>JAOXYA010000001.1:0-11906 GCA_028565675.1 Sorex palustris
GAGTGGTATTGCTGGGTCAAATGGGAGCTCAATTTCTAATTTTTTGAGAATCGTCCATACTGTTTTCCAAAAGGGCTAAACCAGTCGGCATTCCCACCAACAGTGAAGGAGGATTCCTTTCTCACCACATCTGCACCAGCACCCGGTTGCTTTTGTTCTTGTGGATATGAGCCAGTCTCTGTGGTGCAAAATGGTATCTTATTGTGGTTTTGATCTGCATCTCCTCAGAAATGATTTTTAAGTCTTCAGAGGGACCTAGAAAATTTCCAGTATTTTCAGAGTGAAGCAACCACTGTAATACTGGTGTCAAATAAACTTGGGTTGGGTTTTTCTTTTTCCTTTTAATATGACATGAAAATTCACAAGAGGGAAAATTAACAACAGTCTTTTTCAATACATGATTGTGATCAGCAATGGTTATTTTATTGACTAACTTGAATTAAATAAATTACAACCGAAAAAGAGACATAGTATTTATTCGCTTATTATTTAGAATTGTTTGGAATCTGCAATTACAGGCCCAGAAATGGCTTCTAACGAATGACAGATATGCCAGGTGTGTGTGTGTGTGTGTGTGTGTGTGTGTGTGTAAGTACAGCAAGGCCTTATCACATACTTCAGTTGCTATGAACTCAAGGGGTGCCAGTCCCATCCAATCTCGGTCACTGGAAAATGACCCCTGGCTCTTGGAGAATTTGAGTTTTCATGCTGCAGCCTTGAAGGAATGCCTCACTTTAAAATCTACATCCCAGGATGCCTCTCCCCCCTCTGCCCCCCCCCCCACACACACACAACACCTGGATTCTGTGCACCATTGATCCATGAGCACCTGGAAGCCTTCAAAAGGACACGTTATCAGTCGGGGGAGAGGGAGGCAAAGGCTTTGAAATACGGTCTGGTCTAGGTTGAAGGTTGGGAGGGATGTCTTGTTTACTTTCCTGGGGACATCTATCTACTTTAGATGAAAGAACTATTAGGTTTGACTCTGACATCAGAAGCACAGATATTAGAGAAGTGTTTTGCAAGCAACTTTGGTTTGAAGTGATCCTGTAAGCTGTTAAAATGACTATCTTTATTTGGAAACATCAGGACACACTTTCTGCATTGGAATATCTATAACTGTCCAAACGCGTTTTCCTTTTAATCAAGGGGTTTTTGCAGGAAAGAATACAATCTTAATTTTTTTCACTCTATAAAGAAAAACTTTTAACACATAAAGAATTGCTTATTAAACCTTGACAACTGGTTATACTCAGTTGTCCTTATATACTCTCCTACAGGGGAAATAAGATCTATGTGTCTATGATACCTAGCAGCTGAGAATCAAGATAGGTCAGGTTTCAAGACTGGGTGCTCTAAAACCTTTAATCTTTTTCTAAAGGGGATAAGTACTAATTTAATAATTATCTTCTTTTGATTGTTGCCATATACACAATTAGGATTATATATATATTTGCTATCACTATCACTAATATTACTACCATGTAATTATATCCTGTTTCTAGAAACAGTGACTCATAGACCTAAATAGTTTTTAAAAGACTAGCACTCAGTTGACTTGTTGATGTTGCTCATAAAACTCTATTTTACTTAAACTCTATTTTACTTAGTTACACAACATGAATACGAAAAGGGCATTTAAAAAAAAAGCTGTAGAGGACATGACACAATCAAACCAGTGTTTTGAGAAAACAACAGATAATTTCCTATCAGCTGCCTAAATATTTCAAGGGGTGGGGAAATGTGAATACTTAAATCTTACATCTAAGTAAGATTTAAAAGTATTTAAGTAAAAGTATTTGAACAAAAGTACTTAAGTGTGCTGAGTTGTAGATATCTCTACAGTGGTTAGAGCTCTTGCTTTGCACGTGGCTGACCAGGTTCTCGATCTCCGGCATTCCATAGGGTTGCCTGAGCAACACCAGGAGTGATCTCTGAGTGCAGAACCAAGAGTAAGCCATGAGCACTGCCAGGTGTGACCCCCAAACCAAAAATGACCTCGCTAAAAAAAAAATCGTGAAAGTGTCACCATATTAAAAAAATTTTGGTTGGAATTTGGTTTGGGGGCCACATCCTATGATGCTCTAGGCTTACTCCTTGCTCTGTGTTCAGGGATCACTCCTGGCTGTGCTGGGAGTGTGGGCTGGAGATTGAACTGGGGTCAGTGGCGCGCAAGGGAAGTACCTTAATCTCTGTCCTATTTTTTCCGTCCTACATCCTCTAAGTTTTAAAATGCTTCCGCTAACCAAGCCAGGAATCAGGGCCAGAGAGAAGGGCTCTGGACCCAGTGAAAAGGTTTTAGCAGCTCTTCCCACCCTGCACATCAGCCAAGCCAACCAGTTAACAAATTCTTCCCTAAGATTTTCCCTCTGTCCTTCCCAATACCGAGCCTGAGGCCCTTCCATTTCCCACCTCTCTCAGACCCTGCCTGGACCTTGTTGGCAACAAAAGCCTGTGATTCTAGGGCAATTTCAGAGCAAGTTCAAACGGATTTTCTCCGGGCAGCAAAGGGAAGCTGGCCACACCAGCTAAAAATGTAGAAAGCAAAAATCCAGTTCACTGCCCCACTGCCTTGAAGCCCGAAGGGCTCTCGCTTGGTTTCAGTGGAGCCTCACCCAAACTCTGTCTTCCCAAACTCAAGCCATAGAAATGATCCTTTCTTGGGGCTTGAACAATAGCAGAGCGGGTAGGGCATTTGCCTTGCATGAGGCTGACCCGGGTTCGATTCCCAGCACCCCATATGGTCCCCTGAGCACCGCCAAGGAGTAATTCCTGCATGCAGAGCCAAGAGTAACCCCTGTGCATTGCCGGGTATGACCCAAAAAGAGAGAGAGAGAGAGAGAGAGAGAGAGAGAGAGAGAGAGAGAGAGAGAGAAATGACCCTTTCTTTGTCCCAAACAAAACAAAGCCTAGCAAATAGGCTGGGCTGAGACAGTCATTTGAAGAATCAGCTCCCTTTTGCACTATAGCTCCTAGCTTTTCTTCAACTGTGGGTTGTGGTGTAGGTTCACATAATGGAACCTAGGTGTCCTAAAAAAAAATCTGGCAACAGTAAAAAGCTTTCTGAATGTGCAATGACCAAATGTAACTCAAGATTAACGGCCTAAGAGATCTGAGGAGATTCTGGCAAATGCTCACCCAGGGAGCCTGACTTGAGAGCTGATGAAGCCCAGGGCTAGGTTGGGGGTTGGCCAAGTGCATGTTTCTGTTGCAGATTATAGGAAGTCACCCATCTTCTTGCCAGCAGATCTCATGTGCTCACACCGTCTTCAGTGCTGAGCGCAGATCTAGGCCTGGGCTAGTGGAACAGGGGAAATACCAAGAGTCTGTAGGAGCCGCAGCTGCCACCCAGTGTGGTAGGGAAAGGGATGGCAACCAGAACATCTGTGTTTGTGACTCTGCCTGGCTGTTGCCCTGCCAGGCTGCTGCTAATCTGGTGCAGCCACGGAGGCCAAGAAGACACGGCCATGGGGCAGGTGCAGCCAAGAGAAAGGTGGTACCCGGTGGGGTGGGCACTGCCTTCAGGGTCAGTTAAGCTTTTCCTGGCTCCAAATAAGACTCAGCACTAAAGAATATAACCTCAAAGGATTGGGGTGCATCAACTCTGAGGCCAGTTTGCTCGGCTCAGGACTCTCTCTCTGTCTCTCCCTCCCTCTCTCTCTCTCTCTCTCTCTCTCTCTCTCTCTCTCTATCTCACACACACACATACATGCACACTCATGAATACACACACACACACACACACACACACACACACACACACCCTAATATATAAAACTGGCAAAAGTAGCACCAGCCAAGAAGTACAGAATTCCCTGCAGGTAGAGGGAATCTCACCACCATCTCAGCCAGCCCTTTCCTAGGAACTGGGGTGTGTGTACGGAGGAGGGGAGGGGAGGTGATTTGCCCAACTAATTTTGAAGGAGTGATCAGTACGTAGTCATTTTGACTCTCATCTATTCTTTTCCCCTGTAGAATCTGCCCAGGAACCATATAATGACTGTGTTGTGAGGTTATCACAGCTCAGTCCCTTTTTTTTTTTGGTAGGGGTCGGGGAGCTGGGAGGAAAAGGCTTGGGTCACAGCTCAGGGTTTACTGCCGGCTCTGTGCTCAGGGATCACTCAGGGAAGTGATGGGATGCCAGGGATTAACTTGAGTCAGCCACATGCAAGGCAAATGCCCTACCTACTCCGTGCCCGCTCCCCTGGGCCCCCTGGCTTCCCTTAAAACCAACTTTCATGGTGGGATGTGAATGTTCCCAGAAAAACTCAGAAATGTACCAAGGGGAACAGTATACAGCCCATCACTGGTTTAGCGTAGGGGACAGAAACCGCACGGGATAAAGCATTAAGTGGCCATCTTCCCAAGAATACAAATGCTGATCTCTCATGTTGTACGACAACATGGCCAGGACAGATGGGGAAGTTCTGAAATCAAAGTTGGCATTGATCTGCTTCCCTCCTAACAAATCAAAGGCAAATGTTATCCTCATGTCCTTGGTGTCTGTGACATAGAGGATCCCCCGGGCAATGAAGGCATTGCCGGCCTTGGACTTGGGGTAGGTGGTGTTGATATGCTGTACCACAGAGAATGTCCTCTCGTCCAGCTGGGCCACAAGGATGCTCGAGCCATCCACGCTGGATGCGTAAATAATCCAAAGGCCCTTTTCATCCACGGCCAAATTGAAGTAAGTCTTGGAATTGGCAAAGAGGTATTTCCGATCAAAATAGAAGGCGTTTTCAATCTTCAGCGTTTGGGATGTTTTTTTATCAAATTCAAATCTGAAATGGGAGGAGGAGGAGGAGGAGGAGGAGGAGGAGGAGGAGGAGAAAGGGGAAGAAGGGCAGGAGGAGAAAATAGAAGAAAAAGAGGCAGGAGGAGGAGGAGGAGAGAAGAGAAAGAAAGAAAAGAAAGACGGAATGAAGGGAGGGAGAGAAAAAAGACATAGCAGAGTCACCTTAGTGTGCACAAGAACAATTACTTCAGTCCCCTATGAAACTGGGGTGGGCCTGGGGCTCTGCACTTCTCATCGTTTCCTGGGCCTTTCCTGCTCACAATGCTCCGAGCAGCAGGTGTTTGGGGCAGTGACAAGCTCACTGTGTTGGCAGTGTGGTGGCAGCACCCTCCCAGAGTCGGCACCAATTCACAAAGCCCACATGCCCTCAACCTGGCCTCACAAACCCTCCCGGGCCCGGATGACCACCTCACATTCCAGAACTACTGGAGGCTGTGGGAGGGGGGCTGCAAGTGATCATCCTGTCTGAGGGGGCCGAGTTCACATCTAGACCCTCTTGGAAAGTGGATTGGGATTCAGAAGGCGCAGGCTGTTGGGAAGGAATGCCCAGGGGCAGGCAGATGAAGGAAATGAACACCAGGGGGCGCTCGTGGGCAGCAGACGATCCCGGAAGCTTAAGTGGATCAGGCGCTGGCCAGGAGCTGGAGAAGAGAAATACTGGAGATGTCAGGCTGGGGTGGGGGACAGCCTGCGGGAAGCAGGACCCCGAGTGCTGGAACTCAGGGCTGCCTGCCGCTGCACCCCTGCTGGCCTCTTATCTCCTGCTCTGTCTTCCCCCTGCCTGTGACCTAGCCTGGCATGGAGGTCTCTGGATGGATTCAGGGCACCAGCTCAGCTTCATTACAGGACATGGTCTCTTCCTGGGGTGCCCTCATCTCCCGCTGCCTTTACTCCCCACTGTCCCAGGCGAGCACAGCCCAGGGCCCTGGGATCGGGGGCGGGGTCATCACGGGAAGGAACCTGGCAGGCTGCTGTGAGCTCTGAGGGCGAGCAGGTGGGGGCCAGTGTCCTCCTGGGGGCACAAGACTCTGCTCAGGTGGGGAGACGCTGAGAGAGGAGGGGTCCCGCAGGAGGGGTGGGGCTCAGACGAGGGACTCTCCTAGCCACGCCGTGCCACTTTCCCATCAGGGTGGGCAGCACTGTCCCCCCGCCCTGAGAGGAAGAGGTGGGTATGAGCCCGGTGCTCCCCGAGAGCCCTGTCTGTGGCCTTCAGAGATGACCCAACCAGCTTCTATGCCTCTGGAACTGTGCTTGGGATTGGGGTGGACGGTGGGAGTAGGGGGGTAGAACTGGACTTGAGGTCACAGTCCCCGCATTCCTGCAGGATGCCCCGCTCCTACCTCTAGAGCCCCAGACTTGAACCTCGAAGATGAGACTCCAGTAGCTCTCACGGGAGTTGGGGGGAGCCAGGAAAGTGGATAGGACAGGTGGCCTGCTGGGGCCCACCAGGTGACAAGGCCCGCTCCTGGGAGGTGAGACTTCTATGGCATTTGGATGCCTCGGTCTCAGTGCTCTGGCTGAGACACGAAACGTTTCACCGTTGCACCCCAGGAGAGGACGATCCTCTCCTGACACAGGGTCTTGGGGTGCCACAGCCCTCCGTGCACCCCTGGGAGTCCGGGCAGGCAGAGGTTATGAGGTGGGCACACCAATGCCCCACCTCTCCTCCCGGGGGTGTGCTTACTCACTGAACCCTGCATGGACCTCACGGGGTCCCCACCCTGAGGCACACCCACGTCCTGTGCCCACCTGACAATGGTGCTGGAGCCGCCTTTGTGGTAGTAGAGCGAGCTGTTGTGGACGGCGTGACCGCAGCCGTGGAAGTAGTAGGGCAGGTGGATGAGCGAGAAGCTCCCGTTGAGCAGCGCGGGCTGGTCCTGGAACTCCTTCACCCTGATGCCTGCGGGGGGGAAGCCTGGGTCGGGCTGGGCAGTCCCCCTGGGGAGGAGGACCAAGGAGCAGGGATGAGAGCGAGAGGGAGTTCTAGAAGGGTCCTTAGGGCTGGCGTGGGGGTTTTGATCTGCTTGGGTGTTGTGCCTCACCCGGAAGTGCTGGGGGCTTACCCCTGGCTTAGTGCTCCGGGAGCACTCCTGAGAAGGTGGTGGCGGGGACTGAGCCCCCATAAGCACCTTACCCCGCGTGCTTCAGTCCTTTTGGTCTGGTTTAATGAGGCTCAGGTTGTCCACACTCGGTCTTGTTTTCTTCTGTGGATTCCTGAACCATCTTTCCACGTCAGTCACCCCAGAGTCGCCTCTGCTCCTCCCTAGGACTCAGTCTCCCCACTCCGTACCACAGTCTAGAGCCTATGACGCCAACTATCAGGTGGACACTGGCCTTCTTCGAGGGACTGCGGACATCTGGGGATGGTTCCATCATGGCCTCTCCTCAGCTTTTGCTCTGCCCAGGTGGGAATAGGCCAATCCTCTGGGAGACTGAGGTGCCTACCAGCCATTCCTGATCACACCCCATGGGGGTGCTGTGACAGGGACCACATGAGGGTGGCGAGCATGCAAGGTGGCTCAGCCCCAGCCCCGGGCTCCAGGTTCAACAGAAAGCAAAGGATTTCTCCTTCGCTGCTTGATGTGGTGTGGGAGGTTGGTGGGCTTACTTCATTTCCTGCTCCATGCTTTGTCTAAAGCTGGAAGATTAGGGGCTAGAGCCATAGCACAGTGGGTAGAGTGTTTGCCTTGCATGTGGCCAACCCAGGTTTGATTCCCAGAATCCCATATGGTCCCCCAAGTACCGCCAGGGGTAATTCCTGAGTGCAGAGCCAGGAGGAACCCCTGAGCATCACTGGGTGTGACCCAAAAAGAAAAAAAATAATAAAACTGGAAGAACACTGGGGACATGTGTGAGGGTGGGGAGGAGGGGTGTCTCTCTGTGACCTGAACTGCAGGGCCAGGTGCACGTACCTGAGAAATGCTCCGTCACCCAGATGCGCTCATCGCTCTTGTTTGCGGACTCTCGGATCCACGTCCCGAATGTCTCCGACACCTTCAGCACCTGTGTCGGGCTTCCGATGGAAGCGATGGTGGATTCTAGCCGAGGATGAGAAAGCAAAGCTACTCTCTGGAGCTGGAGAAAACTCGAGGGACAGGGCAAGTGGGGGGGGGGTCCCGGATCCACATTTCCCGGTGGGTCGCTCCCCTTCTCTACCTGCGCTCGGGGAGAGGTGCTCGTGGGCCTTCTCATCTGCTTTCCCAGCCAAGGTGTCATCATTGGGAACAGCACATGTCTCCCCTGGAACAGCAGCACCCTTGGGCACTCAGCATGTTGGGGGACCATGAGCTGACCCCCCCTCCCCCGCACACACACACACACACACACACACACACACACACACACACACTGGGATTCCAGCCCTCAGATCCCTGCAGCCCTTAACACAGGCACACCAAGACTGGGTGGGTGTTTATTTGGGGGGGGGGCTGGGGGCTGGGCTTCACCAAGTGATGCATTTCTGACTCTGCTAAGGAGTGCTCCCTGGTGGGACTCCTTGGGGGGTTGTTTCCTCTCAATAGGGTTCTCTGTTTCCCGTAGGGTCCTCACTTCCCCCGACTTGGAGCAATCTGACTGGATTGAGCCCCCGGGGGCTGCCAGAGTGTGGGCATTCTCTGCCCTCATGAGTGGGCTCTCGGAGGTGGTGAATTCCCACCGCAAAAGGGAAAGTGTTGGAAGCTCAACTCAGACCCGCCAAGGGGTGAACTGAAGGGTTCCCGAGGATTGTCGGGAGACCCAGGCTCGGCGCGGGCCATGCCCAGCACACTGTAAGGGTGCAGCGTCTACTGCAGGTGTGGGAGGACTTCACTCCAGCCCCTGTGTCCCCTCAGTGAGCATCCAGGCTGGGCTGGGAAGCATAGGTATCTGGGTGATGGCGGAGGTGGGAGGGGTGGGGGGGCCTTTCTTAGCCCCAGGCCCCGTGCTTGCCTCTGGGGAGTGAGCTGTGACTGCTGTGCCCAGGCTCTCCCTCAGAGACATGGGTGGAGCAGGAGAGTTGGGGTCACTCATGAGCACAAAGGGGGAGGGGAGGTTCCCGGAAGGCAGAGACCTGAGCACTGGCCGTTGAATATGTTGGGTGGCCGAGGGCCTTTGGATCTTCTGTTTCCAGGGGGGCCTGGGGGCCCTGGAGGCCCTGGGGGTCCAGGTGGGCCAGGTGGGCCTGGGTCACCTTTGATACCTGGAGAGACCGACAGACAGAGAGACAGACGAGAAAGCGATTAAAGGGCCAGACTCATCATGCAAGGAGGGCCTGCCCCCTGCCCAGACCCAGGCTGTCTGTGCAGCCCTGTGGGAGCTACAGGCCCATGCAAAGCACAGGTACCATGGGCTGAGAGCGTGATGTGCCCCCTTTCCATGCACGTTGGGGGTGGGCTGGGGTTCCCTCTGGACCTGAATCCTCGGGAAGTTCAGGGCTCCACCAAGGTCCCAGCTGGAAGTGAGCTGAACTCAGCCTCGGCCCACCTCTGCTAGAGACATCCCGTTTTCCTGGCTGATGTCAGGGGGGTCCCCATAACAACTCCCACTGGACTCCCCTCGGGGTCTCTGACCCAGTGCCTGGGCTCAGACCAGACAAGTAGATCCTTAGGGCAGGGAGGCAGATGGCTGGAGGAGGAGCTCTGAAATCCGTCTACTCTGCAGCCAGGCAGGAGACGTTCTGGAAGAGAGATAGGGACTCTGGGCCAGCACTGGAACCTCGAGTAGGGAAAGGAATGGGGCTGGGCCTGCTCTTCCTGCCCAAGGCGAGGCTCATTAACCAGGTCATGCTGGAAGGGCCCACTGCAGTCACCGATTTAAGTGCTGGGACAACAGCAGGATGCCCCCTTCCCACTTTGGGCTGCTGGTCTCTGACCTTGGTTGATTGTGTAGCCTTGGGGAGGGACTTGCTTCTGAGATTGTCACAGCATGGGCCCCTGGAGTGGGCTGTCCCTCCTTTGTCCTGCACTGAGACTGGTGCACTATGGTGTCTCGACCTGAACAAACAAGCCGCTTCTGTCCATCTCAAACAGGCCAGCCTGTGTCACAGACCACATGGCAAGGACAGAGCAAACACAGGCCAGCCCTTCCACACCTTCTCCTTCCTCTGACAGCAGGGCCTCTGGGATGGATGGATTCCCAGACACACACACAGTGTAGCCGGATCATGGACTGACAAAGCACATTCACAGCTATCATCCCTGTACAAACTCTCCCGAGATCTTGTGTAGTTTGCATAGAAAAGCCGGGAAATCAACCTGAAATCTTTCCTTGTTGCTTTGGGTGTAGCATCGAGTACATGTTCCCTGTTCACTGGGGACTGGAGGCAGGGGTGGCTGACTCAGGATTCTGGTTCTGAACATCTTACAGCCTAGATTTTTGTGGGAAAATGCCAGGTTTTGCTTATTTTCCGGTTGCTGCTTTAGAGTTTGTCTCCTGCAAGACCCTCAGCTGTCACCTCTCTGCCACGTGGTCTCTTCCTGTGACTTTCTGCTCCTCTACTTTGAGCCTAACAGATGCCAACTCTAGGCTCTACCAGGGCTGAATGCCAGGAAAAGACGAGCAGAGAGAGAGAGAGAGAGAGAGAGAGAGAGAGAGAGAGAAAGAGAGAGAGTTACAGCACTTGCCTTGCATATGGCCAACTCTGGTTTAGGCCCCAGCACCCTGTATGTTCCTTGAGTCCTTGAGTGCCACCAGGAGTGAGTGATCCCTGAGCACTGAGCCAGGAGTAAGCCTAGAGCACTGCTGTGTGAGGCCAAAACTCCCTATCCAACCCCCTCTCACCACCACCACCCCAAATAAAAGGAAAAATAAAGAGACCAACAACATTTTTTTAGCCCCATTCTATATCAAAATACTCAAAGGCAGGGCTTGAAAAGGGTTTGACCTTGACTGTGAAGTCGCTTTCTGGCAGCTGGTTGGTCTTCAGTCGCCTGACTAGGAGCCCATCTAGTTCTGGGTAGTGCTGGCCGCTGATTCACATGAATTCAGTCAACCTCCACGTTTGGCTCCGGATTCTTTGGGCTGCTAGGGTTTATACCCCCGATATTTTTTTTTCTTTTTGGGTCACATCCAGCGAAGCTCAGGGGTTACTCCTGACTTTACACTCAGGAATTACTCCTGGTGGTGCTCGGGGAACCATATGGGATGCCGGGGATAGAACCCAGGTTGGCTGCATGCAAGGCAAACGCCCTACCCACTGTACTATCTCTCCAGCCCCTATATCCCCGATTTGGCCTCACCACCACCGCAAAGTTTACTAAGATAGTACAGAACTGTGAAAACACGTGGCGAAACAGACAGCCTCATACAGCAAGTGAGAAGGAGCCCTTGAACGGGCCTCCCTAATGCTGGGCAATGTCTGCACCTGTGTGCCCCGAGAAACCCTGGCAGCCTCTTACCTGTGGGGAGCAGGTCGTTGGACACATCTCCCATGTCCCCCTTTTCACCCTTCTGCCCTGCTGGTCCCTCATTTCCGGTCAACCCCAGTTCACCAGGGTCTCCCTTTTGCCCTGGACTTCCGGTGGCACCAGGTGGTCCTGAGAAAAGAAAAGGGCAGATTTGCTCAGTGAGCAGGCGATTCTGCTCTTGCTACCTTGGGATGAGTACTTGGTACCCAGAGGGTGAAGCAGCTCCCAATCCGAACATACAACACGAGGAGCTGTGCTGTCACAGCAGCGTGGCTATAGATGGGTCGAAACACTGATTTTTTCAGACATTCCATTGCGGTACTTCTGGGTGACTCTGCTAAAACATCCTTTTTTTTCCCTTCTAATTTTATTTTATTTTTATAAAGTTGTTCACAATATTTGATTACATTTAATGGTCAAACACCAATCCCACCACCATTCCACCTTCCCACCACTATATTTCGGATGTTTCCATCCGGAACCCCAAACCCTGTCCCCAAAGCAGAACCGAAATAATTTATTTTGTATTGCTTGTCACGGATAATCTGCTAAAAATGATCCAAAAAAGGTTTCTTAGAGGAAAGTGTGTGAAGATTGTTGTATTTCACCCAGGAGTCATTAGGCCCTTCTATCAGAGATTAGTAAAAAGGTAAAGGTAAAGGTCCTCCCGTTGATCGTCGATTTGCTCGAGCGGGCCCAGTAACATCTCCATTGGAGACTTTGTTGTT
>JAOXYA010000001.1:15252-26078 GCA_028565675.1 Sorex palustris
GGGGAGTCGGGGCTCTGTGATGGTGGCCCTCAGTGATGGTGGCCGAGGGTCTGACACAGGGCAGGGCCCCATGTGATACTAGGCGCATCTCTTTGACGCCAACAGTTCTATCCATGGCGAACATTTCTTTAACATCTTCAAGGATGGACATCTGCAGGCGGAGAACCCTCAGCCTCCCACCCCTCAATACCCCACCTGTTTTCTGGAACCTCACAGGGAGGCTGCAAGCTGGGGTCCTTTGATGGAAAGCTAATGCAGGTGAAGGTCTGGAGTTGGTCTGGGACAGGTCCAAGTCCCTTCACCTCAGAGGCATAAGGTGACTGAATGGCTTTGCTCTCAGAAGCAGGTTAGCAGAGCAGTCTCGCTCCCCAGCCCCACTGCTATAAACAAGTTTTAACCGTCCCAACTGATCCTGATCACAGAGAGTGACACAAATACACAAGGACTGTCATAGCCTTATATGGTTCCCCCGTGTAACCCTGAGTAGGCTTACGGGCTGGCCATTTATTTAATGGAATACCACTCCCCACCCTGGCTCCCCAACATGTGAGCTATTGTTGAAGTGGACAGTTCTGTTGAGTAGACACATCAACGTTTCACAGGTACATAAGAGCAGAGGCTGGAACATTTCCCAGAGCCAGCCGCAGGCACCCTTAAAGCATCAAGCATAAAGTCGTGAAGTCATGACAGCTTCCTATTCTATTCTGACCTGCTCACACTTTCACTGCCTCCTGTACCCAAAAAGAGCCTAAACTGTCTTAATGTATTCTCACTGGACACATGTTTGCCTGCCCTTCAGACTGACTTTTGTTCACCAGGGGACCAGAGTTTTGTGAGGGGAACAATTTCCCACATGCCCATTACATCAGCTTGTCCCAGTATTGTCCCTCCTCTGACTTAGAATTTTAACAAAAACATATAGCAGCACTTTCAGCCCCAAATCCCCATGCAAAGTTGTTGAGAGGGAAGAAAGGAAAAGCATGAGGGGGCTTTTGCCTCCAGGAACATACAGTTGCGTTCCTGACTTTGCCCCACTTCTTCAACTAGCATTAGGTACTGACCATGGACTCAGAATTGTTTGCTTCTCTTGCTTTTTATTTCTCTAGTTCCTCTCTGTTAGATCCCTTCCCTTTCTGTTGCCAATTCTCTCACTCTCAAGACAAAACCAAACCAAAGAAATCAACAGAGAAATTTGGAGTTGGGGATGTTTGGAGCAGGATTAAGGGAAGAATCAGGCTGGGTGATGGGTCACCCCGAACTTCTTCTGTGACACTCAGATGGCCTTTTCGGACACTTCCAATGTCCATGTCAGTTGTAGCTGGGGTGGGCAAAGTTACCCCCTCATATCTTTGTGCAATGGATTTGCCATTCATTGCAAGTGAAGTATACTTTCATTTGTAATTTCACTTTATTATGCAAGTAATTAAACTGCTGAGTTTTTAACGAAGCTCCCTCCTGTTTGTGCAAAAGCTGCGAGTGCATTTTCCTGGCAGACAGCTCTCAGTAGAAAAAAAGTCAAAAGGATTGGCTTGTGGGGCTTTCACCTACTCTGTAAAATGAATGGCGCTGGGACCATGTCAACCAGGCAGTGAGCAAAGAAGGGATTTCTCTCTCCTCCCCTCTAGAGTCCCAAGGCAGCACCTCTCCAGCCTTCACACTCCACACAGGGGTCTATCCCAGGAGGCACTCCCCACCCCCTACCCTCACCCCCCACCAAGCTCAGGCAAGAAGGCAGCTATGATAAAGGTAGCACTTTGGAGTCTAGTGGGAGTGGGGTCGGGTTGGGGGAGAGCTGTGGTTTTCTCTGTTTTGACCTCTCTGCTTCATTTTAAACTTCACATCTTTGAGCTCTAACTTGCTTGCCTCTTTCTCACCCAAGCTAAGACCAGAGACACTGCAAAAAGGAAGGAGAGATGGAGGGTACCCAGGGGGGCGGGAGGGGGTATGGGGTCGATCTAGCATGACTGTGTCCTCAGTCATCTTCCGATCTGGTTAAAGCTGAAAACACCATCGCTACTTTGCCTCTTATTAAGAGTCTTCCACACACTAAAATCAATGATTAAATGGCAAAAGGGGGAAAGGGAGGTGGGGGAGAAATGAGACAGGGCGGGGGTCTTCAGTTGTAGGGTCTCCACAACAGGGGAACCAAAAAGACCAAAATGATACTATAGGCAAATCTCTCCTAATTACCCAAATTGTCCTTTTTCTCTTCCTCTCCTTGCTGGCCCCAGTCCTTGCGTTTGAGTACTCTGGAGAAGAGTGAAGAGCACAGTCCTTGAGAGCCAGACACCCCCGGCCCCCCAGCACACACACACACACACACACACACACACACACACACACCTGGACCTGAAGCAGTGATAACTGCTCACACGTGAAAACGTCTGGCTGGCAGCTGAGATCACGGCACAGATTTCCCGCTCACATTTTCCCGTGCAGCCTTTTCCCTTAGAAAAGACTAAAGTTGTGCCACCGTCCCCATGCTTCCATCCTCCAAAACTGCATTCAAGTTTATGGGGGGTGGGGGGCTGGGCGGATATGTTCTGGTGTGGGGGCACACGCAGGAGCCCTCTGCAAGGAGTCCCCAACTTTCCAGAAAGCCTGGTGGCGCTGTGACCCCTCCCGGGGAGCCTGTGGCGTTACTGTCTGTCCACGGGAGTGTACGAATAGATCTTTTCTCCTCCTCATGGTCCGTTTTTCTCTTTGTGATTAGTAATTGGGTTCTTCTGGTACGCGGTGATCCACCGCAGCAGACGAGCATTCAGAGGGCGAGCTGAGATGATAAAATTTGGTTATAATTTATGTTGGCCCCTGACATACATATATATATATATTTTAATGATTTGGTCTCTAAGCAACTGATCTCTTAGCAACAAGAAGCACCTTTATAAAAGATGGCACACAAAGAGTGATTGCCAGAAAAACCGCCCGGCTCTTAAACAGCCGCGCATCATTAGCAAAACTCTGCGCCTCCTTCAAGAGCCTCTCACTACAAGTGACCAGCTGAAGCAGGTAACCATGATATTGCACCTTTTTTTTTCCTGATCAAATGAGAGAGAAATTTCACGCAACTCGTGAAGAGAAAAAGTCTTTGAAATAGATTCTTTGGGAAGGGATTATTGGTTGGTTTGGGCTAACTTTTCATAGCATGCATTCTATTCTATTGACTATTGCTTGATGGGGGTTTTGGTTGTTGTTATTGCTTGTTTTTCTTTTTTAAACTTGGACATAAATTTTGTGATGGGAGAGACCAGTTACTTCAAATATTTCATTGACCTGAGGCTGGAAGGGAGAAATAAATCATTTTTTCCCCCAGACTTTGTGTTCATTTTAAGGGAGATTTAAAAAAAATAACTGAAAAAAAGCAACACGGGGCAAAAGAGAGCTGTTTGTCCCCATCCTAAGGGTGAGCACTGCTGGGGCTGCCAGTGCTGTTTGCTGGTACATGTTTTAATGGGACAAAATATCTAAAGGACAGCACTGAATTTACTTGCAAACTTCAGCCTCCAGTATTAATTCCGAGAGCCCAGTGATGGTCTTTTGTTGCAAATATTGAAGGACTGTCCTTCCTCTTATATAGCACAGAAGCATTTTCTATAAGCAAAGATTCATTAAAAAACTAAAAATATAGGGAAAAATTTCAGCCAAGCTTTTTTCAGGTAACCAGGAGTTGAAGATTTAAATTTACCTTTATAGGAAACTGGAGTTGGAGATGAGGAATAATTTTTATTGCATCTGTGCCCCTTCAAATGAGACTGTGTATTTCAAAATCCGTTTGGGGTTGGGGGCACTCAAAAAATGTATAAAGGAATGTTTTACAAGAGCAAAGTGAGAAGCTCTTTAACTGGGCTTGGTGATACTCTTACCTAGAGATACCACAAATCAAAGAAAATAGGCTGTAGGGGGGAAATGCAATTCAATAAAGACAAATTGGATCAGTGATGTTTATTTATTTTTAATAAAAGTTGGTTGTGTCACTCAACCTTTATACTATATGCTAATATCTTCTTGGAACTGAAAAAATGGGCTACTTTTTCTATAAACAGAGTTGCAGTGGGTCAAGGTATTTCAAATCCGGACAACAGTGGAAAATCTGGGGCTTAGAATTACTCTGCTAAGAAAGGGCTCCTGATCATAACACAATATACCAGACTTGATTTAAAAAGCTGCTTGTGACTTCATTGTTTTTGTTATGGATACTGACTCTAGGCAGAAAAAAAAAATCTGTGTTTGCCTTACTCAGAAGTTAGTGATAATGTAGATTTTGAGATGAATCACCAAAACTTTTTTTCCCCCCTCGAGCAAATGTACTATGAAAGCACCAAAAGAATCTGATCGTTCTTTTGAACTAAAGATGTTACACACTTGTAATTACAGCACAGGCTAAGTGATAGTGGCGACTTGTTTGTGGTTTTAAAGTACGTGGGTAATCAGATGTTTTGGCTGTGTGACTGGAGACGTTTCCAGTTTGAAGGGTCTGGTATGCAGGAGAATTAAAAGAAGCCAAGAAGGAGAAACAGTTCACTATGAGGGGCAGCTGCATGGTTTGCAGTGGCTCCTTAGTATTGTCCCAACCCTGTCATTCTCCTCTGAGGCTGGTCCCTTCTTGTGTTTTGTCTACGCACGGCGAGAAAGCAGAAGGCTAACCGCACTGTAGAGCTTGTCATTTTAGCTGTCAAATGAGCTGCCTTAGGAAGAGGGAATTAGAGAGGTGCAGGAAATGCTGTGAATAGAGACTTGAGCCCTGCTCACGGAGACAGGGTTATTTCAGAGGCAGGCACATGGGTGCACGGAGGGAGGTATGGCAGGTCAGCAGAAGTCATAAACTGAAGAAAGAAAACCCAGCTCTTGCATCCCTGTGTGCTTCCTGGGAAAAGAGGTCGTTTTGGTTGGATGAAGGAGGAAGGACAGAATTCCTATGGAGAGCTTAGAAATCCGATCAGAAATTGGTGGCTTTTTTTTTTCCTCCAATAAACTTCAGGCTGGGCTTGGGGAACAAGGACAGGGTGGGGTGGGGTGAGGGAATATGTACTAGTGACAAGACAATCTTGCTGCAAGGAGTGGAGTGAGTGGCTCCCCAGGACAAAAAGAGGATCCATTTGCTCTGGACACAGTCCTTATTACTTTGATCAAAACGATCAGACAGGAACCTAAGGGAAAGCTGCAAGGCTGAGCCTTTCTACATAAAAACCTGAAAGCCTCCTGAATGAGCCAATTTTAGGAAGATCCGGTCTTTATCTGAGGAGGGAAATGTGGGTATTTTCTGGGAGGGGGGTGGGTGAATCAATAATTAAAAAGCTCCCTGGAGCCACCAGAAGCAATATGTGATGCCTGACCCCATGGAGCTCCCTTTAATCTTCACAACAACTGGGCAAAGTCCAGTCACCACCATAGTACACGGACGTAACCCAGCATTGGCATTTTTTCTGGGGAAATGGAAAAGTGAGCCAGGGATGGGAATGGGAGGTGTGTGTGTGTGGGGGGGATGCTGGAGGTACCCACCTGAGCTGGTGGGGGGGGGCGCGGAGGGAGCGCGGGTCATGTGGGTATTCCTTGCCGTGATGCACATCCCAAGTGAACTGTTGGGGGTGGAGTGGACTCTTTGAGGTTCCCTTTCTATGGGGAACAGCACCAGGCCTGAGCAGGGCTCCCTGGGAGGGGCACCCTGGACCACAACAGTTAGGGACTGCACAGAAGGAACCCTACGAAGATCAGGAACAGGTCCAGTGACTGACAGGTGCAGGTGGGGTGGGGGTGGGGGTTGCTTTACAGTGGCAGCTGTGGTGGCAGGGTTGGGGCAAGGGGTGGGGTGGAACTGATGCTACTGAATGCAGAGTTTCCTCCTGCTGCCCCTGGGGACAGTGGGGAGACCCCCTCTGGCTGCAAAGCGACTGGGTTTATGCAGTTGTCCCTTCCAAGATCCCCGATGAATAGGGATGCATTGTGTGTGATGACCAAAAGCTTCCCCCCAGACAGTGTTTGAGTAGCAGATGATTTGTAGAGGAGCCCACCCCCACCCCCCCCACCCCGCAGCCACAGTGTGACCTGGCCTAAAGTTCTCCCTTTGGAGTCCACCCCACCCTTCTTTACATCAATCAGTTCCGAGACATGATGTGTCTCTATCCCCGACCCGCAGAGACAATGTAGATCTTTTGACTGAAAACCCTGTGGTTGTTTCCTACCACTGCAAAACGTGGAGGGGACATGATGGGTTCCCGGGGCATGGTGACTCTAGCTAGAGATTTTGGAGGCTAGAGGTGACCTGCCCAGAACTTGGCCTGATCATCAAGTGAATCCCAGGAACAGTCCATTACCTGCAAGCAGGAGTGGAAAGCCTGCCCAGGAGCTGGGCCAGGGAGCCTCCCTCCAGTTTCTTCCCGCCAATCCCTGACCGGGAGAATATTACAGATCAGCCCACTTGTGTGTCAGAGGGCTGGTCTCACCGGGCAGCTGAGCAGCTCAGAAAAGAATGGATGGTAATAGGCTCTATTTTGTTATATTAGAAAAAAAAAAGCCTCTTTGTGCAAGATTATTCAAGTAATCCCATATGTCTCTACTTCCCTAGGGTTCTTGTCTCCAATCAGACATGCCCACCATCTTTGGGGTTCCTGCTGGGGGGACAGGGGCACGGGCACCATGGGCAGCACGGGCCCAAACCCCCTTTCTTGCTTGTGCACAGAAAAGTCTCCTCTCCTCTCTGCCAACCCTGGGCTGAAGAAAGTGCTCTGTGACTCACGGAAAGTCAACATCACTCTGAATGTGAAGACCCAATTCAGCGATTTCTTAATTGAGACTTCTCATTCTGAGGTGAAGGAACTGGTTGAAATGATTTGCCCAAGATCTATACAGCTAGATGCAGTAAGGGCCAGAGCTTGGCTCTCTTGACTCCCAGTCCAGTGCTCTTTCCTCTGTTTCATTATAGTTGCTGAAGCCCCAGAGGAGGGTGAGTTCCAAGTTATCTGCCCTATTTTATAGAGAGAAAAGTGGGAGGGTGGGATTAGGCTTCAGTGTTGCCATCACTCACAGAACTGTGAGGGGGCAGGGAGTGGAGGGGACAGCTGCTAGATCTTCATGGGTTGATTTTTATTGTTTCTCCTGGATACAAGTATGCAGTGTTCATGAATACACTGGGTCCTCCAAAGGTTAAAGTTAGCCCATGGAGCTGATAATTCCTCCCTTATGTGAGAATTCAGGGAGGGCAGTGGGAGGGGAAAACGCCTCTCCCCTTAGAGAAATGCATAGTGTCTAAGTAGAAGATGCAGTTCCTTAAATGAGGGTGAGGCAGTGCATCAATATTAGGCCAATCATAGACAGAACCTTGGCATAATCCACTCTGGGTGGATCTTTCTCCTTTTGGCCCAAGATTTTTTTTTAATAACTCTCATGTTTGAAGTTGGCATTTCCCCAGAAGAGGGTCTGACCAAGAACAAACCAACCCCCTCAAGCCCCCCCACCCCCACCCCAACCCTGAAATAGTGGAGCAGTAATGGGAAAGCTACAATTCCGGTAACGATTATCTAAAAATGGACCTTGAGCATCTGAAATGCTAAGCACTGAGCTCGGCCCTGAGTTTTGTGCAAGGAGCATTAGACAAAGACTCAAGTGTTCATCACTCCTAGGCTGGTCTCCTGAACTCTGTTTTCCAGATGAGGAAGCTGAAACTCTTTTAACGCACTCTGCTCAAACTCCACGCTGCTGAAATGTCATAAAGAAGTTGTGTTTGGTTCAACATGTATTTGCCTGCATGTCATGATGTGTCTGGCACTGGGCTGCAGTTAAAGACACTTTGCTGACCTTCCCAGTGGTTCACTACCTAAAAGCGATGCTCGCTTATACTGAATAGGCTTTAGTTTTCCTTCTGAAGGAGATAATGACTAAGTAGACCTTTAAGAGGTGAGCTCTAGGAGCCTACATCTTGAAGGCTGAAGAGGTCTTACAAGGAAATTCCAGGGTAGGAAACCTCAGGTCTAGGGAGTGGCAATTTGAAGATTTACAGAAGGTCTATTCACACAGTCTATAGATAGATTTAAATGGGCCAAGGACACAGAGAACCAATAGGACCTGAGTGTCTCCTCTTGATTAACATAACAATGGAACTAGACTATGATAATTGGGGTCACTGGGAGAAAGCTGGGGTGGGCGCACATGAATAAGGGGGAAGATTTAGTCCCCCAGTGAATAACTCTGACAATCCCACAGAGGCACTGTTCTGACACAGACTCTGAGCCTGTGAGCCACTGACCCTGACTCAATGACCCATTGAAGGACCTGGCATCCCTGCACTGGCAAAAGGCAAGCAACGGTCAGAGACCTGGCCTGGGACAGCACTGCCCAGCAGAAGCCCCAACCGAGAGCCACTGAGAGCGAACCATGAACTGGACTTGTGATGAGATGGGAGAATGAAAGGAATTTAGGAATTAGCTCCCTGTTTGAGTAGAATTGGAAGATGGTCGACTTCGATAGCATCATGGGGGTGATGGTGTGGGGTAGGGGGTGGGGGGGGAAGGGGGCGGGACACAGTTAACTGGGAAATGTCGAATATGTTCCCTGAAGTTCAAATCAAGACACACACACGGGGTTATTATAGGATTTGTACTCGGGAGAGGTAAGGTGGGATGGTGGTGGGGCCCAGTGGAAGAATGTTTTCCAGATGCAAAAGAAGCTCCAGAGTTTCCCGACTGACGGAGAAGTTTTGTGGGATCAGACGGGGCCACGCTGGGAAACCCAGAGAACCTCCAGACCAGGCCAGGCCCTTCAGGCAGTACAGATGTGGGCAGAACTGGTGGCCAGGACTTCTTCACTTCGGCAAAGGGCAGAGGGAGTGTCTGGAGGCGAGTGTGTGGTGTGTGAAGCCCCTCACCCCCCCCCCCGCCCCTCACCCCCTCCCCCAGCCTCTGCAGACAGAGTAAGTGCCCCACGGAGCACTTAGCGAGGAACTGGGAGAAAAGGTGTGAGAGAAGGAAACTCGAGGCTGTAGAAGAGAGCCAGATGTAATGGGGTCACATAGCTGGAGGAGCTCTAGGCCAAAAGGGCCGCAGAAAAGTATAACATGCTTAGGGACTTGCTGACAATTATTCTGAGGTGAGCTGTCAAAGTTCATAAAAAAAAAAATGGAGTGGGAAGAAGATGAAGGTGGGGAAGCCCAATGGGGGACAGGCACAGCAGAAAGGCCTTCCGGCCTGCAAATCCCTGTGGCCAATGAATGCCCAACCCTGCTGATGACCGTGGCCCCCTGCAGATGCCCCTTGTGAGAGAGTCCTCATCCAGTTTTTGCAGGCAGGCCAGGGTGAGGCGGAAGGAATGAGCGTGAACTTTGGCATCAGATAGATTGATTTTTATCCCTCCTGAAAGGCATGGAAGGGGAGATTTCATCTCCAATTCTTCCTCATCGAAAAAAGAAAACCAAGACCAGAGAGGACAGCGGGTCGAGCATTTTGCCTTGCACGCAGTCAACCCGAGTTCTTTCCCTGTAACCTTGTATGATCCTCAAGCCCTAACTGGAGTGGTGCCTGGGCCAGAAATAAGCCTTGAGCAGTGCTGAGTGTGGCCCCAGAGCAATGACAACAATATATATATATATATATTTTAATGAAATTACTATTTAGCTCAAGGAGCATTTTTTTTTTCTAGAGAAAATTGGAGTGAGGGGGGACAGCTGGGAAGGTAGCTCAAAGAGGTAGAGTAGATGCCTGGCATTTACAGGGCCCCCAGTTCTATTTCTAGAACCACTTGGTCCCCATAGCACCTCTACGTGTGACCCAGGTCACCCCAGCACCTTCAGGCGTGGACACCAAACCTCAGGTCCACACCACTGAGATGAATTTTGCCAGGAGTAGCACCCCCCACACACACACACCTAGCCCCAGGTATTGCTGGAGGGCAATCCCCACCCCACCCCATACAAAAGACCCAAGTATGATACAAGGCCTATCAATATCTCTAAAATATTGATAAATATCTTAGAGAACAGTCTCTAGCTTAGCTTTGTTCTTGGCATCTTGGAGGTCAGAACATTTTGGAAACGTTTTAGACGTTATGAGCAAATTTGGGGGAGGGAGGTATAAGATAGGAGCTTCAACCAATCCACACCCTACTTGTACCAGAGCCCCGAGTTTCCATGAAAATTGAGTTTTAGAAGGTGAGGTAAGAGGAAACAAGCTTAGCACATAAAACTCAAGTGTTCACAGAGTGAGCCTCCCCCAGCTCCACTCGGCCAGGTGAAAGAGGGCTGCTGAACTCCCAAGTGCTGCTACTTCGGTTTTCTGGGGCCACCTGAGCCAAATTCACGGTGCTGGGAGGGGTTGGAGTGGAACCACGAGGCACCTGGGATCAAAGTCGACAAATCCTTTCCCTGCCTCCGCCCCCCCCCCTCCCATGCACCACCCTCATTTCCCTGCATACCAGGCTTGCAAGCCAGTCCTCTGGGCTAGCTCCCTGACCCTGAATCCCGTGAAAAATGATAAGACAGTCAATAAGTTTCAATACAAGTAGTGTCTCAAACACATCAACACAAAATACGCCGAGGCAGGGGCAGGGAGGGGATTCAAAGATGACCCAGGTCTGTGCTGAAGAGGACAAAAACACTGCACAGAGAAATGGAAAACTTAATCAATGGGGAGATAATTTATAACCTGAGGGTCAATTCTGGTGAGTCTTTGGTGGTGGCAGCACCCAAATCATTAAGGGGTATCAGTGAACTACCAGTTAAAATCCAAGCCCGGGGGCTGGAGCAATAGCACACTGGGTAGGGCGTTTGCCTTGCACACAGCCGACCCAGGTTCGATTCCCAGCATCCCATATGGTCCCCCGAGCACTGCCAGGAGTAA
>JAOXYA010000001.1:29986-43816 GCA_028565675.1 Sorex palustris
TTTTCTACATTTTCAATGTCCCCAATCTCCCTCCCGCCACCCCCTCCCCACTCCACCCTCTGCCTCTGTGGCAGACACTTTTCTTCTTATTCTCTCTCTACTTTTGAAGAGCCCTTCCTTAAAAACCATGTGTCACTCTTGAAAGTGCCATCCATGAAGATTCTCTAGGGTTTGTTTGCACCATGTACATTTTTTGTCTAACATGCATCCCTCTACCCTCACACAGCTTCTCAGCCCTGTCAGGTCCCCACTGGAAATAGGACTACCATATTGGTCCTCAAGTCAAGAAAGCTGGCTCTCCTGGCCTGGGAGGTAGCTACCTTGTACCTTTGACCATACCTCAGGTCAGAATGTGCAAAATCAAGGTTCTTAATCACACTGAATTGGTGCAAATTTTGTCTAACCCAACCAGTCTACTTTGATGACAAATTTACCATTTTTCATCATCTAGCTAGCACCAACTAAGAAAAGTCTACTTTTGCTTCAGATGGAGAGACCCAAAAGAGAGACCCAAAATTTGGAAAAAAAAAATTGTTGGCAATTCCCCAACTTGTTCCCCCCACACACTAATTTCCATTCTACATAGGTCACATGATTTGAACAGCTTCCACTTTTCCTTGTCCTGTCACTGACACATACTGAAACTCTATTCTCATTGTGTCAAATAAGCAATGATATTTTTAAACCCAAATTATCTGGATAATTCCCTCCCTCTTTTTTTCCATTTGTATACGGTGTAGAAACATATCATAATTAGTTCAGTTCTCTCATTTATTGCTTGCATATGAGCAAACATTTCCATGCTTGCAACTGGTCAAAAATTTTTTTACTGAGCATTTTAATCGTGCCCCAGGCACTCCTAAAGTAAAATATGCACAGGACAGGCAGAAGTATAAAACAGATAGATGGTTCCCACTAACTTTGTGCATAACTAAACATACTCAGCTGCTTAGCAGGCACTGGCCAAGAATCCACATCTTTGCCTAAACTGGTCCCTTTGCATATACTGTGTAGCACAAAACTCATCACCACCATGGTGATCTTCCAAACAGTTGAGAGATGTGGCCATGCCACAGGGCTACCTGATTGTGCCGCACAAAGAGCAGAGCCAGGGGTGTTTGAGTGTGGCAGCGGTCACTCAAATGGGCTATAGGAAGATCTAATCTAAGCTGCAGCCACCAGCCACTTGTGTGTTTTTTTTTTTTTTTGGTATTGAGGTCTCACCTGGCGATACTTAAGAGTTATTCCTGGCTATGAGATCAGGGATTACCTCCTGGTAGTTTTAGGGGGCCATAAGGAATGCCCAAGATCAAACTACGTTTTTTGCATGCAGGGCCAACACCCTACTGGCTGTACTATACCTCTGGCTCTTCTCCAGCCATTTATGGCAGAGAAGGAGCCACAGCACTGAGTTACCCAAACCAAGTGTTCTGATGGGTCTAAATTTTCAGGGTGACTTGGGCAGAGATGGCACGGACTTTTACTGCTCCAGCTGTCTAATCATTGGTTTTTATTTTGTTTGCTTATAGGTTCCCTACCGGTATTTTCAGCCATTTGGCTTTGGGCCTCGTGGCTGTGCAGGGAAGTACATCGCCATGGTGATGATGAAAGTCATTCTCGTGACCTTGCTGAAGCGATTCCACGTGCAGACGATCCAAGGCAAGTGCGTGGAGAGCATGAAGAAATGCAACGACTTGTCCTTGCACCCTGACGAGACCGACAGCTTTCTGAAGATGATTTTTATCCCAAGAAACTAGACAGAGGACTCAAACCCCAAAGGGAGCCAGTCTGCCTCTCCTCTCAAGCATTTCTCATCAGTAGTTGACCAGGAAACCATCCAGCTTTGCCAGAAAGCATCATCCTCAGCGCAGCACTCTGGAGACAATGGGTTCAATGGGGACACTTCCTGGGGCGGGGCTCTCAACAAGCCAGCAGCCAGCTCTACCTGTTCGAAACTGAGAACCAGACAGGAAGTGAAAAATGCTAAAGCCAAGAGTGGGGGGCGGGGGGAGATGGTCCATGAAGAAGCAGCACCCCTAAGGTTCAGCTTCACAAAACAAAACAGGCTTTGGAAAAGTGAGACCATCAGCAGACTCAGTGTCCGGCTTCCTGTGGAACCCCTTTCTTTCCTCTCCCCCTCTCCCTACTCCACAATACACGCCACCCTGCCCAGGCCACATCAGTAGCAGAGGAAGGAACACTGGGTCAATGGCTTACAATGGCAAGGCCAAAATGTCTGGGCAACGGGACCAAACACCCTTCCTACTTTGATTGGGATTTTAATGATTTAGGGCTGATATTCTTAGAGTCTTTGTGCAAAATTCTTACAAATTCAGCACTTGATACTGCCTAGGAATTCTATTCAGTTAAATTTTCTTTATCCCCTTTGTGACTTGTCAGTGGGAAAAATTAAACCAGCAGCTATATCCTTTCCCAGTTCCTCCAGCCCAGCCTCAGTGGCCACTGGTGTAGATTCAGGTAATTAGTACAAAGAAACTTAGTAAGAACCCAAGTAAAATATAATTAGGACCATATATGTGCTCTAGAGGAGGGAGAGAAATCACAAAATCATTTCCCATTTGAATAATGATCCTTTGTTCTGTCCGTAGTTTTGCTTAGCTCCATTTAGTGTGGTGGGTCAGAAGCTAACTTGAAATAATGGCATCTCGTCAGTACAACAGCTCCAGTGATCTGGGGTCGAAGGGGTCCTCGTAAGTAATCCCACATTTCCAGGAATATAGAAGTAGTGCTGCTGTCATTCCACTGACTTTCTCTCTTTCAGTATTGTCCCTTTGTTTTTTCAATGACCAGAAAAGCCAAGTACAGATCAGTAGAGAACATCAGTAGAGAATCACTGCCATCCTGTTAAATTCTACCTCAGAGCTTATGGATATGCTCAATTGAGGTGTAAAAGATGCCTTGATGATGAAATTATTACACACAGCCATGGATAAGAAGGTACGAAATGGCATGAGCTCTCTAGAGGGAACCCAACAGCTGAGTCCATTTTCCAAACACCATTTTACCTGTGCCATTATAGCCGCTATGACTGACTCTACCAAATGTCACTAAAAACTGTAAATCATTTGTAAGTGTGTTCCATTAAGCCAACCACCATCTCAACAGAGGATGAAAAGTGCAAGCTCCTTGAATGCAGGAGCTCTTGTCTTTGGTAACCCATCCCCACCTCCCATTCCTCTCAGCATCCATCCTGACCCAACACTCTTATTGGCAGACGCTCTCTGCTCGTCCCAGGGACCAAAGCAAGAAGTGGAAGGTATTGAAAGTATTCGAGGACAGGCATAAGTAAAGAAATAAATAGCTGATATAGAAGTTACTTGAATCATTTCTACAACCTCCTCAGAAATATTGCTGTGCATCCTGAAATTATCTGTAATCAGGAACAGATAATCATCCAAATGATTCAGACCCAGACCCAGAAGATCCAGGTTCTAGATTTCACTGAATCCAAGTTTGATTACCTGATGATTATTAATACCGAGTTGACTCTGCCTCTAGCAGGAGCTGCATAGTTGAGCAAAACAGGCTTTGGATCAGTGCACTTCACCTGTCCAATTGCCTTGGAACAGTTGCTATATTTTATGTATGTGTGTATATATGTGTGTATACACATACATAAAATATAAAATGTATGTACATATGTATATGTATCCAGTCAATGCTTTGTGTCCATAGTCAAAGTGAAGCCAGAAGGCTGATAGTGTTAGAAATAATGCAGATCAAAAATATGCTGGGGAAGTGGGAACTAGGGTGAAGAATGGGTGGCGCAAGTCAGGAAGATCCAGGCAAACTTTCCTAAAGTCAAATTGTCTGAATAATTTAACTCTTCCTGGACTCCCTTACTGGGTGATGCCAGCCCTTTCCAGGGATGGGGTTTGTTGGGATGACTGGCTGGTAGTGTGCTTGGGTAAAAGTGGGTGGGGGGCTGTTTGCTAAATTAAAGAAGGTGGACTTCCCTGGGGTAGCAGGAGTGCGGTGGGGGACAAGGCATGATATTTTTTTTTCTCTAAAAGGGGGCAGTAGTTGGGAACCACTGGTATAGACAAACCCCATATATAGACAAACCCCAAAGGTCTAGCTAAAAAGTTTGAAATATATAAGAAAATAGAAGAAATGCATTAGTCTCTGCTCCCCACCCCCTGACACGGAACTTCTAGACCCTAGCAGTGTCCTGGATGATGGGAATGCCTTGTTCTAATGAGTGGACTCTGAGTTGGCGCCTGGATGGGGGCTGGTCCCCGGAAAGAAGGAGCCTGATGAGAAGCTTGGATTGTCCAGTTTAGCTCCCTCACGTGCTCCTGAGGAGGAGAGGAGCTGAAGATGGACAATGGACGCAGGATAGCCCCACACTGGCTAGAGTTCCCATGGAAGCCCAGGGCATGAAGTTCAGAACAGCAGAGTCATCTGGCCAATGAACAAGTCCCACTGGGAGGTGCCACGCCCCAACTCCCTGGACTGAAATTCCTGCACTCCCCAGGGAGCCTCCCAGAGCTCAGCTCCGGGTGAACCACTTCATCTACTTGCTCTCCTGCATCCCCCATGGTACCCCTGAATAAACTAGTGAACCTGAGTGTTTCCCTGAGTGTGTAAATCTGCTGAGGTTCAGGAGGGGGGTTCAAAGAACCTCTGATGTGAGGCCAAATGTGACCCAAAGAACTGGGCGGGGGAGGGGCTTCCACCAAATTTCCAGTGGTATCTAAAGTGGGTGGAGGATGGGGGGGTGGGCAGTGTCATGGACTTAACCTGACCCTGTGGAACTGATGCCTCCCCCGCCAGAAGAAGTTGTAACAGATCTGCCTTTAGTTGCAGGATACCCAGATGAAGTTGCATAAAATTATTGGGGTGTGGGGGGTGGAGAGGAGGAGAGAATGGGAGGTGGGGGCCTCTCTGAGCCTCTGGTAACCAGAGTAGCAGCTGAAACTGTCCTAAGAGAACAGTCAGACCGGGAGTCAGCCTGGGCGTCCAATCTCAGATGCCTGGAAAAAGGCAAGATGGCCAACAAACTCATTGGACTACTCCACTGAGTATGAAAATTATAAAATCGACCCCTAATCATGGCTCTAACTGAAACCCTAATCCTGATTGTAAGTCCCATGCTCATTCTAGCTGCCCTAACTCTAACTGAACCTTACCTCCATTCCTAAACGACAACCCTAACCATAACCCTAAACCAAACAAGCACCATAATTTAGCCCAAAATTGCCATCCTAACCCTAACCCAGATGGAAAAAGAAAGACGGAATGATGCCCTTTGGGACGAAATGGTGGTTATGGTCAATGAACTATGCAAGGAAATGGAGGATAACCGGCAGATGGTTTCACTTAAATGTAGAATGTGAACTACTAAAGCAAACAAACTAACAAAAGTTCTAAGTTCTCAACTCAAGGTTACTGGTGGGGGGCTGGGGGGTGGAGGTGAGTGGGAGGAATGAGTAGAGGGTCTGCCCTGAGGGTGGGATGGCACGGAGACTATGACTCCTAAACATTGAGGGGGGGGGGGGTGTAGTTACACTCTTGAAACTCTATAACGTAATAACCTAACGATACATCTGTAATGAGGGGAGGAATACCCACAGGGGACACACAACCCATGGATCAGGGATGGCCCTGTAGCAGTCACGCAAGGCTGTGCTCTCCTCTGAACTTGTCTCTCTCTCCAATAAAGAACCCAATTCAACAAAAATAATGACAAGATTGACTGTCCTGCATAAAAGCAAAGGAGACACAGAGAGAAATGTCATGAGAGATGGAGCACATGCCCCCCTTGTGGTGAGAGGCCAGGAAGATTCTCAGCATCTCCTGCCCCCATCCACACTGCTAAGATAGTCCCAGGGGGGAGGGGGCGGTCCCTAAGTGCTGAGGCATCAGGCCCACACCATCGACAGACAGAGCAGTCCCAGACCCCCTTGAACCACTGGGAGCTCCCTGTACAAACATCGAATAGAAACACACATTAAATAAAGAAGTGAGTTTCCCTGTCCAGAATACATCCTTTACTTTTCATTAAAGAGCTAGACAGACCATCACACACCCTGTTCTCTCTTCAGAACTCTGCCTCCTTGAGAAGTACTTGTCAGTTTGGAATGTGCTGCTGATTCTGTATGGTGAGCAAATTAATTAATTTTGGGGGAGAGGGGTCCTCCAAAGTGGTGCTCAGGAAGTCCAGGGATGCTACTGGAGAGTCTCAACCCACTGGTCCTGAAGAGGCAGGACAGCTCAGGCCTTGCAGTGCTGGGTCACCCCAGTGGTGCTTGGAGACCATGTGGTGCTAGGACTTGAGCCCAGGTTGGACATGTGCCAGGCATGTGCCCTGATTGCAGTGCTATCTCCCAGCACTTGGGATGGGTCAATTCACGGTGAAATGCATGCCTGGCAGGGCACTTTCAGTGTCAGATTATATGGGCAATTTCACCCTTCCATCCTTCAGGGCACCTGACATCACACTTTTTCCTAGTTCCATGTAGGAACTGATCCCATTCAGAAGGTCCCACAGACTGAGAAAAGCTGGTTGGCAGTCTGCACTGTGCATTCAGGGTTCACACTCCAGACAAGCATGTGGCAATGTGGAAGCAACAGATGAATCTCTGTTGGTCTTCTCTTCCAAGGGGCCCGGGGCTGACCACCTATACTTGCAAAAAAAAAAAAAGACTTCCTGAATCAGACAGCCAAAGTAATGAGCTGAGTGGAACTTGTGGCACTTGTCAATGGGCTGGACTTGAAAAGCAAAGTCTGAGTTGTGAGGTCTGTGTCTCTGCCTCTGAACCATCCAGGGGTACTGAAGCACTGGCCTCCAGCTAGGGAGCAATGGCCAAGTCCAGGTGACGTCAGGTCAAGAGACACAACAAGGAAAGCACTTAGACAAGGCGGCTGGTCTTCCAGCTCTGTTAGATGTAGCTGCTGATTCCTCTTCCACAAAGAGACAATTCAAAGTGCAACAGAAATAGGGCTCAGGGGCTGGGGTGATGCCTTAAAGGGATGAGCTTGAGATGGCCTCAGTCCATCCTCCCAGCACCACCTAGTCACTAAGTACTGTGCAGAGTAACCCTAAGCTCCGCCAGCTGCGGCCCTCAAAGGAAAACAAAACAAATGAGACTCATTCTGAGAACCCTGCTATCAAATCTTTTCTAAGGAAAATCCCCGAATCCACTCTAACCAAATACCCTGGTTTCACAAACTTGAAGATTCTGATGTTTGGAAGCTTTTTATTTTTTATTTTTCGCAATGCAGGTCTGACCTGTTGAGACTTGAAGTGGAGCAGGGTCCCAGGTGACTTGCCAAAATAAGAAGGCGGTGATGCGTGTCTCTTTCCTCCCTTATTGAAGTCCCAGGTCCTAGCCTATGATTTAGCTCAGGTCAAATCCCCTCATTTTGCCTCATTTACTTTAGACTCTGTATGATTCCTGCAAAGGATTCCTGCAAAGGAGGAACCCAGATAGATTCTCCATATGTGTGTAATTAAATCAACTCATTCCTTTTACTAATCTGTCTGATGTTTATGTAGTTGAACAGCCAGTAAAAACCCAGAGGACTAGGGAAATATTCTTCTGTATCTGAGTGTTGCTTTGGAGTTATAGCTGCAAAAGCTGAATAGTAATAAAGACCACAGTCTTGAAATTATGAGGTGGGGAAAGGCAGTGATACCTGGAGTGTGGGTTCAGTCTTTGATGGGGACACTTTGGGCATGCCCTTCTGCCCCTCCATCCCTCAGCTTTATCATCCCTTTTTTGCAGGAATCATGACAAACTTTGTAGAGTGGTTACCTGGGGTAATTTACATATATTTACATAATGAGCATCCATGCTGTGGTCCATGCTCCCTATAGCTCAGCAGCTAAGGCATCCTCACGCCAAACCTCTTACCCAGCAGAGGGACAAATGGCAGATGTTTCCCTGTCCACCATCTCTCAAGGAGCTGCAGGAAACAAGCCCCTTTGTAGGAGGGGGCCCAAGAATCCCAGTAGTGATGAAGTTCGGAGCTTGGGGGACTTTCCCAAAGGCTCAGCAGGGTTTCAGTCCATGCCCCATTCCCAAGCCCTAGGCCCCTCCAGTGAGCTTTGCTACCTACTTAGACCAGCGTTCACCAGCAGAAGGCTGAGTACGCTAGACCAGCAACTAGAATGGGATGCAAGGTAAACTTTCACGTGCTGCTCATCTCCACCTCACAACCCAAGAAATGTGAGTCTCTGAACAAGACTCTCTGCTTGTTCCTCCTAAAAGTCCAGATGATTCTACTGCCCCATTATGTACTAAGGGTCTTACTCAAAAGACTATACGGGAAAGGGCTGTGAAAACTCACCAGCAGGTAATTGTATTAATATGTGGATTTCAATAGTTGCCTCAACAGGAAATAAGATCCCATTTAGGCTTTTACCTAACCACCAAGAACTTTCTAATTTTGAAACATTTCCATTTTTTTCAGACGTGGCGCTGCACTTCAGATTTTTTAAAAAAAGGAAAAATACAGAAGTTTACTATAAGCACAAAGTTGGCAAGAGTCCTCACCAGAACTATAAAAATCACCTCTGGGGGGGGGGCAGAGCCACAGTATAGCAGCAGTGTGCTTGCATTGCATACAAACCAGCCAGGAGTGATCTCTGAGCACAGAGCCAGGAGTAAGCCTTGAGCACTTCCAGGTGCGGCCCCAATAACAACAACAACAAAACCCAACCCAAAACAAAAATCACACCCCTTTCAGCCAAATTGGAAAAAAAATGCAAAGAAACTCACTGGATGGGCAGCTGCTATACAATTTCTTCATTTGGCAAGGATTCCAGATATAAATGAAATATTCGATCCATCATCCAATTATTTCCAAGGAGGCAGAATTATAGTCATTTCCAAACAAGAGAATTAATTATAGGCATCAGTGAGCCAGGCCTGTGGGAATAGGGGTGGGGTGGGGGTAAGGCAGTGAGGTCGTCAGGCCCCCCTGGAGTGACACCTCCTTCACCCACACAGGAAGCTGTTGGGATAACCACCTGTTGGTAGTAATAGGGATGTAATTGCTCCCCAATCAGAATGTCTGGAGGAGGGGCCAAAATGATACCACAGTAGATAGGGAGCTTGTCTTGCATGCAGCTGGTCAAGGTTCAATCCCCAGCATCCCCTATGGTTCCCTGAGCACTGCTGGGATTGATTCCTGAGTGCAGAGTCAGGAGTAAGTCCTGAGCACCCCCCCCCCAAAACAAAACAAAACAAAACAAAATGTCTGGAGGAGTCAGGCCAGTTGTACATGTAAATTACTGTAGAAAGGAGAAGCTTTTCCCTTAGGCCTCAAGGCCGATGCTTTTCAAACAGAGAGACCTCACATCACCATCCTTGCAGCTTCCTCCCACCCCTGCCAGGCCACAGACCCAGACCCAGACTTTAACCTAGGGTAAATCAGTTCTGCTCACTTCCATCACTCCCTCTGCATCCTGCCACCTTCTGAGTGAGGGAGACAGACGGAAGCACACACTCGAGGTGATGGAGAAGTCTGTCCAGTGCAATAAACAACACAGGGTCCTGTCTAGGGTTTCTTCTTTCTTTTTTTTTTCTTTTTTGGGTCACACCTGGTGATGCACAGGGGTTACTCCCGGATCATGCATTCAGGAATTACCCCTGGCGGGGCTTGGGGAACCATACAGAATACTGGGAATCAAACCCAGGTCGGCCGCGTACAAGGTAAACGCCCTACCCACTGTGCTATCGCTCCAGTCCCGTCTAGGATTCTTGAGAGGGTAGGGGCTTAGCACACAGGAGTGTCTGGTTTCTCAGGACCCCAGATCCTCTCGGGCATCCACTCTTTTGTGCTGGTGTCCTCTCATTGATATGAATAAAAACAGACCCATCCATAAACACCGACCACACCGGAAGAGCAGGCAGTCATTTCCAGAGCCTTCATGCTGTTCAACTACAGAAACATGTGGCCAACCCCTCACTGTGAGGCAAAATCCTAATAAGACCTCACTTTCAAGTCAAACAAGCAGTGTGATGCCTGAGTTCAGGACCCAGGTACCTGCTCTGCGTCACCCTGAAGGTCACAAGCCCTAATGTGCTCGAACACGTACATGGAGCCCTAAGTTAGTCCCACGGGGACATGAGGGTATTCACAGGACACAGTTCACTCACAAAGAATTGCTCTGAGCCCTGTTTCTACTGACAAGCAAATCTGTACCTTTACTCAAGGAAATTATCTGTCTCCAAGTGTCCATGGTTTTCTAGACAAACCACCTGGGTTTCTCCACAGAGGTTCAATAGAACCTCGTTTCCCTGATGAAATCACAATGGACCAGCCAACAGATTTCCCTCTCCCAAGCTCATCCTCTTTACAAAATTCAGTGACTTGCTCTCACCACTCCTATAGCTCTAGAAACTGGGTAAGGAAAAATAGACTTACTTTGGAGGCAGCCCTGGCCATGACGGTGCAGGACGGTGCAGGAAAGGCAGATTCAGTGGCATGGGTCCCACAGGCCAGCCTGTCCAGCCTCACTCAGAAGGGCTGAGTGCAGGAGTGTATCCCTGACAAATGCTCAGAGCTGGGAGAAGCCCTGCATTGTGCACTTTCGTCAGCAGAGGGCAGACCTAGAAAAGCTTTGTGGGGAGGCTCCAAGCAGAGCGGAGGGCAGGGCCAGAGACGCCAGGAAACCGCCTACTGGGTGGTTTGACTGCCTAGTAAAATGAAGACTCATAAATTCTGGATTCCTTTGAGTAATGCCTGCTCCAGGCTGCCTCAATCATTGCCGTGATAGAAGAGATGTCTCTCTGGGGCCGTTCCTCCGCTCTCCCGGCTGTCTGCACACTTGAAAAAGATGGGGACCACTCTCAGTAGGGATGTGGGGAAGCAGGAACCCTCCCCTCAATGGCGCTGGGAACTCCGGCTGGCTCAAGCTCTTTGGAAAACAGCATGTACAGCTCCAGCTTCCCCTATGACCCAGCAATTCCACTTCTGGGGCACCTACTCCTTTCAGAAAAGACATCTGCACCCCTATGCTCATTGCAACATGATTCACAATAGCCCAAATCTGGAAACAACCCAAGTGCCCAAACAGATGAGTAGATAGAGAAGGTAGACACAAACACACCCCGTATACACGACCATATACACAATGGAATAAGGCTGGGCCCTAGGAAAGATGAAGTCAGGTATTTTGCTGCTACATGGATGGACCTAGAGAATATCATTCTTAGAGCACAGCGGTAGGGTGTTTGCCTTGCACACAGCCAACATGGTCGACCTGAGTTCGATTCCTCCGCCCCCTCGGAGAGCCCGGCAAGCTACCGAGAGTATCTCGCCCACACGGCAGAGCCTGGCAAGCTACCCATGAAGTATTCAATATGCCAAACACAGAAACAAGTCTCACAATGTTACTGGGCCTGCTCGAGCAAAATCGAAGTACAATGGGAGAACAGAAACAGTGACAGTGATAACAGACTGTAGTTTGATCCCTGGCACTGCCTAGGGTCCCCCACTACTGTCAGAAGTGACCCCTGAGAACAGAGCCAAGAGAGTTCCTTACTCCACTGTGACCCTATATATAATCACTATAATGACGTATAAAAAACCATATTATTTATGTTGACATTTAGTATATGTACACATATTGGCATATTTTCTATTTCATTGTTTCAAGTAGTTATAATTTTGTGATATTATTTTGTTCATTTCTACATTTCACTCAGTGGGTTGGCCTATACCAATTTTTTAATAATTTTTTATGGATATGGGTCATGCTGTCCTTATTGTTTGGTTGAATAAATTTGGATTTTATTTCAGATATATATCTTAAGTGAGTTTCTAGATTCTACTTTATTTCTATCAAAAGCTTCTTTTTACTTTAATTATCTGAATTTAATTCAGTTGGATTCACAATACAAAGCCTGTCAGGGTAAGTTCAAATTTCTCCCCAGTTCTTCCCATTCTCATTGGTTACTTTCTTCTGATCTGTACATGTGTAATTTTAGGGTGAGTAAGATGTGCAGGCACCTTTTATGCACAAAATATGAATTCAGAAATAGTATAGCAGGTAAAGGCGCTTGCCTCGTGTGTGGCCAAACCCAGGTTTGATCCCCTGCACCCCATATAATGTGGGCCCTGCCAAGAGTTGTCCCTGGCACAAAGCCAAGAATAAGCCCTGAGTACTGCCAGTGTGGCTCCAAAATCAAACAGAAAACACCAAAATATGTTACAATTTTCCTTTCCTTATATGTGGGCGGTGGGGAGTGGGGGGGTGGGTTGGGCCACACCAGCAGTGCTCAGGGCTTACTCCTGGCTTTGCACTTAGGGATCACTCCTGGTAGAGCTTGGGAGACCATGTGGGATGCTGGAGATCAAACCTGGGTCATCTGCTTACAAGGAAAACGCCTCACCTGCTGGACTGTATCTTCAGCCCAGTGTCAAACTTTTCCACCACTTTTACTTCCCAGCTCTCTAGTATCTGAAGTAAATTTTCAATTGCTCTAGTTATTTTGAACTCTCATGATTTTTGAAGGTCAGGAATCTGTCCTCTTCAATTGGAGTTTCAGACACTCTGTACTGTGTCCTATCTTCAGGTCAGAAATCACAAAAAGGGCGCGCATATGCTGCCTGAGCCCTTGTGCTGCTTGCGCCCACGTGGCCGAGCACATGTGGGAGCACATGTGTTGCCCACATCTCCCCTCTTGAGATGTGTACTTTCATGCTTTCGTGTCTAATGCTAGGATGTATGTAGGGGTTCTCTCTGCACTTGGAGAAGCCCGTGTTCTCTCTTGACTACGTTACTCTCTCATTCTCTTCCTCTCCAAAACCACCAAATAAAATCTATTTACTGAAAAAAAAAAAAGAAATCACAAAGAGGACCCACCCCCAACCTCTCTTAACCTTTTCTCTTCTAAAATGACATCATGAAAAATTGCCATATGAGGCTGGAGTGATAGCACAGTGGGTGGGGCATTTGCCTTGCATGTGGCCGACCCAGGTTCGATTCCTGGCATCCCATATGGTCCCCTAAGCACCTCCAGGGGTGGTTCCTGAGTGCAGAGCCAGGAGTAACCTGTGTGCATTGCCGGATGTGACCCAAAAAGCAAAAAAAAAAAAAAATTGCCATGACTTTTTAATGCATACAATGACTTTAGCTCATTGTAGCTAGTCCTGCTTTTGTTCATATTTTATACAAAAATTCCTAAATACAAAAAAATTATTCTGCAAGAATGCTACTGAAATATGAAGTTATATTACCAGGGAAGTGACACTCTTAGTTGAAACAAAATCCATTATAGTAATGTGCAAGAACTGTCAGAATGTGAATCCTAATTCCCTCTCGTATCATATCTTTTGCCTTTTACAACTGTACAGAACTCATCAACTATACTTACCTTCTATCAAAATTCCAAACTTGTAATCTTTTAGCATTATCTGATTGATATTATTTGAAATTAATCTAATTAAATATCTATGGTTATAATTTTATATTTTCTTATTCACACAACACATACTATTTGAATAGACAATCTGTCTGATATCCATGACAGTAGCTTCACTTACCTGGTTGTTCATTTTCATTGTTAGTTTATAGTGTAAAAATAGTAAAAATAAACTAAAATCAGGACTAATCTATATTCTGTATAAAAGAAACTTTCATCAGAATCTTTTTACAGTTCATTAGCATCATGACTGGGTGTTCACATTTGTATGACATGTGCTTCCCTTAAATCATGTTACATACTTGGCACATTACCCATCTGACATGGGAAAAAAAGAGAAACTTTTATCAGATCTAACAGAATCACAGAATCACAGAAATCCTGTTAGTCGTCGATTGGTTCGAGCAGGCCCCAGTAACGTCTCCTTCAT
>JAOXYA010000001.1:52402-65129 GCA_028565675.1 Sorex palustris
AAGTCTCCAATGGAGACGTTACTGGGCCCGCTCGAGCAAATCGACGATCAACGGGAGGGCCTTTACCTTTACCTGTACCTTTTTTTTAAAAAATTTGGGGGGCCACACGCAATGGTGCTCAGAGCTTACTCCTGGCTCGGGGGATGGTAATGCAGTGCCTGGGACAGAGCTGTGGGTCGGTCAGGCAAGCGCCCTGCCCACTGCGCTATCTCTCCAGCCCCTCCACCCCCAGTTTTCTGTCCCACTCCATCAGTCGGGGAGAAGGGTTCCCCAGCATCGACCACCAGTACCGCACCACCCGGGCAGGGCTCAGGGGTCACTCCCGGCAAGACCCCTGGGACTGTATGGGGTGCCAGGGATAAAGCCCGGGTCAGCCATGTGCCAAGACAAGCATCCTCCCCGCTGGACTAGCCACCGGCTTCTTCCATTGGCTGCTGCCCGGCTCGGGGCTCTCCAGGGAGACCCAGGTCCGGAGACACACTCAGCCCACTCCGCTGCCGGAAGTGCCCACCCAGTGTCCCCCTCCAAGCCAGCCTTCCGGCCCCAGCCTGCCCTGGGTCAGTGGGAGCCTGTTCACTGGGTACCTTGGGGTGTGACCACATGGGGGTTCCTGATAAGGGAGCTGACAAGGGAGGGGAACCCCCCACCGTCACGGGGACCCTGTCAGGAGTCCCCAAGAGGAGAGGAGATGCACCTTAAGGACACCGTGGGCCAGAAGGAGGGGGACGCCGGGAGGGGCCGGAGAGCCGACCCCACGCCTGCACCCCCTGTGTCACTCACCGGGGCCGGAGTCCAGCCCGAGTTCCCCGTCCATGGAGTCGCGCGCGCCCCAGGGATACGGCTGCTCCTCCTGCTTGATCCAGGACAGGATGTCGTGCGCCGAGAGCAGCGACTCTGTGGGAGGGAAGGCAGCCTGTGTCCAGCCGGCCCCGGGGAGGCGGGTCGCAGGTCTGGGATGACCCAGAGGTCCGAGCCATGGGGGGGGGGGCAGGGCGGGGAGAACCTCGACCTTCCCGTTACAGCCAGACCACGAGATGCTGGGGGCATAACTACAAGACACTGGGGTCGCCAGCTCTGCGTGTGGAAAACCAGACGCGTGCTCAGCTCAGCACCACACACACACACAACACAGACACACACACAAATACCACACTCATGCTCAGCACCACACACACAAATACCACTCACAAACACACACATTCACAAATACACACACACCACTAACATACACTCCAACACACAATACCACATACTCACACTCACATACATTCAACACTACATAACACAAATGCAGTTACACACACTCAACACCACACACAAATACCGTGCACACTCATTCACATACACTCAACACCGCACACATACAAATACCACACTCAACACTATACATACTCTAACACACACACATACTCAACAACACTTACACATTCAATACAAATACACATAACAACATATACACACACACACCACACACACTCAACATACGCAGAGTCACACACTCACATAAACAAACAGGGCCTGGCAGGCAGAGCATCCCTTCACACAGGAACTCCTCACCCCTGGGTTGCTGTTGGTTGTGGGGGCCACCCGGAGCCTGCCCCCCAGTTGACGTACAGGAGGCCATCAGCCCCCTGCCCCCGAGAGCTATCTCCCCAGTCCCTAGAAGGTTTCTGGGCTATATCTGCTTTCGGGGGACACGTTTGGCAGTGCTCAGGCCTGGCTCTGAGCCCAGGGGATGGAGCTGGGGCGGCCGCAGAAGGTTCTCTGCCCTGCCACTTGGGCCCTCTCTGCAGCTTGATCACTGCAGATGGGCTGGAGTGCGTTTGCCTGCACTTCAGAGGCATCCTGGGGACCAGATGCACTGCTGGGTGTGGCCTTAGTGCTGAGACCCCCCCCCCCAAAATCAGTATAGAACAAGTTTTTTTGGTTTTTTTTTTTGCTTTTTTTTGGGGGGGGGGGTCATACCCAGCAATGCACAGGGGTTATTCCTGGCTCATTCCTGGCTCATGAACTCAGGAATCACTCCTGGCGGTGCTCGGGGGACCATGTGGGATGCTGGGAATCGAACCCAGGTCGGCTGTGTGTAAGGCAAACACCCTACCCGCTGTGCTATCACTCTAGCCCCCTAGAATGAGTTTTACGATCAGTTCTGTGGACACGTCACCGACTGACACAGTGGTTCCTCTAGAAAGCTCCTCCCCGCTTCCTACTGGCGTTCTCCAAACAGCCCGTGGCTGCCTGGTCTCATCTCGCTGGTTTCTTTGTCCTCTGACGATGCTGGCTGCGTGGGGCTGAGACCCTCCCCGGCTCACCTGAATTGGGGTCCGTGGGGATGTCCCTGTCGGTCAGGTCCTGCTGGTCCCACACGCATGGGGCCTCTTCCTGCTTAATCCGGGACAGGAGGTCGGGGCCAGAGGCTGGTGAGTCTGCTTTCAGAACAAGAGTGGCCACCGGGTCAGGGAACTGCATGGTCACCCACCTCCGCTCCTCCCACCTCCCCGTCTCCCTGCACTGGCTCCCCGCGATGCCTTCAGGAAGCCCGGCCCTGAGGCAGCTGGCGTCCCCGAACTGGGTCATCCCAGGCGCCTCAGGGACTCCCAAGATCTCTCTCGGAAGCGAGTGCTCAGGCCAGGGTCCCGAGAGCGGTTCCCAGTGCCTTCCAGGAAGCTAGTGGCTCAATCTTCAAAAACATTTTTCTGTTTCGGGCAGGAGCAAGTGTCCAGCGGGAAGGGCTCTCGCCTTGCACGAGGCCGGCCGGGGTTCAATGCCCGGAGCGCCACAAAAGTGGGGAAGAAGAGTCACAATGGCGAGAGCAGCCAGAAAGCGCCCGCCCACGTGTCTCCGTGTCCCCTGGGGAATCCCGCGTCCACGGTGCTGGGCGCACTCACCGGTAATGGACTCTGTGGCTACGGCTCTGTCCTCCAGGCCCCGCTGGGCGCGGTCACACAGAGGGGCCTCGCGCTTCACCTGTGAGGCCGCGTCCTGCGCCGGCACCAAGGCCTCTGCTTCTGGGGACGGAGAAGCACAGGTGAGATGCTCAGAGGAGACCTCACTCCGTCCCGTCCCCCTGCGCCTGTGGGGCCACACGGCTGTGTCACCGGGACCAGCCAGCGGAGTAGGGCTAGGGATCAAATTTTTGGCCTACAGGAAGGCGCTGACCACTGAGCTTTCCCAGGCCGCTCTGCATGCCTGCAGGAAGGCGCTGACCACTGAGCTTTCCCCGCTGGCTTCTTTTCTGAAGGACAGTCACCCAGTGGGGACAGGCACACGGCAGACAGCACTTGTCAGGGGAGTGCATGGGAGCAGGGGCTGGGGGAGAGAAGGGGTGACAGGTTCCTTCAAGCGGTGATGGGGACCCCAAGAAGCAGAAGGACCAGGACACGGAGGCGCAGTGGCCACTCAGCGCGAATGGCTGGCCGGATACTAGAGGTGTAGGAAGATACAGGGTCCCAGCAGCAGCGAGGTTCGCCCCCCCAACCCCCCACCACCAACAGCCAAAGCAACTCAAGGAAACAAAGAAGGGGGCTTCTCTTTCCCCAGCTTTCCATCATGCTGTGAAGCTACAGGAATCAAGACCGAGTCGCAGTCCAGCGGGAGGGGACCTGCCTTACATGCAGGTGACCTGCGTTTGATCCCTGGCACCCATATAGACTGACCCAGGAGCACTTGCCAGAGTGATCCCTAGTGCAGAGCCAGGAGTGAGCCTTGAGCATCACTGGGTGTGACTCCAAAACAAAAAAAATAAAACAAAACAAAACAAAAAGACACTGCGGCAGTGAAATAAAGAGAGGCAGATCAGCGGAATCGAATCGAGAGCCCAGAGACAAGTTCTTGGACAGACGGCTGATCGCTGACACGGGCACAGGGAAAGGCCCCTCCATGGCAGGCTGGGAAGACGGGCCAGTCACATGTGACAAAGACAAACTCCAGCCCTCTTAACCCCATGCACAAAGCCTATTAAAAGTGAATTAGAAAAAACAAAACAAAACAAAAAGTGAATTAGAGGGGCTGGTGCGATAGCACAGTGGGTAGGGCATTTGCCTTGCACACAGCTGACCCGGGGTTCGATTCTCAGCATCCCATATGGTCCCCTGAGTACTGCCAGGAGTAATTTGTGAGTGCAGAGCCAGGAGTAACCCCTGTGCATCGCCAGGTGCGACCCAAAAAGGAAAAGAAAAATAGTGAATTAGACGGGGCCTCAAGAGACAGTGTAGCAGGTAGGGCGCTTGCCATGCATGTGGCTGACAGGGGTTTGAGACCCGGCATCCCGTACGGTTGCCCCAAGCTCCTTCCAAAATGATCCCTGCGTGCAGAGGCAGGAGTAAGCCCTGAACACAGGCGGGTGTGGCCCAAAAACCCAACATTGAGTCTAGAGACATCTTCAATGATTCCATGCTTATAGCCAATCAAAAGAAGCGAAGAGAAACAATGGGACTGCATCAAACTAAGGATTTGCTGCTGCACCACAAAAAATATCAAGGACTGTGGAGCCGGAGTGATAATCCAGGGGAGGGCATTTGCCTTTGCATGTGGCCGACCTGGGTTCGATCCCCAGCATCCCATATGGTCCCTGAGCACTGCAGGAGTAATTCCTGAGCATCGTTGGGTGTGAACCCAAAACAAAAATAAATAAATAAAAATAAAGGGAGGAGAGTAAAAAGCCACTCCAGAGACAGGGAGGGAATATTTCTCCACCTTCATCTGACGGTAGGGCATTTGCCTTGCATGCAGCCAGCCCGGCCCGAGCCGGGTTCGATTCCTCCGCCCCTCTCGGAGAGCCCGGCAAGCTACGGAGAGTATCTCGCCCGCACGGCAGAGCCTGGCAAGCTCCCCGTGACGCATTTGATATGCCAAACACAGTAACAACAAAGTCTTCAATGGAGACGTAACTGGGCCCGCTCGAGCAAATCGACGAACAACGGAAGGGCCTTTACCTTTATCTTTATCCTGGGGCTGGAGAGATAGCACAGCGGGTAGAGCATTTGCCTTGCACGCGGCCAACCCAGGTTGGATTCCCAGAATCCCATATTGTTCCCTGAGCACCGCCAGGAGTAACTCCTGAGTGCAGAGCCAGGAGTAACCCCTGTGCATCACCAGGTGTGAACCAAAAAGCAAAAAAATAAAAAGAGTAATGGAAGTACAGTGGTTAAGGATAAAGAACATAACATGATCAATCATTTTTCAAGAACGTAAACTTTCAAACAAATAAGACTGGAAAGTGCAAAGTGAAAATAGAAGGGCAAGGAAAAATGGAATAACTGGCTACTCTAGTTGAGGACTCTGACACCCCTTTATCAGTAGCTGATAGAATATCAGAAAGGATATAGTTAACAGCATCACCAATCAGCTGGATACTTCATCTAACAGGATTTTACTGTTGTTTTGGGGCTACACCTAGTGGTACTTGGGACATTATGAAGTGTTGAAGATCAATCCCAGGACTCTCATGTGCAAGGAAAGTGCCCTTCCCCCTATACCATCTCTCCAGCCTCCTGAATACATGTATTTTTAAGCTCACATGATTAAGCACCAAGATAAGCCAAATTTAAAAATATAGAGAACATACAATGTATACCCTGACCACAAATGAACTTAATACACCAATGCATGCCTCAATTTCATAATTCTGTCACCTATACCTATGGTTTCCATATCTGTCCAATTTTTGTGCCTCTATATTCACGTGTTCCTTCATCCCTCCCCACTGTCAGCAGCAATAACAATAAATGCATCATTTGAGTTTCTGTGAAGTTAGTTCTTACCAACAATTCTAACATCCTTCTGGCTCACCGGTGTATTATCCCATTACCTAAAATGGTCCAATACAGAAGGTACTTACTATTATTAGGCAGTTCATTCATTGACAAATAGCTTCAAACACCTCTAAAAGATGTTCTCAAGTGTTGAAACATACCAAAGAATGCCACAACAGACTAAACTAAGGTAAAACTCTAACAAATAACATTTATTTTTCTTTTACATGTGTATTTCATAGCTCGAACATCACATCGCCTTCAGAGAAAGGTGCTTTTAGGCCGTTATAATTTACTATTTACTGCACAGGCATCAAACATTCTCATTAACATGATGAGACAATTTGCTGGTAAACACTTATAAACACAGACATTGGTTTCAATAATAGCTCAAGAACATATTTTTTGGTCATGACCAAGGAAATACATCAAAATATGACAACAGTGGCTAATATCTTACAAGCAAATAATATTTAGCTGCATAGTTTATACAATAGGCTGTGGTAATAAATAATATCACCAATCTCATCAACTATGAACAGGCCACAAAAAAGCCTAACATTCATCTTAAATATGACATGAAATACTCTACTGGCGTAGTTTCAACATAGCTTTAAAATGTTGCAAGTGTGGAACCCTGATGTGTTAAAAGAAAAAATGTATTCAGTCGGTATGTGTTGGTTAACTACAAATGTCAATGTCATTTTCACATATTCCATTCCTAATATGAAGGCAAATATATAGGAGGGGGGGCAAAAAAAAAAACCCGAGCAGTCCAAAAGAAAAGAAAAAAGTAAATGTGCAAATTGAGGAGGACATTGCACTCTTTTGCAGTACTAGCTCTGTGGAAACACTAACAGGAAAAATATTCAGCAGGAAAGAATGAAAATGACCTCACAGCAGAGAACTAGTCACTGCACGCTGCTCAGTGCTTAGCGATTCTGGGTCTACGATTCTAACACAGTAGGACTACCCTTCGCTCAACAGAAGAGACTGCAGGCATGCTTCAGTCAGCAGGAAGACTAGGGAGGAACACGACAATATTTTCTTCCCTGTACAAAGACCTTCCTTGTTGTAACTGATTAATATGCAAACTTTTAGCCGCAAACGGTTTCTGAATCAGGTTTGCTAGATGCTTTAAGAATAGCTATCCTTCTCAGAATAGGAGGCTTGATTTTTTAAAATATTTTTTCTTATGTCAGCATGATAACAAGGTACATGCAGCCATTCTACCCACCTGTACAGGCAACAGTCAGCTTGGATTGGATTTGACAGAGATTCCCTGTACTGTTTTAAATATTTCAGCCACTTGGAAAGGAGGAATGCCTAACTTCAGTATTTTTTTTTCAATTAGGTTGTTTATAAAAATAAAACCTCTATTCTTGAGTCTATAGAATGTCAAGAATTCTAGTTGGGAAGTTAAAAGCATTGGGTAGAACCCTGGTTTTCAGCGTCCCGTCTGCCCCACAGGAGAAGATCCGGTTGCCCTGGGTAATGTCAATCTGCGTAACTCCAGCCCCAATGTTCCGGAAGATGGACTGCTTAGCGTGTTCACTTTTAAATGAATGAATCAGGCCATGGCCTGTCAGTCTCCAAACCTGGTTCAAAAATGAAAACAATGGGTATGTCATAAAATCATTTCTATTGCCTTGACCCAAGTTTCTCCCTACCGGCCGGCCTTCCAGCTACTGTGTCGTGACTGACAGCTTACCTAAGTTCCTTCTTTGCCATTGCTCAGGTTCTCTTGTAGTTTTCTACCCAAATATACCCCAAGTCCAGATCAATTACATCCATTGTCAAGGCTGGAGCTGCAGAATATTTAAAAACCACTACCACTCTTTTCCCAGCTATATAATCAGGAAGTGGTAAGGAGACAAAGTCGTGACCAGACCGCCCCTAGCCCCACAAAAAATTCCAGGCATTAAAATCATACACTTAAGAATTTGACAATTTGGTTTTCCAGACCATCTGGAAACCTGATTAGAATTCTAGGCTGTTACAGTCTACTATTAATTATAAAGGCTATCAAACAGTCCAAGTAACATGGGACAATTTGCTGGTAAACATATAAAGGCAGATATTGGTTTCAGTAGCTTAAGAACGTAGTTTTGGTCATGACCAAGGAAGTACATTGTTTACAGCTGTACCTATTTCCTTCAGTCAAGTGATCAGATTTTCTAATAATGCGGGTAGGGCTTTGCCTTGCACGCAGTCCACTGGGCTGACCTGGGTTCAATTCCTCTGCCCCCTCTCGGAGAGCCCAACAAGCTACTGAGAGTATCTCGCACAATGGAGACGTTACTGGGCCCACTCAAGCAAATTGATGAAAACAGGGGGAGAGTGCGACAGTGCTACAGTTTCTTAGAAAGCAATCTGATCTCTCTAAGAGATTCTTGACACTCCAGAGTATGTGTGTTTTGGTTTTAATTCTACCTGGTCTTTTCTTGGTTTGTTTTGGACCAGACTTGAGTTATGCGGGGGACAGAACCCAGGTAGACCACGTGCCAGGCAGGTCCCCACTATACGATCACTCCAGCCCCTGTTCAGACTCACCTTTATGTTCCCCTCTGCTGAGCCGGTAGTAAAATATTCCTCACAGGGGTCCAGCGCCAAGGCCTTGATGGCCGAGTCGTGGGCCTGGAACGTGTGCATCAACTGTCTCTGGCGGATGTCGAACAGACACACCCAGCCCTTCCTGCCTCCCGAGATGAGCAGCTGGTGTTTGGGCGCGTACTGGAGCACTGTGGCCCCGTGGTCATGGCACGTGAAGCCTGCAGGAAAACACCCAGGGTCCTTTACAAACTAGCCCATTCTAGCGCTGCAGTTCCCGCTGAAGGGAGAACACAGAAGGGCTGCTGTCACTGTCCTTTCTACAGGAGGGCAAGAGTGTTCATGTGGCCACTGCTTTTCTGAATTGATCTTAACACATTGCGCTGAGGAGTTGGGACCTTACACCCAAGCTAATGTGTGCACCGCCTCATAGGAAATGTGAAGAAGTGACCACAGTTCTCCTGAGCTCTCCGTTAAGACCCCAGGGTCCACAAACGGGGAAACGATCTATTGATGAGTTCCTACAATTCCCTGGACTTGCCACACGGTGATACAGTATAAGTCCAGGAAGCGTGTCTGGCAGGCACAGGCCCTGGGTTGGATCCCCAGCACTGCACGGCCTCTCCCATCCCCCATGCCAGGGTTTAATTTTATTTGCTTTTTGGGTCATACCTGGCGATGCACAGGGGTTACTCCTGCCTCTGCACTCAGGAATTACTCCTGGTGGTGCTCAGGGGACCATATGGGATGCTGGGAATTGAACCCGGGTCGGCTGTATTGCAAGGCAAATACCCTACCTGCTGTGCTATAGCTCCAGCCAGCCCCAAATTTTAATCAAAATTAAAACTATGATTAAAGCCTTAAACTAAATGAGCTATCAATAATTCGGAATGAAATAAAACTGGAAATGATGAAACCTTTCAAAATGTACATCAGCATGTTAAAAGCCTGAAAGTTTTCTACTAAAATTTCTTTGCTTAAAGAAAAATATTTGAGCCTCAGGGATGTGCTCCCCAGTAAGCTCCTGAGTGTGCCCCCACCAAACCAAAAGAATATGAAATGGCAGAGTTTTACTATTACAGTAAGGTGAACTTTGGGGGCTGGGGGGCAATAAAGGGGATTTAACCCAGAATCTCAAATTTTAGATGAGGTTTACTTTTGTGTTTAATTCTTTAACTTGTATTGATTTTGATGAGAGTAAATAATTCCTTAAAGAGCCAGGAGCACCATTCCCTATACTTTTTTTTTGTCACACCTGGCGGTGCTCAGGGCTTACTTCTCACTCTGTTTAGGTCTGGCAGACTGGAGGGACTATATGGGATGCCAGGATTCAACCTGAGTCAGCCATGTGCAACACAAATGCCCTATCCACTATACCACCTCTCTGCCCCGCTCCATACCCTATTTTATATGAAGAGTATAACATAACACTAGGTTAGCTGGAATTCTACAGCTGTCCTGATTTCCAGTAAACTTAGATAATTTTAGTCCAAGCTCTTTTCCGCTTTTATCCTGCTGCTAAACCCAGAACTCGCTATTAAAATCAAGGAGGCACTGTCCCACCACCACCTGCTATGTCCCGGCTGGCACTCACCATGAATGAGGCTGTTCCCAGGGGAGATCAGCGTGTCCCACAGGCAGACGTTTCTTATAAAGAGACAGTCTCAGTCATTCTTAGGCACACAGTATCCTCAAGTTTAGTATCTTGACTAATTTTATTTTATTTTTTTAATTCACTGCCTCATCCACTCACTTCCATAAAGCAGCAATCCTAAACTGGAACAAGACTGGGGGAAATCACTCGCCTGGGAGTTTATCCTTTCTAAATCACATAATCCCCGAGTCTCATCCTCCAGTAAAAATGAGACATGATTTCCTGCATGGAAGGGAAGCTCTCTCTCTCCCCCCCATCCCAGTGGCAACCCCCGAAGGGAGCCGAGAAATGGGTTCCCAGGCGAGTGATCTCAATGAAGAGGGTGTCTTAAGTTCTTAAGAGCCTGAGAGTCTTAACAGAGAAAGAATTTAAGACTCCATGAAGAGTAAGCTTCAGCTTCCTCTTTTTGGTTAACAAATAAAACAAAAACTACTTGGACAACGATCACTGTGTTTGTGGGATGGGGAACACTACTAAATAGAAATCCATAGTTCATAGCAAGCGTCCTACTATGAAGCTTGTTTGAACAAGTTATGAACACTGGCTCATTATTTTGTTTCTCTACCAACCTACCTGTTGTCATTGGACTGTCCAGATGTGGCGACTAGACTTGAAGAGGTAATAAAGGCGAAGTCACTTGTGGCTTTACTGTGGCACTGCCAACTCTAGAAAACACAGTGGAACTAACGTTACCTAAAAACCCAGTAAAATCTCTGGAGCACAGAATTCTACCAATAAAGTATACATGAGGTAAGAACAGTTTGTAAGTTTAAAGGTGATAGAACAAAGGACCTAAACGCATGCTTTATATTCGAGAGCCTGAGTTTTAATCCCCAGCACCACATGGTTGCTTTTTTTTTATTTTTTTAAAGTGGCTAAATTCTTCACCATAGTCCTAGGTGAAGAATTTAGCAATCTAAAAACAAAGTCAAGTGGGGTACAAATAATCAAATTAAAGACTACCCACAATAGGCCCTATGGATGTTCTAGAACTGTGGGGACCCATTTACAAAGTTAGGCACTGTTGAATCATGTGGATGAATAAAAATCTGGAGGTGGGGATCTACAAGGAAGCTGTCAAAATTGAAAACAAAATTCTGTTTGGAGGGCTGGAGCAATAGTACAGGGGGTAGGGCATTTGTCTTACATGCAATCCCCAGCATCCCATGTGGTCCCCCGAGCAATGGCAGGAGTAATTCCTGAGTGCAGAGCCAGGAGTAACCCTTGTCTATCACCAGGTATGACCCAAAAAGCTGTCGCTGTCACTGTCCTCCCGTTGTTCATCGATTTGCTCGAGCGGGCCCAGCACGGCAAAGCCTGGCAAGCTACCCGTGACGTATTTGATATGCCAAACACAGTAACCAGTCTCACAATGTTACTGGGCCCACTCAATCCAAAAAGAAAAAAAAAAAAGTGTTTTGAAAAAGCTCTAACTGAACGCAAAATGGCAGATTCAAAATCATATAATATCTTAAACATTATTAAAAATACGGAGCTGGAGCGAGAGTACAGAGGATAGGGTCTTGCCTTGCACGTGGTCAACCCAGATTCAATCCCCGGCATACCATATGGTCCCCTTGAGCAACAACAGGAATAATTCCTGATTCCAGAGCGAGGAGTTACCCCTGAGCATTGCTGGGTGTGGACCCAAGACAACAAAAAAGAAATGTGTGGCTAGTCAGGAAAACCAAAATATAAAGCCACGCAAGATAGCATTTCCTTCCACTCTCTTCTTCCGAATATTAATTTGTATTAAAGTCGGGTCTTACTATTGTATCCAAAATAAATTTCTCCAAGACTGGGGAAATGGTCCCCACAGTGCCAGAACATCCATGGGGCCTATTGTGGGTAGTCTTTAATTTGATTATTTCCAAGACTGGAGCTAGGGCCCCTCGTTTGATCCCTGGCACTGACTGTTCCCCGTAGCGCTATCGGGAGTGCCCCAAAATGTGCTACTAGAAAAAAATTCTCCACAAAATTCTGTCATTAAGATACTGGTAAATAAACAAAATATAACATATACTGTATCTTAAATAGGACCAGAGAGAGGAAAAGACCCTGAAATTTTTCAAATAAAAGAATTGCCTTCAAACTGAAGGAAGAACGCTATAGGTCATTTCCGTTGAAAACTAGAGGTCTGGACTGGAGAGACAGCACAGTTGGTAGGGCACTCGCCTTGCACTGGGTTCAATTTCTGGAACCACATTTGGCCCACTGAGCAACTCCAGATGTCGCCCCCCAAATAAAATAAAACTAGAGGACTGTGGTTGCCGAAGAACTGTCGTTTCCTCTCCCCACAGGTAGCTTTAGGCTCAGAAACGGACACTTGGCTACTAATGGGGTCTCCGTCAGTGCTATGAGAATACAACGACACTTACCATGTAAGGTTTAGGATTTGATGCTGTTTGGTTTACTTGCCAGATACTCAGGAAACCTTCTCCATCTGCAACACCACACTGTAATAATGACCTCAGTATTATACAAAGCCAAGTACCCCTATCACACACAAAAACACTGAGACAAGCAATTTCACTTCCTGGCATCCACCCCTATAGCCCAAAAACAATTACTTAAGAAAAGACATCTGCATTCCAGGTAGTTCACTGCAGCACTACTCAAAATAGATTTGGAAACAACTCAAGTGTCTAAGAACAAATGAGTGGACCAAGAAATTGTGGCATAGGGGCTGGAGTGATAGCACAGCAGGTAGGGCATTTGCCTTGCATGCGGCTGACCCAGGTTCAATTCCCAGCATCCCATATGGTCCCCT
>JAOXYA010000001.1:73137-83671 GCA_028565675.1 Sorex palustris
ATGTATCTGGTCATGCAACTCATTCAACATATGCTTTCATTTAATTGATGACAGATCTATTAGCTGTACAATACAAGCCACAGAATGGATTTTATGCATTCATCCTAGTCACAGTTTAGGAGATTTTTTTTTGTCTGTCAATGAAACACTTGAAAGATACCAAAAGGTTAAACCTCTGGTGATCATGGCTAATAGGAAACATTTGAATAGCAGATGGTGGGATAAACCACAAATGCACAGCTTGAGTAGCTTCTTGGGCCCCAGGAGACTGAATAATGGATTCAAACATAGCTGTGTCTCATTTACTAAAACACATGTTACCTTCTTGCTCTCATAAAGAAGAGATTCTGCTAGCACATTTATATCACCAGCAACCAAAGACCTCTATCAATTATAGAAATTGTTTTATCATGCTACTCTCTCTTTCTAATTGTTTTTATTATTATCAGTGACCCCTTACTCCATACATCCTATGTATTAGTTCAAGAGATATTGATAACAATGAAACTTTTAACATTAGAAGAACTTAACTGATATATGGGGTCAGGTACAGAGGTATATATGGCATATATGACATATATACTCAAAATATGGCTTATACACACTATATATGTTGACATGATCCTATATAGCAACATGCTCTAACAGTTTCCTCACACTGTGGAGAAATCGACTTGTTTTTCCCTGTGGCAAAATGAAATATCCACCTCACCATCGACATAAAGAAAAAGTAGTGAATATGATAGATATTTTTGTAAAGAAAAGTCTAGAGATAGAATCGCTTTTATAGTTGACTTTAATTTTTGAGGATTTCAAGCTCTATTTTATCACATTTCTTTCATCTTAGCCCTCAGTGCACCTGGTCTTAACCTCAGAGTCTGACCTTAACCACAGATCATCAAAAATGGACACATTAATGCCAGGTGGCACATCTGAATGACAGAGACTGTCGCTTTTGGTTAACCTCAATTCCAAGTGAAGAAAAATTGCAAAATCCCAGCAGAAAATATCACATCTCACATTGGCTTAAGTCAGAATCAAGTGTCTGTTCCCAAAACATGTTCTTGGTCAAGGGATGCCTGATTTGCTTAAGTCTGATTCATGAGCAAATAAGCGGTGAAAGCAGGACATTCCCATAATAAACCTTACATAATTAAAGCTCAGTCTAAATGAATATGACATCATTGAACTCAATGTCAATAATCCCTCATCCTTCCTTAAAAACTAGGGATTCTTGTTTGGGGATAAATAGTATACAATAATCAGAATTCTCAATGAAATTTGAGAAGGCAGAGAAAAGAAAGTTCTTCCTTTGGGAGATACTCTCTTTGGTTCCATTGTCATGTAATAATGTCATTATCTCCTTCTCCTCCTTCTCCTCCACCGCCTCTTCCTCCTCCTCCTTCTCCTCCTCCTCCTCCTCTTCCTCCTCCTCTTACTCCTCCTCCAACTCCTCCTGGTCTTCCTCCTACTTTTGCTCTTCCTCCTCCTCCTCCTTCTTTCTTTTATTCTTTTGTTTTTGAGACACACCCATAAGTGTTCAGGGCTTACCCCTGACAGCCTTGGGGACCACACATGGCTCCTGAGATGGAACCCCGTGTTGGCCTTGTGTGAGGCAAGAGCCCTTTCCCCTGTATTATTTTTCTGGTCCTAAGATTTCATTTTTAGAGTCATCTAGCCATTTGAATTCCTAGAATGCATTAATGCTGTGATGGCATTCATACAATTATGCTCCTTTGCTCCTTCCTTTATTCCAAGAGTCCCCAAGTCCTCTCTTTTTTAATCCTACAGGCATAGGAGTGTGAGTTAATGTAACAGAATAACAGCCTACACCCTAAAAGGCAGAAAAACATGAAAAATAAATTAACCTAATCTATATCCTATGTGACCCAAAGCTAAACAGACTTGTACTTTTTATATCATGTAATGTGTTTAGAGCACAAAAATCAATACAGAATTTGAATCTTCACCCACATCTAATAACCTAGACTGTCTTTTAGTTTGGTACATCTTATAATTATTATGTTTGTAAATTTTGTGTAGAAGAATGTAGAAAATGCAGCTTTCTAATTACTCTCCTTCCTGAAACTGTTAATTAGTTAATCTATGTTAGGAAATATGCAGTCTCTTTTACATTTATCTATCTTAATAATAATAAAATGTCATTTTAGGTGGTAAATGACATGCACAATTTTTACCTAAATTAATGTACAGCGGTTTTAATCTATTCATTTATGTTAAGTTGTAACCTGCCCAATCATTATACAATTCTGAGCACTCAACATTGTTGATCATGAATGACAATGACATTTTATAACTTTTCTAAAAGAAGTAACAATAGTTTGTCATTATAATTGGTTTTATTTTGCTAGGAATTCATGTCTTTAGATATTATTTTGATATTATTTTGAACATTCTTAGCATCAAGAATAAATGAGTCTGAACAGAGTGTGGTATTGAGTTTCCACTTAAATGGAAGTGAACACAAAGTCTGGAAACAAAGTGTAATAACTATTGGAGGAATCAAAAGAGATAAAGAAAGATGAATAGAGAACAATAAATTATTCTATCTAAAGCTTTATATTCCTTACATGAAAATATTCCCTGTTATCTTTTAATGTCTCTTACATGCCAGAAGCCAAAGATTATCTCTCTTTTTGCATATTTCATACACTTGTTTTCCCAAGGTTATGTTAGCCTCTGTGTTAATAAATTTCATTTTCATCTTGTTCATTGTGTCCTAACCATTTTTAATGTGATGGACTAAAATGCTTTCTCTATCATCTAGAGAAGAGGTCATCTGGAGTTCTAAAGTGCCAGTCTCCCAAAACCCACCTTCTTCCTAAACCCTGTATTGCATTACATTACTCATGTACGTTCAGCTCAAACTACTCAGTATTGTGCAATATCAGGCTCTCTGCCTACTTTTAAAAAAGCAATCTCCCTTCATCTTGTATTTGTCATTTCTAGTTTTAGTCTCTCACAAAATTACTGTGAAGCTTAAATTTTACCCTGAAGGGGGCTAGAATAACAGTACAGCGGATAGGGTGTTTGCCCTACACCCGGCCAACCCAGGTATAATTCCCAGTATCCCATATGGTCCCCTGAGCACCACCAGGAGTAATTTCTGAGTGCAAAGCCAGGAGTAACCCCTGTACACTGCCAGGTGTGACCCAAAAAGGAAAAAAAATTTGCCCTGACGTTTATCCTCTTCCATTTCTAGATGCGAAATATTTCTAAATGTTTTTAAAGGGCTATATTTTAAAAGAATTTTTATTTCCAATTAGATTCTATTTGGAAAATCATGATATGAAGCACAGTCATTTATATATTAAGGTCCTCAAACCAGCCATCATAATGTTTATTATATGTAAAAGCCCACTGACAAGTACTATAAAGGAAGTACCATGTTCACTTGCTTGAACATGATTTATCAAAGAACCTGAGTTGTTTTATTGTTATGAAATTAAAACTAAAGTTTTAATTTTGGGCAGGGTCACACCTAGCAGTGCTCAAGAGTAACTCCTGCCTCTGAATTCGTGGGACCAGGAGGTGCTGGGACTTCTGCACACAAAGCACACACTCTAGCCTGCTGAGTCTAAGCCCTAAAACCTCCCTAAGCCCTAAAACCAAATTTGGTTTGTAAAAAATCCATTATAATTTTTTTACCCAATGTATAAAAGAAAACACCTCCCAACTAAGAAGTCAAAATAAATCAGGTACAGATTTTCACTGAAGTTATTAAAACTAAAGTTACAACAGAAAAAAATACTGTTACAAATTACCTCGCTCTGTTTTCTTTTCTTTGTGAAAATATATCTAATAAATGTCTCTTGAAGGATTTCTTGTTTAACAAGGAAATGCCAAAGTCGTTTGACTGGAAGAGCTGAAGAATCTCGTGATCTATTTAAAAATGAAACAAAACATATACTGTGTTAGTCTATAGAAAAATGTGTTTCTTATTTCAGGATACTTTAAAAAAACTATTTATTGCAAATGAGTAAAATGAGTACAGCTCTTAGCTCAACAGTATTTTGGTTTTTAAAAATCATCAAAACACTGGTGGTGGGAAATGTGCACTGGTGAAGGGTCAGATGTTGGAACACTGTATGATTAAAACCCAATCATAAACGACTGGGTGTCTCACCATGACTCAATTTAAGAAGGTTATTCACCAAGAAATAATTCTCTAGCCACTGGTCTCTGGCGGAAGAGATTGATCTAAGAGCCAAGTGAATCTCTTCTTCTCCTTTAAATTGTATTCTGGGTCGCCGCTATCTCCTAGTCAGTGAATCCAATCACAGCCATCATACCTAACAGCCTAATAAGTAAAAAAGCCTTAGTCTTTTCAGTCTATAAGCTATAGTCAGTTAGAGCCAGGTACTGCAAAAGCAGCTACTTATCCATTAGAAACTAGATGGACAGGAAGAAAACATCAGAACTTCCATTAAAAACCAATCGATGTCATTGTGTGACTGAAACGTAAGTGCAAAAGTTCCTAAGTCTGAAAGTGCACCACCTCATGGTGATTCATTAAAAATAAATAAATAAATAAGCCCAATCACTGTAATGTTGTTACATTACTGACAAAAGACCAAGCAGACTATCTGCATATGCAAATAATTGTTTCAACACTTTCCACAGCTCTTAACATAATGATAAAAATATAAGAAAGGGCTTCTTTATTTTCCTGATTATAAAAGTAGTATGTCTACGGAACTATTTTTACTGGGAAGAGATCCCTGTATTAGGAGCCCTATTACAGTTATGACTGCTCTGAAGACTTCTGGAATAGCTTGTCAGCTTGTCAGCTGGTCTTGGAAAGCTGAAACTGAATTCTGCCCTCATCAGCTTTATTAGTGTTCTTACTTGAATGGTGTGTTCTCAGGTTCTAGCATTGCTTTATTTCGAAGAATAGCTGGTCCAGCTCCAACCGAAAGGTCAGTTGGATATGTGTTGATATAGTTAGGGGGTGGGCCTTCAAATTGGTCCATTTTGTCTTGCAAGATCTGTTCCCAATTCTCCAAGTTCTTTATCACGGCAATACCCAGTGGTGATGTTACAGGCAATTCTGAAAGGTGACAGAATATGGCATTTTATTTTAAAATGCTTATCATTGCATAGTTATGAAATTCAATATCTCAATGAGCCAAAACTTCGGAAAATCTAATTAACCTAATATTGTTTAGTGTCTCAATGATTCTAAGAAAAAAGGTCTCTAGAAAAGATTCCAGTGTCTCCAGTTTTTTCTTTCAACCTTCTAGGCGATGAGTGACTCTTGTATTGAATTAAATCACAGAGCAGAATCTAAAATACAAGACCTCATAAAATCTCCAATGTGGTATTTTAATGCCAACTGCTTTTCTACAAGGTATTGAAAAGAGTAACTTGATGGCAACTTATTATATTTAATAAGGTGAATTTCCAAGTTCCAAACTTACCTGAGAATTCCAATCCAGCAATGGGAAAGAAATTCTTGACATTGTGAAGTGCTAGCTTGATCATTGTCAGATGCAGAAGAGCCCAGCTGTTCGAAGGGAACAAAAAAAAATTCTCCTTAACTCGAAATCAGGAGAGAAACATAGCAATGACCCTTGCCATTGATTAGCTCAATACCCAAACCCAGGAGAAAAAAAATAGTGTTCTTTTCTAATAGTTAACTACAAAGTGGTGCCTTTGTAGTCTCTGAAAATAAAAAATATATATGTAATACCTGAAAACTGTGTAATGGAAAAAAATCATATGGTTTCATGTAGTCTAATAGTCTATGAATAAATTATATGCTCTAACCATGGATGAATGGATTCCATAGTTCTGGGCCGGGCAGATGGCTCAGTTCTCTGCATACAGGGGGCCCATACCCCATGTTTGGCCCCATCTGGGTCCCTAAGGATTGGTTGGAGCAAGCACAGAGGTGGGAGTAGCCCCTGAAAACTGTGATTTTGTGGCCCCTCAGTTTTATAGTTTTCTTTACTGAAAATGTTGGCACCCTGCATTAAAAGTTATTCTTGGCTTGCTCTTTAGGCCCATGTTTTTCTTGAGCACATATTTCTCTTGCTGGTCTTTACGTTTCTTTGCTTATATCCCGGAGAAGCCTGTGTTCTCTTTTGAGCACACTTCCCCTCTTTCCTCTCACATCTTTCTAAGCAAATTTTGTTCAATAAAAATTACCTTAAGGGGCTGAGAGGAGGGTGTCAGCCTAGCATATAGCCAACCGGGGTTCAATCCTGGCCTCCCATAAGATCCCCCGAGCACCACCAGGAGTAACTCCTGAGTACAGGGCCAGGAGTAACCCCTTGGCATTGCTGGGTGTGACTCAAAAAGCAAACAAACAAACAAACAAAAAAACTCACCACAAAAAACCTACCTTCCTACCTTACTTCACCCCCTGAAAAATTAAATAAATTTTTCTTTAAAGCAAATATTCTGTACAAAATTCCTAACCTGAAAACATAAGTCAGTTCTTCTATACATCATAAAGTGGTTTAAAAATCAGAATTTTAACACCAGAATTTTTTACGAGAGACAAAGGGGAAAACATTACCTATAGGAATTCGGATCATGATGCTCCTGTATTTGTGTATCTGAAAAAAAAGCATCATCTTCATCTTCATCGCTATGAATACTTTCATCAGAATCATATATGACACCGCTATCAGACAAAGGAAGGAACGGCTGCCAAAAAAGAGCAAAATTATTTTTTTTAATATTTACATGAATGATTTCTGTCTTCATTTACTTAGCACTAAACATTTTATTTTTTTGGTTTGTTCTTGGGCCACATGTGACAGTGTTCAGGGATTAAATCTGGCTCTGTGCTCATGGATCAATCATGGTGGGGCTTAGGGGACCATATGGTATGTTGGGGATTGAACCTGGTTAAGTCTCATGCAAAGTAAGGACTCTACCTACTATAGTATCTCTCCAGCCCCCAACAATAAACATTTTCAATGGTATCAACCTATGTTATTTTCTGTCACAAATTATACTATACCTACAAAGATCAAGAAAATCAGGTTAACAGTGGTTCAATAAAATGAGCAGCTAGACAGGAATTCTTTTAAAAATCAAGTCTTTTTCTTTATATATCAGCAATAGTTTAGAAGTTCTACATAAAAGGACACTGAAAAACAAAAGACCAAAGGAAAACTTCATAAAGTTGTTATAATCTGTAATTCTAGATTATAAAAGAAAATTTAAAAATATTCCTGAAATTGTTTAAGGAGACCAAAAAGAATAAAATCTATTTAACTTAAATTTTGTTATATAGTTAATTTATAATTCAAAATAAATACAATAAAAATTCCAGAATTTATTTTCCTTTTTTGAAATTTTACAATGATTCTTAATTTCACAGGGAATAAAATAAGAGGATTAAGAGCTGGAGCAATAGTACAGAAGGTAGGGCATTTGCCTTGCATGCTGCTGACCCAAGTTCAATCTCCTGTATCCCATATGGTCCCTGAGAACCGCCAGGAGTAATTCCTGAGTGCAAAGCCAGGAGTAACCCCTGAGCACTGCTGGGTGTGACCCAAAAAGCAGGGGGAAAAAAAGAGAGTGAAAGAGAAGAAGAGGAGCAGGAGGAGTAAAGAGAGAATAAAATTATGAAAATAAATGTTTATCAGTGAAAAGGCCTATCTTTGCTTAAAAACTGTACAAAACCCCAAAAGAAAGTAGGGATATAACTATATAAGTGTTTCAAAACTTCTGCCTGGAGAGGGGGTTGGTAATGATGGTCGTGGGGTCTCTCTCCGAAGAAGACCATCCTGACCATCTCTTTAGAAAATAAAAGCCAGCCTTCAAAATTCACCCTGAAAGGCCCTCCCAGCATCTTGGCCAGCTGAGTCTGCGGTGGAATGCAAGTACCTGGCGTGCCAGGGACCACCGCAAAGACATTAAAGATGAACTTAGCCTTCCCCAAACAGAAGTGAGCAGTTCCAAAACCTCAAGGTAAGAACTAATACAGTTTCCAATGCAAGAGGCATGAGAGTGCATTTCCTTTTATGTGAGTGTGTGTGTACACCCTCTCCTCCCCGCCCCCCCCACCCCCCGCAAGATGACAGACAACACTATGGCACGTTTCATAAGAGGAACAGGGGGCCAGGAAAGAGTTCAGTGCTTAGGGAGCATGCCAGGATGCGTCCCATGGGGTTCAAACCCCAGTACCAGATACCTCCAGAGCATCGCCAGGTGTGGGCTGAAGGCCTGAGCACTGCTGGGGTGGTCCTGGTGGTCCCCAGCACTAAAGGGCCCAAGCAGCATTGTTTCCTTAGACCCGAGTGCTGAATCACTGACTTGGCTGACCAAATCACTTGGAGTGACGCCCCCCCCCGCCCCAGCCCCTTAGCACTGTTTGAGGGACTCCCCCCACCCCACCAAAAGGAAAAAAATATTAACAAAAGTGGGGCCATAAGCTATAAAAAACGAAATGCAGCAAAGCAAGTATTAGCATGAACCGGTGACCATACTGGGTATAGTCCCCAGGACTGTTCTTTTTAAATTTTGTTTCCTTTGCTTTTGGGGTCAAGCTCAGTGATACTTGGATTACTCCTGGATCTGCACTCAGGAATTACTCCTGGTGGTGCTCGGGGGACCATACGGGATGCCAGGGATCAACCCTGGGTCAATCATATGCAAGGCAAAAGCCCTGCCCACTGTACTATCTCTCCAGATTTCCCCATTCTCCCCACACACACACACCCACCCACCCACAAGACTGTTCTGATTCAGAGGATAAGTACACACTGCCTAGGAGAAACAGAATATGTCTGGAGGCTCAGGACACGCATGGCCTGAGCAAACCCTCAAATACCCAGTTATCTCCTTCTGCTCAAACTCCCTGCTGACCAAATATCAGAGGACCTATGTGGTTGATGCCCATACTGCAGTTGCTAGAGAAGGGTGCTGCTGAATAGAAGCTACAACCTGACTTCTGGCTAATACCCAAGTCCCGTAATTTCATGTATTTCACCTGCCACCAAGCACGGTGCTAAACATCAAGTATCTGGTCATCCCTGAATGCTTATTAGTTTCCCAACTTGTCAGATCATGTGTCCCAAGATTGGTGACTCATTTCAGAATCTGCCCATCGTTCCCTTATTAAAACACGAATTAACAAGACACAGAGAGCTGGTACTCCTTACGCCCTTACCTTTGCAACAAAGTAATCCCACATGCTCAGTTCTGGAGGAATAAATTTTTCTTTGTAAGATGGTCTCTCTGCGGGCACTGGTGGTGGGGTTGCATCTTTCACGGGCCTTCCAGGAACCAGCATCCGCATGTTAAATCTCCGTCGGTGCTTATCTATGTCTTCAGAAGGGGTAGGGGGTGCTGAATTTTTTTTTAAGGGGAGAAAAACACCAAACATTTTTTTTAAAAAATCAATTCAAAGAGTTAAATCTCATCATTCTACACTTACCATGTTTCAGTGTTTCAGCGTAAGCTCAGAGCTAACATCTGTGTCTAGTGATTTGATCGGTTCTCTAGCTATCATGGCACAGATGCATATCCAGAGTATGAATATAGCATATCCTGCCACGAGGAGTCTATGATATAATAAGGATTATAATATAATAATGATTAAAGTCATTCTATGTGTCATATGTTAAATATATCAGATTCAATATGTAGAAAAGAGTACTCGAGTGATTATTTCTGGTGATGCAGTTCAAGAAAGACTCACAGGCTATGTAAGATGTAAATGCAAACTTCAAGGAAGGGCAGACACTCAATGTGAAAGGACAAACAGGCAGCAGAGGAGGCGTGGGGTATAGATGGAGAGAGTCAACTACCTTTCTGAATCTGGGAGCTGGGAGGGGAACAACATTGACAGGCTCGAATTAGGGGAAGACTCGACTGTGGCTGTGAACCTTGGTGATACTCACTGAAACCCTTATGCTGACGATGAATAAGGTAGAGTCTGTGCATGCATGAAAGATGCAGATGGCCTATGAAGAGTCTAAGCTAGGAGTGAAATGTAGTTCACGTGGCAGAGAATCTGTCCAGCGTGTGCTCGGCTCTGGGCTCCCGCCCCCGCAGCACTGGGTAAACTCCCAAAGCAGAGCAGAGCCGTCCCAGAGAAGGGCACCACCCACAGTGACTCCGTAATCAAAATCAAGAAGAGTCTGAACTCTTCTTACTGGTGGGTGGTAAAGACAAAGAGGCCGAGTTACGAGGAGCATAGATGGGGAATACTTCAAGCACTCAGAACTAATTGGATATTAGATGGAAAAATTTAAAGAGAAAATCAACCCAAACCCTCTCCCTATCACAGAAAATGAAAATCGCCTCTCAACTCCTCTCTTACCTCACCCCCCCAAAAAAAAACAACAATTCATCCACAAACTGGTCAGCAACTAGCCACAATTTACATTTTTTAATGGTTGGTGATTACCCCACTCGACTAACCAAACTTTATCTTTTTTTTTTAAAATTTTTATTAGTGAGACACCATGAGGTGGCGGCGGGCTGTTCCTGCTATGCTGCTGCTGATTGAAAGGAGGAGAAGGGACGCTTCAGTTGTATTGCCGAGCCG
>JAOXYA010000001.1:83771-98288 GCA_028565675.1 Sorex palustris
CTCCAATGGAGACGTTACTGGGCCCGCTCGAGCAAATCGACGATCAACGGGAGGGCCTTTACCTTACCTTTACCTTTTGATAATATCTTTATTGCTTGCAATAAAAAGCCCATCATTTTTACCATTACTGTATCACTTTTGTCTAAGATATCATTTTATTTTTGGTTTATGGTAGTTTTGCCATGAGGTATTTCACTGTATCACTGTCATTCTGTTGATCTTTGATTTACTCGAGTGGGTGCCAGTAATATCTCTATTTCTCCCAGCCCTGAGATTTTAGCAGCCTCTTCTTACTTGTCCAACGACTGTAAGCTCTTTCTGGGTCAGGAAAATGTGACCTGTTGCTGTTACTGTATTTCCATATCAAATACACCATGGGGAGTTTGCCAGGGTCTGCCTGTATGGGCGGGATACTCTCAGTAGCTTGCCAGGCTCTTCGAGAGGCATTAATGGGTAGGAAGTGTCTTATAAAGTGCTTTGTTGCTTCACAGTCTGGAAAGTAGCCTGGAGCCTGGTGGTGGTTGGGCAGTGGAGGTTGGCTGCCGGGGTTGGGTCCCTTGGGGGTGGGGAGGGCTCTCACCAACCCCACAGCCTGGTGCGAAGTTAAGGGACCCAGCCCTGGCAGCCAATCTCCACTGCCCAACCACAGCCATGCTCCAGGTCACTTTCCGGATGCTCAGGCCGAGCCTCACGCATGCATGAAGTCTCACAGAACCCAGACAATGTAGAATTTTGTGACCTTGGACTCTGCCCTGGACTCAAGGGGACTTGGAACAGAGATCCTCTGCCTGCTTCCCCCAGTCTCTGGTGACTCAGGGATCACTCCCACAAGCCACACCCTGCTGGCACCAGATAATCTCCTCATTGACCACCCTCCAGAACTCATAGCTGCTCCTCCCAGACGGGAGTATAAAAGGAGGCCCTCAGTACCATGAGGTATTTAGGTGGATAGTTTTGCTTATCACTAAGATTTGTTTTGTTTGAGGTTTTTTATTAATTTGTGTACTGTCTTCTTCTATCCTTCCTTCCTTCCTTCCTTCCTTCCTTCCTTCCTTCCTTTCTTCTTTCTTTTCTTTCTTTCTCTCTTTCTTATGTTTCTGGGCTGCACCTAGTGGTGCTCAGGGATTACTCCTGGCTCTGCATTCTGGCAGGCTCAGAAATCATATGGGATGCCTGGGATCAAACCCAGGTCTGCTGCATGCATGGAAAACGCCCTACACACTGTATTATCTCTCTGACTCTCATTATTATTTCTCAAATGGTTTATTCTACTTCATTATTTCTTGCCTCTCATGAAACTAATTACACACATACAATAACATTTTATTCTGTCCATTACCTCAAATACTGTATTCTATTACTTTCATTTTTATTGTTTTGTTTCCCTTCTGTATTTCATTTGTTGTTGATTAGTTCTTGGGTTTTGGGTCACACTCAGCTAAGCTCAGAGCTTACTCCATGCTTTCTGCCTCAGGCATCTCTCCTAATAGGCCTCATGGGACAGTATGTGATAGCAGGAATTGAACCCAGGTTCTCTGCATGTAAGGTAAGTACGGAGCCTTCCCTACTGTACTGTCTAACTTCCATGTTTCATTTTTCCACGAATGATATCATCATGGTATCATGGTCCTTCTGTTGTTCGTCGATTTGCTCTCATGTTTAACATTTAGATTCCGCCTTCTGGAACTGTGAGTTACCACGGATGGCCTTGGTCAACATGATGAACTCAGACAGTCTCTCATCCTGTTCGTTCCATTCTAGGCCATGGGTCCTATGTGGAATTCTTTGGTTGATCTTCTCGGTCCTATCTTGAATTAAACGGTCATGGTCACGGTCTTCCCGTTGTTCATCGATTTGCTTGAGCAGGCCCAGTAACATCTCCATCATGAGACTTGTTGTTACTGTGTCTGGCATATGGAATACGTCACAGGTAGCTTGCCAGGCTCTGCCGTGCAGGTGAGATACTCTTGGTAGCTTGCCAGGCTCTCCGAGGGGGGCGGAGGAATTGAACTCGGGCCAGCCATGTTGGCTGTGTACAAGGCAAACGCCTTACCGCTGTGCTATCACTCCAGCCCATGGTCCCTCCTTGCCAAAAAAAAAAAAAAATGGATGAAGCTACTATGAATATTCTTTGTTTTTGTTTTTGATTTGGGACCACACTCCTCTGTGCTCAGGGGGCCATATGGGTTGCTAAAGACTGAACCCAGCGGCTGGAGCAATAGCACAGCGGGTAGGGTGTTTGCCTTGCTCGCAGCCAACCCGGGTTCGATTCCCAGCATCCCATATGCTCCCCTGAGCGCCGCCAGGGGTAATTCCTGAGCGCATGAGCCAGGAATAACCCCTGTGCATCGCCGGGTGTGACCCAAAAAGCAAAAAGCAAAAAAAAAAGACTGAACCCAAGTCTGCTACATGCAAGGCAAGCACTTTATCCGGCGGATTATTGCTGCAGCCCTGTTACTCTGAATACTCTCGTTCAAGTCTTTTGGTGCACTTATTTGCCCCGGAAAACTACTGAGGAGTGTTTGCCAGGTTTGGGGTTTGTTTTTAACTTCTGCAGATGATGCCATTAGTTTTTTCAAAATGCATGAGCCAGTTTCTATCCTTTCCAGTAATATACGAGAGTTCCAGTTATTTCACATATAACAATAGTTGTAATAGTCTCTATGTGTGTGTACACACACACACACATTTGCGGGGGGAGACAGACAGCTCCCGGGGCTCCCTTCTACTAGCCATGTTAAGTAAAACCTCTCAATAGCCTTCTTGGCCCAGCTTCCTTTCATTTTCCCTTCACGCCCGCTTCCCATGTCTTCTGAACCACTTTTCTTCAACAAATATTTATTATCCACCATGTGCCAGACACTGAGCCGGGTGCAAAATGTCCAGGGAAAAACAAAACAGATTGTTCTCTTGGAATGTATGGTCTACTGGAGAAACAGACAAAAAAAAACCACATAAATATATCAACACATAACGATTAAGAAAGAAAGTGATGTGGGGCTGGAGCGATAGCACAGCGGGTAGGGTGTTTGCCTTGCACATGACTGACCCGAGTTCGATTCCCAGCATCCCATATGGTCTCCTGAGCACAATTACCAGGAGTAATTCCTGAGTGCAGGAGCCTCCAGGAGCAACCCCTGTACAAGGCTGGGTGTGATCCAAAAAGCAATACACACACACACACACACACACACACACACCTATGTTTCTTTTCTTTTTTCTTTTTTTTTTTTTTTTTGCTTTTTGAGTCACACCTGGCGATGCTCAGGGGTTCTTCCTGGCTCTGCACTTAGGAATTACTCCTGGCGGAGCTTGGGGGACCCTATGGGATGCTGGGAATCGAACCCGGGCCGGCCGCGTGCAAGGCAAACACCCTACCCGCTGTCCCTACCCACTGTGCTATTGCTCCAGCCCCCTATGTTTCTCTCTCTCTCTCTCTCTCTCTCTGTATATAGAAAGAAAGAAAGAAAGAAAGAAAGAAAGAAAGAAAGAAAGGAGGTGATGTGTGAGAGAAAAACAGGAGGGCAGAAAGAGTCCTCTGAGGAAGTCACAGATGAAAGCTGGGCTATGCAGAAGGGAGGGTGGAGATAGCAGCTGGAAGTACTGTGGGTTGAGAACTGGAAGGGTTCGTGTGACTGACGTGAGCTGGTGTCACTTCACCAATGAGGCTGGTGATGGGCAGACCCAGAAAAGGATGGGCCCCAAATACACTCTAAATTTTCTAACCAAGGGGGTCTCCTTTCCTATCAAGATTTACATCCTCCAAGAGGCCTGAATATCACAATATTCTCTTTAATATTATTGTTGTAATGACAACATTGCTTCAGTAACTTTTAAAATATGATGTGTAGGTTTTCGGCCATCCATCCATGTGGATCAAGAGGTGATGTGTTGGCCTTCACCTCCTCTCCTCTGTGCACCCAGCATAGCAGAGGTGCTCTGTGGATAGTAAGAGTCACTGTACTTTATTCCTAGAAACCTTTAGGCAACATAGCAGATAATCCCTGAGGTCTGATTTCCCAGGTTAGAGAACTGAGCCAGGTTGAGGGCTTCACAGTCGCCCGGTGAGAGTTTCCTGCGTTTCAGAGCTCCACCCCATCTGGAGCTGGATGAATGACTTTGCCTCTGTTGCTAAGAGAATGAGGCCAGCAGGTAGGAGTGAGCGGCAGGGGGTCAGCTGGGTGAGCCGGAAAGCCCACTGGTTGTGAGGAAGGAAAACCAACAGTGCATTTCCAAGTCCTCCTTGTCGTTAAACAAGAAAGCACTTGAGAGGCTGGAGCTATAGCACAGCAGGTAGGGTATTTGCCTTGCACGCGGCCGACCCAGGTTCGATCCCCAGCATCCCATAGGGTCCCCCAGCACCGCCAGGGGTAATTTCTGAGTGCAGAGTCAGGAGTAAACCCTGAGCACCGCCTGGTGTGACCCAAAAAGCAAAGCACCTATGGCTCTTGAGGGTGATGCGGAAGTCTTGTGGGGGGAAAGGGGCTTGAAAGAGGGAACCTGAGAGCGCTATGAAGAACGCAGGGAAGTTTGGAGGCAAGAAGCCAGTTTCTGAACTGTTGTATGTGATTACAAAGAGTGTGACCATTGCAGGCTCTGCTGCCCAGGCCTCCCACCCTGAAATGTATAGTTTATCCCATTTCTTTGCATTTTAGCAATGATATAAAACTGCGTTGCTGGGTCGCTCTCATTCTGACAGATCACCTCGCCAGCTCAAAGGGTAAATATGTTCCTCCCCCCCATAATTTTTGTACAGTAACAAGGTGAGGAACATTTTAGCTCATAAATTATTTACCAAACCTCACAGGCATAATAGGCTGTGTGCATATTCATCAGGCTGTCATCCATTATTCATAAGAAGTTCACTTCAACTCTTAGAAGAAAATGAGGTTGTTGATTGAAATGCTGAAGAAATGTGGGCCTCAGTCCTCCCTCCTCCTTTCTCCCAGCTGAGTAAATCTGGAAGTTTCCATCAAAAAATGATACTGTAGGGGGAAATTTTGATTCCTGGCATGCAGACACGTAGATAAGAGGGAAAGAAAACTGGAATAGGAAATAAATGGGCAGAATCAAGCAGCTTCCATTGAACCCGGCTAAAGGTCCATACCTCCAGCTCCCACAGAGTTGCAGTCAGGAAGTGGTTCAAGGGGGTCCCCTTCCTCGCAACAAAAGGGCAGCTTCAGCAGAAGTGGTGCAGTTTATGCTTATAGAAGACAGGTTGCATTTTTACAGCTCAAATGTGATCTCTCCTTCTCCTCCTCTCTCTCTTCTCTGCCTCTTCCTCTTCTGTCTTCTTCCTTCTCCTCTTCCTCCTCTTCTTCCTCCTCCTCTGCCTTTACTGTCTCTACCTCCTCCTGTTTTTGTGGCCAGAGGCTGGGTGCGGACAGGGGCTAGTGCTCAGGGGTTGTGTGGGTGCCAGGAATGGAACCCAGGTCTTGGCGTATTCAGATTATGTTCCTTGCTGGGATTACATCTGGGTCCCCTTCTTTCTTGACCTTCACCCCAAGTCTGTGAGATGGGAATAATTATTTCCAGGATGAGAAAACTGAGGTTTTGAGAAGTTGCATGACTTGTCAATGATTAAGCAGCTCACGAGGCACAAGAATCAGAACCTATATTTCCCTCCAAACATGTTCTTCTTTACATCCTGCCTTTTCTAAATCCTTTACTTATTTATATTTTTGTGGGATGTCACTCACTGTCCATGCTCAGGGCTTATTCTTGGCTCTGTATTCGGGGATCACTCTGGCAGTGCTCAGAGATCATAGGAATTGTTGGGGATAGAACCAGGGTCAGCCACGTGCAAGGCAAGTACTCTGCCAACTGTACTACGGTTGCAGTCCCTCTGATTCCTCTGATGTTCAAACTGCTATTTTCAGGACAGAGGCCCTTCACAATGTGCGCTATGAAATATTGATTTTACTATCTTTTCTTTTGTACCTTTATTATTTCTGTGAACTACAGAATAGCAATGCAGTCTTGAAAGTATCAAATAATGCAAAGTTCTACAGAAGAAGTTCCTGGTATAGGGACAAGAACTGCCAACCTCCACTGTCCAGGGAACGAGAAAAACTGGCCCTTCATTGTCTGGAGAAATAGGAGAGTTGACCCAGAATATGGCTCAGTGCAGAGTGCTTGTCATGCATGAGTAAGGTCCTGCATTCAATTCCAGCACTACCAAATAATATTAATATTATTAATTTTAAAATATTAAAATTTTAATTAAATTAAAATATCAAAATTTTAATTAAAAATTTTAAAATATTAATATTAATAATAATAATAATAATGAAATTAGGTCAGAAGATAGTGCAGCAGGTCCTGTCCTAGGATTCAGCTGTGAATTCTCCCAAAGTGTTGCACACGGTTGGTATTTACTGAAGGGATACTGAGTGAGGGGAACTGTATTAGGGGGGACAGAGTGAGGGGACAGACAGAGTGAGGGGACAGAGTATGGGGACAGTGAGGGGACAAAATGAGGACACAGAGTGAGGGGACAGAGTGAGGAATGAGTGCTCAGGACACTAAACTGTCTCCGCACCCTCAGGTCTGCCCCCATCCCCCGCCACACACACACACACACACACACACACACACACACACACACCTCTAGAAGGGTCTCAGCTGTCTCCAGAAGTGTGTTTTCCTACATTCAATATATTCATCTGGCGGGGTGAAAGTGGGTATTAGAGGGGTGGAGAAAGAACAGGAAAAAGGTGTCCTGGCACATATGTTTTTATGAGCCTTGGCACATGGTCCACCCAGTAAAATCTACGAAAGACTGGCACCCCAAGTTCATACTCCGTCTAGGCTCCTGGCTAGACTGAGACAGGGATAAGGCTCTGTTCTGTTGAGTTCCCCATGAGACAAAAATAACGTCTAGAACCAACACAAACACACACACACACACACACACACACACACACTCACACACACCCTCTCAAACAAAACAGAATCTCAACCAGCAAATACTGCGGTGTGCTATTATCACCCCACTACTTTGCATTTTTACTAAGTACTGAAGGGTTTGAATGCAGGTGTTTGGGAGTTTCCTGTTGAGAAAAATTCGTCAAAACTCCAAAAGGAGAGTCCAGGATTTCCAAGGCTGCCAGCTGCAGGGAGTCAGTGCAGACATTATTATGCAGAGCAGAGTTAGAGCCTCCCCTGCACAGGCCTGCCAGGAATAAGAAAGGAGGGTCCGTTTCTGAGTCATATTATCTTGCAATCCTGGTTCCCTTAGTTACACAAAGGCCAGCCAAAGCTTTGAGAAGGCTTCTTCAAAGCACTCTGATTGGATTCTCCCACAAACCTCCACCCTCTTCCTTTGTGCTGGGAAATAGAACAAGGTTTTGTTCTCCCAGTGATGTAAGCGAAGAACACAAACACATATAGTAGGTGTTCAATAAAGCTTCCTTAAATTATAGTTCTGGCCAGCAAGGTAGTGCGAGGCATCTGCCATCCTTCACGGGAGGCTTGGGAGGTTCCATCCCCAGCAGACCCCTTGCACTTTTTTTTTTAACTCTAGGACCAGATGGGCCTGGACAGATAGTATAGTGAGTAGGCCACTGGTTGAATCAGGCTCAATCTGTGGCACACTATATGGTCCCCTGTACACCACCAGGAGTGATCCCTAAGTGCAGAGCCTGCAGTAAGCCCTGAGCACTACCAGGAGTGGCCCAAAATTGAAAAAAAATAATAATGATAAAGAAAAAAAGCTCTAGGACTAATGGCCAGCCTGGGCTTCATCCCTGCCATTGCAGGAGTGATCCCTGAGCTCAGAGCCGGAAGTGAGCCAGCACGCTGCCGGATGTAGCTCCCAAACCAAAACAGCAGTAATAGTAATAACAACAAACTCAAATCAGTCTACTGAACTGGGCCCCGGGGTCCAGCAGTGAGAGGCACCGAGGCGCTTGGCTCATTCGCAACACAGCTCACCCCTCTCTGGCTCTTCCCAAGTTCCCATCACTTTTCTCCCCACCTGTCTTTTCCACGTTTATTCTCATCATTCATGAGCAGGGGCCAGACAGTGAGCACAGTGAGCTGAGCACATACTCTGCATGCAGAGGCCTGGGGCCTGGGTTTGATCCCTGGCACCACATGGTTTTCCTGAGCACTGCCAGGAATGACCCTTGAGCACAAAGATGGGAATAGTCCATTTGTACCCCAGCTGTGGCCAAAAGAGTAAATGAACCAATGGGAAAACGCTGAAATGATGAGCTGGGCCTGGGGAGATGGCTCAAAGAGCTGTATCACGTGCTTTGTGTAGGGGAGACCCTGGGTTCCATTCCCAGCACTGCATATCCCCTAATATTTGGGTTGCGGTTTCCCAAAATGAAACAAAAGAACTCATTAGCCATCACCTTTGGCTTTTCATTTTCATCCAGTATTATTTTGGTAAACAGCTTTGTTGAAGTAGGATTCACATACAATAACTTGTGCATATTTAAGGATTATAAGTTTTGATATGTATTCATCTGTGAAATATGGCCCCAACCAAGATACTCGTCGCTCCCAGAGCCTGTGCTGCCCTCCGGCCTGCCTTCTCCTGCCTGGGCTGCTCAGCTTTTTCTAGATTGGCTTGTGTTTTCAAGAAGTTGGGGTTTTTTTTGCTTTTTTTGGGGGGTCACACCCCGCGATGCACAGGAGTTACTCCTAGTTCATGCACTCAGGAATCACTCCTGGCAGTGCTCGGGGGACCATCTGGGATGCAGGGAATCGAACCTGGGTTGTCTGCGTGCAAGGCAAATGCCCTACCCATTGTGCTATTGCTCCAGCCCCTCGAGAAGTTTTTTTATGGGGAGGTATGTGGTGGTTTGGGGCCACACCTAACAATGCTTAGGGGCTACACTTGACTCTGTACTCAGGGATTACTCCTGGAGGTGCTTGGGAGACCATCTGCAGAGCCCGGGTCTGAACTGGGGTTGGCCACCTGTAAGCCAAGTGCCTTAAGCCGTGACCTGTTTTCCAGAATTTTGTAGAATCTCTCTCTCTCTCTCTCTCTCTCTCTCTCTCTCTCTCTCTCTTTCTCCTTTCTCTCTCACTCTCTCTCTCTTTCTCTCTCTCTCCCCACCCTCCTCTCTCTCTCTCTCTCTCTCTCTCTCTCTCCCTCTCTCTTTTCGGGTCACACCCAGCAATGCTTAGGGGTTACTCCTGGCTCTGCACTCAGGAAATACTCCTGGTAGTGCTTGGGGGACCATATGGGATATCAAGGATTGAACCCAGGTCAGCCACATGCAAGGCAAACACCCTCCCTGCTGGACTATTGCGCCAACCACTGGGACTATTTTCTCTAACTCATCAAAACTGACATTAGTTATGCTGTTACATGAATCTATTCATTCCTTTTCATTGTAAAGTGACATCATGGTTTGCCCATTGACGTGCTGATGGACATTTGTGATGTTTCCATTTTGGGCCTGTGACAAAGTTGTTATAAATATTCATATATGTTGGGTCAGAAGAATTAGTACAGTCAGTAGGCACTTAGCTTGCTTAACACAGTCCCTGGTTCAAACTCTGACACTCCATACAGTCCCCTGAGCTTCACCAGAAGTGATCCCTGAACACAGAGCCAGAAGTACATCCTGAACACCACTGGATGTGGCCCAACCCCACCCCAACATGTTTTTATTTATCTACAAGCCTTTATTTCTGTCAGATAAGAAATTATGCAGGGGATGGAGCGATAGCACAGCAGGTAGGGCATTTTTCTTGCATGCGGCTGACCTGCGTTCGATTCCCAGCATCCCATATGGTCCCGAGGACACCGCCAGGAATCATTTCTGTGTGCATGAGCCAGGAGTAATCCCTGTGCATCGCCAGGTGTGACCAAAAAAAAAACAAAAAAAATTTATGCAATGACTAGATTATAGAGCATATGTAATTTTTGTGTGTATTTTGTGGTATGATGGTTTGAGGACAATATCCAATATTGCTCTTGGGATATTTCTGGCTCTGTGCTCATGAGTGACTCCCAGTGGTGCTCAAGGGACTATAAGTGGTTCCAGGAATTGAATCAGCATCAGCAGAATGCCCGGCAAATTCCTTCAGCTCTGTATTATCTCCCTCCCTCCCTCCCCCAGCATGAATAGTTTAACTTATAGTCTACCAGACTATCTTCTAAATGCTTGTACCTTTTTATATTCTTAGCAGTGTATGAGAAATGTAGCCTTCCCAACACTTGATTTGGTCAAGTGTATCTCTCCAACACTTGAAACTGTGGCCTTCCCAACATTTGATACAGTCAAGTCTTTTTAGCACTAGCCATTTGAATAGGTGTGCCAATATTTTTTGGAGTTTGGAATTGGCAAGCACCACAAGCTTAAAAATCTTGAAAATAAATTAAAAAACATTCCCTCACATGCCCCTTCTCTTTGTTGCTGCTGCAATGACTGGGAGTTGCATGCAGGTCAGGCTATGGTTCTTCTACATGTTCACGGTGGAGCCTGTGCTTACTTGTGTCCCTTTAGTATATGATCGTGTGCACATTTTCTCCAGGAGTTGTACTCTTAGTTGAGGCATATAAGTTAAAAGCCAAAATAAGGTGCCAGAGAGACTACCAGACTACCAGTACAGTGGGCAGAGTGTTTGCATTGCACACAGTCAATGCAGGTTCAATCCCTGACATCCCATATGGTCCTCTGAGCCCTGCAAGGGGCAGTCTTTGAGTGCAGAGCTAGGTGGACTCTCCATGAACTTTAAGAGTTTCCTGCATGGTCTGGTTCCAATAAATCCTCATCACTTACTCTCCTCCCATTCCATGTTCAGACCATGCTCAAGTTTTCTCACCCTCTTGCGCCATAAGCTTTGATATTGTTATATGCACAAGCTGTTTCTCTCAGAAGAATGCTTCTTGCTTGCTTGACTTTCTTCACCCTTTGGATTTCAACTCACACATCAGGAAGCTTTTCCTGTCCAGGTAGAAGAGATCAGGTACCTCCATTCTGTTCTTATAATGCCCATCCCAGATTATGGCTAACTGTTTACTTCTCTGTCTTTCCATTAGATACTGTAAGTCTCATCTGGGTAGGTCTAAGCAAGAATCTTCGCTATTATTTCCTTAGGGCAGCTATCGTCAATCTTTTTACACCCATGGACCAGCACCAGTGCAAGGACTGTGGTCAAAGTCACTGCCCTAGAACTTATCTCAAGCCCAGACACATAGTAAGTACTCAATAAACTCTTTCTTCCTTCCTTCCTTTCTTTCTTTCTTTCTTTCTTTCTTTCTTTCTTTCTTTCTTTCTTTTCTTCTTCCTTCCTTCCTTCCTTTCTTTCTTTCTTTCTTTCTTTCTTTCTTTCTTTCTTTTTCTTCTTCCTTTTCCTTCCTTCCTTTCTCTCTTTCTTCCTTTCTTTTTACTTTTGAGACACACCTGGCAGAGTTTAGGGATCACTCCTGGCAGGCTCTGGGGACCATAGAGGGTGCTGGGGATTGAACATGGGTTGGCACTTGCAAGGAAAGTACCCTACCTGCTATACCTGCTCTAGTTCCCTGTTGTTATCATTTTTTGCAATAGGACAATATTGTCATCTTATAGTTACACTGCTGCCACACCATACCCACTACCAAGTGCCAGGATCCCTCCACTATTACAACAAGGTCTCAACGCCCACCCCACCCCCTCACATTACAGTTCTATGACTGAATCTTGGGTTTGTTTCCACCGAGGCATGTCTAATTTCTTGCTTTGTTTCTTTAAATTCCACACACATTTGAGGGAGATCATCTGGTGTTTGTCTTTTTCTTTCAGATTCACTTCACTTAGCATGACTTCCTCTGATTCCATCCAAGTTAAAGAAAACGGCAAGATTTCATCTTTTCTAACAGCTGAGTGTATTCCAGTATGTGTCCACACCACACACCAAAAATTTCTCTATCCACTCATCTGATATTGGATGCTTGAATTGTTTCCAGGTCTTGGCTCTTGCAAATAATGCTGCAATGAACACAGGTGTGAATCCTTTCAGATCAATGTTTTTGTGTTACAAGAAAGGATTTTAAAAAGTATATACTTTCTTGGGCCAAAGAGATAGTATAGAGGGTAGGGTACTTGCCTTGATCGTGGCTGCCCTGGGTTTGATCCCCAGCATCCCATGTGGTCCCCCAAGCACCACGAGGAGTAATTCTTTTTTTTTTAATTTTTATTAGTGAGACACTATGAGGTACAGTTGTAGACTTACAAATTTTGTGCTTGGGTTTCAATTATACAATGATCAAATACATATCCCTCCACCAGTTCCCACCACCATGGATCCCAGTATCCCTCCCACCAAAACTTTGTCTTTTTAAAGTTGATGTATGAACTCTTTTTTACGTATATAATTGAGAGGGATTTATTATGCCTCACTATTACACAACCAACATTTCTATGTAGTTCTGAAACAACCTTCTGAGTTCGATGTCTAGCACCAGCCAAACAATTAAAAAAAAATACTAAAACCTCCAAATTATTAGCATCCCCCCAAAGGAAACCCAATGCCCATTAAGCAACCAATCCCCATTCCTCCACCCTCTAGCCCATGGCAACAACCAATCTTTTTTCTGACTCTATATATTTGAGTCTATGGTATTTGGATTATTTCACTTAGCATAATATAATTCTAGGGATTATGCTGGTTGCAACAGAACCAGCATAAGATTTTTTGTTTAAATAATTCCAGCATTTTTTGTTTTGTTTTGTTTTGTTTTGGTAAGCAAGATAGTTTTTACTGAAACTGATTTAAAAAGATGTGAGGGGAGAGAAAGAGAAAAAATACAAGTTCAGGAGAGAACCTGGACCTCTCCAGAATGGAAAAAGCAAAGATACACAGAGATAATCAAGCGAGATATGTGTTCAAGAGAGAACAAGGGCTTGAAGGGAAAGCCGAAACAGAACCATTTAAAGTGGAACTGAGATTCTGTATTTCAACACCAACATGGAAATCTTTCTCATAGCATGTAATGAATCTACATCTGACCATATCCTCCATCTTAAAATGTCAGGTGAAAAATTTATTTTAGTCTGTAAAAGAAGGAAGGAAGGAATATATGGAAAACAGAATTTTTAAATGTGCATAAATTAAATACCTATTTTATACGTGGCTATAAACTTATTAGTTTGAAGAAAACTGTTTGTACACCCTACATTAATCACCTTTTTCTAATCAAGATCTATCCCTATTCCATTACTTCTTTCCTCACTGATGCTTCACCTTCCCACCAGTTTTATCCTCACAAATACATGGCTTATCAAAAAATGTTTAAATAAGATATTTTCTGACATGAACTTTTAATTTCCTAATGAATAATTACATTTTAAACATCACTGATTTCCAAACTAACTCTCAAAACATTTATAAAAAATACTGAACATGGGAAACCATTTACTTTCACATATATTACTGGTATCAAATTTTTCTTACCTGAAATATTTTCTGCTTGTTTTTGAGGTTTTACAACAAGTTTCACACCCCCTCCAAAAACAGCAGCCCACATGCGATTATTTAGTGGGTGAGCTGCAAGTCGAAACAATTCATTGGAGGAATTGGTAGCGAGAGCATGTATCAGCAAACTTAAGTAAACGGCGACAACGGCCTCACACAACAGAATGTTGAGTTTAGGCTGGTCTTCATCTTGAGCTGAACTCAAGAGATTAATAAGTGAGCTCACACCTGTAAGGGTACATAATATTACAGTAAGTATATCAGTGTAACACTCTAAAGGGTGTATTTGTTGGGGGGGATATCCAAGTTTGCAAGTTATTAAAAATTAATGTACATATTAAGCAAAACACATGTCTCCATACTTTGAGCAATAACTAATAACAGGACTAGGTTGTAGTTCAACAGAGTAAAATAAGGACCCATTAGTCTTCACTGGTATAATAAATGAATAAATAAATAGAAGGGGGAGGAGGAAAGGTTTCTTACAGTCAAGGTTCAACACACACAGAAAGACACGTTCAGAAACTCAAGTCTTAAAAGACAAGGAAAGAGGAACTACTCCACTTTAATGATACATTACAAATAACTGACATGGGACATGGGGGGAGGGGACAACTGTGAGATCTGTGGATTAGAGAAGAGTACTGCATTGATTTTAAGAGCTTGGATGCTCTTAAGTCAATGAAGCTGGAGAGATAGTACAGCAGTTACAGTGTTTTCCTTGTAGGCCACTGACCCAGGTTTGATCCCCAGTATTTCCTGGTCCCCCATGAACTGCCAGGAAAAATTCTTGAGAGCATAGTTAGAAGCAAGCCCTGAGCATCACTACGTGTGGCCCAAATTCTCCCCCATCCCCCCAAAATGAGAGACTGAACATGACCACGTCACTCTAGTGATGTAGAGAATATTTATTTATAGGAAATATGTCTGATATATTAGACATAAAAGGGTCTACCTCTAACTCACTCTAAATTTTTTTTTAATTCCATGAGGTACAGTTTTAGTGTAAAAAACTTACAAGTTTTTGTGCTTGGGTTTTAGTTATACAATGATCGAGTACCCATCCCTCCACCAGTGCCCATTCTCCACCACCACTGA
>JAOXYA010000001.1:104306-114429 GCA_028565675.1 Sorex palustris
CTATTCTACTAACTGCACTATTCTACAAAGAATTCACTTTATAAAGTTCTTAAAATTAGTTACAAATGCATAGTCATTTTTTTAAACAAAGTATCAAGTTTAACTCCTGTAGGTAGTGCTTCAAAATCTTTTCCAGATGCCACTTAGTAATTTAAAATTTATTCTGTAGGCACCATTTTTTTTTTAATGTCTTAGGTAAGGAAACTATTGTTGGTGTTAGGAAATATTAGAAAGTTTCAAAGTACTGTGTGTGTGTGTGTGTGTGTGTGTGTGTGTGTGTGTGTGTATGAGCACACGTTTCTAAGAATAGAACCTAAGGTTCTACTGGCAAGGCAAGAGTGCTCCTTAGTATATCCCTGGGTCTTAATATTTGTGGCTTTCTTAAATTGTACAAGGTTGTAAAAGCTTGAAACATGAATTAAAATATCAACTAAACTGTAGAATCTGAAAATATGGCATAGAAAATGTCTAATTCTAAAGTAAAATACCCCTAAATAGTTATGTCCCTCTCCATAAGTAGCTATCTCTGGATTCACCCAGAGCAGAAGGTAAAGCTGGACTCCTGACAATCATAGCCTAAGAATGAGAAAATACACATTTAATTTTTTTTCCATTTGAATTTTCACTTGGTCCCATTTTAGCCAGTGACTGAGAGCAAACAAGATCTCTTTGCTCATGAAGGTGACCACAGTTGGGGCTGGAGAGAAGGATCAAAGAGCATTTGGGGACTGGAGAGACAGCACAGCGGGTAGGGCATTTGCCTTGCACGTGGCCGACCCAGGTTCGATTCCCAGCGTCCCATATGGTCCCCTGAGCACCGCCAGGAGTAATTCCTGAGTGCAGAGCCAGGAGTAGCTTCTGTGCATCACCAGGTGTGGCCCAAAAAGCAAAAAAAAAAAAAAGCACATGTTTGGCCCATGGGAAGTCCATGGGAGTGTAAGCCATGCCATCACATGCTCCCCTAGCACCATTGCCAGAACTGGCCCCAGAAAACTTCCAAGTGTGACCAAAATGACATGTGCACAGTCAACTATAATAGCCTCTTATTTTCACTACTTACGTTACCAAGCTTTTGAAATTACATATGTATGGCCTAATAAGACTGAATCAACATTATACTTACAATTTAAATTTTTTTTTCCTTTTTGGGTCACACCCGGCAATGCACAGGGGTTATTCCTGGCTCTGCACTCTCTGCACTCAGGAATTACTCCTGGCAGCACTCAGGGGACCATATGGGATGCTGGGAATCGAACTCAGGTAGGCCGCGTGCAAGGCAAACGCCCTACCTGCTATGCTATTGCTCCAGCCCCACAATTTAAAATTTTAGACATATTGGGAGCTGAAGCAATAGTACAGTGGGCAGGATGCTTGCCCTGTATGTGACCAACTGGGTTTGATCCCAGCATCCCATATGAGCCACTGAACCCTATTAGGAATGATCCCTGAGCAGAGAGCCAGAGATAAGCCCTGAACACATCCGGGTGTGAACCCTCTGGCCTCCCCCACAACCCCCCCCAAAAAAAACTCACATTATAAATTATTTGGGATAGTGAATATTTCTTAAAGGCAAAAGATGGTAATGATACATTTCACTTATTGTCATTTTCTCTATTTGTTCCTAGATTACAGCTAATCTTTGATTTTACATTCTACCCACTAAAATATTCATGATAATAACAAGAGTATCTTTCAGTTCCTAGGAAACAGAACCTCCATGTAAGTCTGGAACAGTTTCTATTCTTACTGCAATAATACTATTTGGGTTTGTTTTCTTACCTGTAGCTGTGACTGTCACATAATGCCTGGTAGATTGATGCAGAAAGGGACGCTGCCAGTGAATGAAGTATGTGAACCTAAAACCAAAACAGCCACAATTATATTGTGTACCAACATTTCTACAAAGTAGTCACTATCTTAAAAATTAGAAAATATCCAGGAAGCTAGAAATATCATGACTAGATTCTATATTGATGCTAGTATAGAAACTACAAACTCTATGTTAAAGCTTCTAAAATAACAGTCACTTGACTTTACACGCATGCCCATGACAAAGCTAACTGATTCAGACACATCTTCATTAAATATTTCCTTACAATGAGCATATCATTTACCAGGCCCTGAGGAAAGTGCCAATGTTCCTATTAACTTGGACGGTCTTGGCCTGGTAAGGATCAGCTTAAAAATATTCCAAAAGAGCAGAATCAAAATTTTCAAAATGTATTCAACTGGCCTTATAAAATTTGCCTTGGTAAAAACAGGCTAGCCCACCTGGAGTGATTCCTGAGCACAGAGCCAAGAGTAAGCCCTGAGTACTGCCAGGTGTGTCCCCAAATAACTTTCTAAATAAATAAAACAGAGGCTAGATCTTATCAATAAGAATGAATTCAACCTCAACGAGTTAAATATGTTAATCACTGTGTTAAATGACTGATTTTCCAGAAAGAAAGTAACCTATTCTGGATGAGACATCTGGTGGGTTGGTAGTAGAGTAAATCTGGGGTTCCTCAGAAGAATGTAGTACCAAAATGTGCGCCTTTCAAACAAAAGGAAGAAAATAGTTTAAATGGTGGCATAAAGGGCACCAGCGCTGGTATGGGAAGAGGCACTGCATAAACACAGACCCAGCGTGATCAGCTCTCCAGAGCCTGCCAGCAGCTCACTAGCCTTTCTTGGAACCTAGTAATGGTTACGTTTTCAACAAAGGATATAGGATAATTTTCCATAGTCTCTCTACTAAGGCTCTGATTGACCCCAACAATCAAATGATATAACAAATACTGTATCAGAGAAATGATGATGAGAACACTTTCACAGGAGTGAGTTTTGGTTTTCTCAAAGATATTACTAGAACTCATATTTTTTTGCAGTCATGTTGGCACCAAAGTAAATAGTTATAAATATTTCTAATTTAAGGGGAATAGAAGAACAGAAGGAACGGAGTGGCACTGTCATTGAATGACAATGATATGACCCAGAAAATCAATTTCATTACCAAGAAAGTTTGCCTGACTGAAAAAAAAGACAACTTTTCCAGAAGTAAGATGAACGGTAAGGATAACGGTATATTACATTCATTGGGCAAATCTATTTCGGAACTTATGGGAAGTGAGAAAGTACCAGATGAGAGTGTTTGAAAGATCAGAGGGACAGTACAGTGGGCAGGATGCTTGCCTTGCACACAGCCAACCCAGGTTCAATCCCTGGCACCCTGGATGGTCCCCCAAGCACTGCTAGGAGTAAGCCTGAGAAGCGCTGGGTGTGGCCCCAAAACTAAAACTATTTTTAAAAAATAGAGTACTTGAGGCATGCACTCAAACCAGTTTTGATCCCCAGCACCCCGTAAGGTCCCCTGAGCCCTGGCAGGAGTGATCCCTGAGCATGGAGCCAGGAGTAAGCCCTGTGCATTGCTGGGATATGGTCCCCCAAACAAAAATAAACAAACAAAAAGGAGTACTTGAAAGGATCTCCTAGGAGCTCAAACTCGAAGACAAGGATAACACATTTATGTTCTCAGTGTACAATAACAAAGAGTCACAAACTTTCATTACCTTCACATCTTTGACAGTGGGATGTGGCGGCGTTTTCATCTGAACAATGGTATAAAGTATATCGTGGATGTGGTTATTTAGGTACAACACGGGATTAGCGATGACTGTCTTGGTGGAGGCCACGCTTGCAGAGAGCAGGGGCAGGGTGGTGGGCAACGGCAGTGGGGACTGGAGCTGCTTTACCGTCGTTTCCTGTGGGGGACAGAGCCTTGTTTGGACCAAAGCACGTGATGGTGTGAAAGAGGAAGGAAACAAAACAAAACCAGCAGTGGCAAGATAAAAGTACTGGTGATGAACACTTCGAGAAAAGCAGCACTGACAATGTACTTATTTACGCTGGGCACGGGAATCTGCAAACGCTACATAGACAGACACACAAGCCCAGAGGGCTGAGCCCCAGGGTCCCCTCGGGGCTCTCAATCTCTGAAACTTCCTCCTAACTGCCAAACTGCAGCCAACAAAGACCCATTCCAAGTCTAAGAATCTGACCACTCTGGGGAGTGAGCCAAACACACTTAAATTGTCAAAAAAAAGATTAAGTAGACTAATATGCTTTTAACATAAGACTAAATATGCTTTTAACATCATAAGACTAAATATGCCTTTTTTAAAAAAATTTTTGGGCCATATCCAGCAATGCTCAGGAGTCACTCCTGGTGGCGTCTGGGGGACCATATGGGATGCCAGGGATCGAACCCAGGTCAGCTGCATCCAGGGAAAATGCCTTCCCCGCTGCGCTATCACTCCAATCCTGAAGCAAATATGCTTTAAACTGAAGTGGAAGAACTACTAAAGCTACTTTAAAAAAAAATAACCAAGACTGAGACTGGCATGATAACTCAATGAGCTGAGCACATGCTTTGCAGGTAGGAGCCTGGACTCACTCCCAACGCACCAGGTGACGCCCCTCCCAACACCAACAGGAGCGACCCCTGAGCACAGAACCAGGAGCAGACCCCAAGCACTGCAGGATATGGCTCCCAGATAAAACAAAACAACAACAACAACAAAAAGAATAAAAAGACCAAAACTGAAAAGAAAATTGAGCTCGTACCTGCTGTGATTCTTGTAACAGAAATTTGAGTTCCATTCTCACCGAGGCCAGACCGCCACCCTGGGCCCCATGCAGGCTACAGTAGCTCAGAAACACTCGCAAGAGATCCTGGTTCTTCTGCAACCATAACTTCCGCTTCTCGGCATGCTCCCGTTTGGCCTGCAGCCTCCGCCGTTCTATCTGGTGCCGCTCGTAGGAACCGATGTCCGGCTTGTCCACCACTTCCTCCCGCTCCAGGAGCTCGCTCTCCGCTTGGGAGAATGCTTTCCTCGCATACTCTTTCATGACCGACTCGTGATTACAGATCTCATGTAAGGCTGCGATCTCCTTTTCCAGCCAGTTGTAGAGCTGAAATCGGAGCTTCCCTCCGTCCACTTCATACCCCGTGGCCAGTGTCCTCAGCTCTGTCATAAGGATCTTTAAGCAAGCTCTGAATTTCAGCTGCTCCGCAATGACGTCAACTTCGGTGTCACCTTCGGGCAAGTCCTCGTCCTGAGGTGTCTGTAACAGGTTCGGGTCTGAGGTTTGCTTTCCTCCTGGCCTCCCCGCTCCGGCATCTGTACTTCTCTTGACAGCGTCGCTGGTACCTTCTTCCTCTTCCTCTACGGCACTATCATGCTCGTCACCCCAATCAAGCTGAAGAGGTTCCTCCTCCACTTTTATTGCTGGCTGACTCCAGTCGAACTGGGACGAAGTGACGGCTGACCAGTCAGTGGCAGCACCTGTGCGCCCATCACTCTGAGTCTTCGCGACTGTGGGAGCATCCCCCGTCTTTTTAGAAACGAAGCCGGGTTGGTCTTTTTTTGCAGCTGAGGAGGATTTTACGGTGACTTTTGGGATCTTGGAAAGAACCTCCAAGGCCAGAACAGGGCACCCAACCTTAAAGTGAGCATTTGCAGTGGTGAAGAATAATTTTCTCTCTATGAGGTTGATTTTATCCACATGGCTTTTCTCCGTTTTCAGGCCTAAGGTTGCCAGCGTGCCTTCCGGGGAGGCGAGGTTTCGGCGAATGATCAAGGGGTGAGTTCGAAGGTAGTTGTAGAAGCTGAACACCACGGGGTTGCAAGCCTTGATGATCACTACAGAAACCAAATGGAAAAGTCCCAAGGCATTCTGTTAATCTGCACTTACATTAAGAAAACATAAAATGCCAAGATTTCCTCCAAATAAAGGACACATTAAGATCAACCTAAAACAAAGAGTCTGGGAGGTGTTCAAGTCGTAGAGCACATGCCGACCATGCATGAGGCCCCGGGTTCAGACCCAAGCACCCACAACCCACTGAAAGGCTTTGGCCCTGGGACCCCCAAGAGCCACCAAATCTGAGAACTGCTGAAAACATGAAAAAGGCCCTATAAAAAAATTCTAAGTAGGGGCTGGAGCGAAAGTACAGTGGATAGGGCATTTGCCTTGCACGTGGCCGACCCGGGTTTGAGTCCCAGCATCCCATATGGTCCCCTGAGCACCGTCAGGAATAATTCCTGAGTGCAGAGCCAAGAGCAACCCCGGTGCATTGCCGGGTGTAACCAAAAAAGCAAAACAAAAACAAACAAAAAAAACAGTAAGTAGGGGCTAGTGGATACTACAGTACAGAGGTGAGAGAGGAAACACACCTGATAGGTATCCAGGCAGCACTGTAGACCCAGTGGGTCACAAATTACCAGTGGGACCCAGGACTTCCTGATGCACCTCTTGGGAGCTCCCTCTCCTCCCAAAAAATAAACAACTAAAAATATATGTAAGGCTAAAAAATTATCATTAAAGAAGTACAGAATGTAAGGTAGAAGTTTATTATCTCTCCAGTCTTATTCTAAAGATAATGTAACCATAGCTATAATTTAGTCTGGTGATGTGTATCAGAAAACAACAAAGGCGTGAGGGAGAGAGAGAGAGAACAGTATATGTGCACATGTATACATGCATGACATATATGTGCAAAATGCCCCAAGACGCACTGTTCTATACTTAAAAATTCATATTACATTATACACTATGCTAACACATTTGGTCTGCCGCACCATTTTAATGCACAATATTTCTGGAGTATGGATACCTAAGAATTCATTTAACTATTAGGGCTGGAGCGAAAGCACAGCGGGTAGGGCGTTTGCCTTGCATGCGGCCGACCTAGATTCGATTCCTTCGTCCCTCTCAGAGAGCCTGGCAAGCTACCTAGAGTATCCCGCCTACACAGCAAAGCCTGGCAAGCTAGCTGGCGTACTTAATATGCCAAAAACAGTAACATCAAGTCTCACAATGGAGAGTTTACTGGTGCCCACTCAAGCAAATCAATGAACAATGGGAGGACAGTGCCATTTACTGGGAAAAAAATAGAATGTTTCGTTTTTTAACATTGTTGGAAACAATGCTGAAATTAGCATTCAAAACATCTAAATTACTCGGGTGCTTCAAAGATCCAAATTTTGGGGGAAAACTAAGAGCAAAAAAAGTTTACCATACATGAACAGATTTCCCAGGCTCCCGCACTAAACCATGAGTATAAGAGCCAAAATTTTTATTTGGGGGAGGTGGGGAATGGAGGCCAAAGAGATAGGACAGGGGTTGAGGCAACTGTCTTGCATGTATCCAATTCTGGTTTTACCCCAGAGACCACACACGCCTCCCTGAGCACTTCCAGGAGTGATCCCTGAGCACAGCTCTGTGTGACTCACACCCTCCTCCCGGCATGTGCCAGAAGATGGCTAAGTGATTATACAGGAAGAGCTTCACAGTGAAGAGATATTCTGTACTCTCAAGTTCAAAATACACAAAATGAGAATAGAACTATAATTCGATTCTAATGACCCTGGCTGGAAATCTGTAAGTGTGAAAATGTGTGTGATCGTCATAGTTCTCAAATACTACTCAAATCACGTTAGAGTCTATTACTCACCCTTTAGTCACACAGAAATGTGGGCAAAAACTTCTCAAAACTGAAAACTGAAAGTCTGACAATGATTTTTGGTGGGTAGTGTGGTGGCTGTGCTGGAGCAATAGCACAGCGGGTAGGGCATTTGCCTTGCACACAGCAGACCCAGGTTCAATTACTCCATCCCTCTCAGAGAGCTTGGCAAGCTACCGAGAGTATCCCACCCACACAGCAGAGCCTGGCAAGCTACCCGTGGCGTATTCGATATGCCAAAACCAGTAACAACAAGTCTCACAATAGAGACATTACTGGTGCCCACTCGAGCAAATGGATGAACAACAGGAGGACAGTGCTATAGTGTGGTGGCTATGGCGGGTGTGTGGGGGTTTGTATGTGTGCGTGCGTGCATGTGGGTGTGGGGGGGTGTTTCTCATCTGCATGAACACTAACTCAGAAACTGTCTTCAGGAATAGAAGCACCTTGATGTTCGTCCTCCTCCTTCGGTGTCTGTTCCAATAAGGTATCCAAGGCTCGGGTGTAATCCTTCATTACCCAGTAGGCAAGGCTACGCAGGAAAGGGTCAGGGTGTAATCTTCTGCAGTCGAATCCCGAGCCATCCTTTGCACAACCCAAAATCTTCTGGTTTAGGATAGATATATAAGTGGATGAAGTCTCGAATTCAGATTCATATAAACGGGCAATAATCATGGCCAGCTGAATATCTTCCATTTTTTCAAGACATACCTGGAAATAGGCAAATTAACATGCATAGTTAACATTTTTATAATTGACTTTTAATTGGGTTTATGTAAATATTCATGGTAGTTATGTACAAGGGCTGGAGCGATAGCACAACAGGTAGGCGTTTGCCTTGCACGCGGCTGACAAGGGTTCGATTCCTCTGCCCCTCTCAGAGAGCCCAGCAAGCTACTAAGAGTATCCTACCCACACAACACAGCCTGGCAAGCTCCCCCTGGTGTATTTGATATGCCAAAAGCAGTAACAACAAGTCTCACAATGGAGACGTTACTGGTGCCCACTCGAACAAATCTATGAACAACGAGAGGACAGTGCTACAGTGCTACATTTATTTACAAAGTTACTGCACCCACCACTACAAAATGACCAGGATCCTCCACCAATGTCTCTGTATCACCTCTGGCCCAATCTTCATTCCTCCCACAACTGCTTGGTCATCTCAGTTTTTTTAACCCAAGACCAAGTGTTAGGGTAACAATTACTTAGATATGATATTGCACTAATATTAGTATCTAAATTCTCAACCATATTTTCATAGTAGGGGGGCTTCATGAGGCTGATGGGTAGTTACATGATCATAGATTTTAGAACAGCAAGAAGAGGGGCTAGAGAGATAGTACAGCAGGTAAGGTACTTGTCTTGTATGCATCTGACACAGTACCAGCAGATGTGGCCCAAACTCCCCCCACCCAAAAAAAATTAACAATATACTATTTTTTAAATGGCAAGAAGAATTTTAGTATGTATATATGAAGGTAACTTATAAAATATGCATAAAGCAAGGTATATATCAGTATCCTCTCATAATTTAGTTCTGGAATCAGCTTCAACCAATGACTTTTGATTTTAAATCAGATACCACATGTGTCCATATGAGCATAACTATTTACGTAGAAATCAGATGGGCTGGACACATAATGAGATTTGGAGACAACTGCTGGTCTAGAGCTATTACTGACTGGATTCCACGGGACATCAAAAGATCACATGGCTGCCCACCTACGAGATGGTCAGACTTCTTCGTCAAGACCCTGAACGATCAACTTGAGGCTCTTCGTGTTCCTGGAATGAGCAGACGCCATTGGGCTACACTACCATGTGACAGGGATGAACAGAGATGTTACTGGCGCCTGAGCAAATCGATGAGTAATGAGATGTCAAGTGATCAAGTGATTTACATAGAAAATAACAAATAAAATAAAGTTGAATATCCTGTTTTTATTCTCTGAGTTTATAATATAACCATTCTGGAGACTACATTGAAAATTTGAGATTATTTAGGCAATATAGGTATATTTCAACCAAATAAAGGTATATTTTGATCAAAATTACTTTTGTCGCAGGCCAGAGAGATAGTACAAAAGCTGCACTGCATGCGGCTGACCTGGGTTTGATCCCCAACATCTCATATAGCTCCCGAAGCTCCTCTAGTATACCCAGTGGTATTCAGTAGTAACCCCTGAATACCACTGAGTGTGGCCCAAAACAACAATAAAATTTCTCATGTCTGAAGACCTTCTAGGCTAAATTTCCCACTTCCGATTATAAACACCCATTATTTTAAAAATCCATACACCTGAGGGACTGGAGCGATAGCACAGCGGGTAGGGCATTTGCCTTGCATGCAGCAGACCCAGGTTCAAATCCCAGCATCCCATATGGTCCCCTGAGCACTGCCAGGAGTAATTCCCGAGTGCAGAGCCAGGAGTAACCCCTAAGCATCGCCAGGTGTGACCCAAAAAGAAAAAAACAACACCAAAAAAATGCATACACCTGAGATAATTTTGAAAAGATAATTCCAAAGCACTTTAACTTTATAGTATACTTACACTTTTTCTCCTATAATACATTGTTTCCAATTCTATTTTTAATTCAAGGCTGTTGCTCTTA
>JAOXYA010000001.1:114529-129924 GCA_028565675.1 Sorex palustris
TAATTGAAACCCAAGCACAAAATTTGTAAGTCTACAACTGTACCTCATGGTGTCTCACTAATAAAAATTTTTAAAAAATAAAATAAACATAGGTCTACACTCTTCTCAGGACTTGTATGCATACATATGTAGGTGTATGTGTGCATATGTATACATAGGTATATATATATTCATTTGATTTTATGTAGAAGTTTCAATCATAGCTATAAGTAATGTATATATAATGTATATATATATATGAGGCATGTGTATAATTGTTATAGTAAATTCAACAATGACAAATTACAAAAAGGCCAGGGAATATAATTTTCCCTAGCAAATTATTTGCATAATAAGATTTTTGTTTCTATATTATGGAATAAAAGAAATATTTATTTTAAACAACGTTCCCATTAAAGTGTCTGTCACATACAAAACAAGGTTTGTTAATGACTGGGGCAACTTTATAATTATAGTAAAGCATTAATTCTGAGCCCTAAAATATCCCGTTTTGTTTAGAAACATATACATACATATATGAGGACCACTGGAGCCAGCCACGCCCATGGTGGGACCACTCTCCATGCGTCTGGATGGGCCTCACACATGAAAGAACTGGCAGAGGAACCCAGGGTTGAGATCTCCAAGCCTACTCGGATTGAGACTGGGCCTTCTCTACCCAGACCCTCCATCTTCCAGTAGGTAGACATCATACCCATTAGCTGCTGACAGCGCCAGGTTGGTCCCATCAACAGCCAAGAGCAGAGACTAAAACCCAGCTCCCAGGGGAGAACAGTGCATTTTCCTGCCCCTGTGCCTGGCTGTCCTCACCTGGGTCCCTTGGAGGGGGGAGGGTTGAGTTTCTCTCTCCCCCACCCCGCCCCAAGCAGAACTCCAGCAGCATCCAGATGGGCCTCATGCATGAAAGAACTGGTAGAGAAACCCAGGCATGCAGGTCCTGGGGCTGAGGTCTCCAAGCCTACTCGGATTGGGACTGGGCCTTCTCCACCCAGACTTTCGTCTTCCAGTAGGTAGGCGTCACACCCACCAGCTGCCGACAGCGCCAGGTTGGTCCCATCAACGATCAAGACGCAGAGACTATAAAACCCAGCTCCCGGAAGCCTGCGGCCACATTAATGGCCGTGCAACATCTTATTATCTTTCCTTTGGAGAACCTGGCAGGCTACAAAAAGTATCCTGCCCGCACAGCAGAGTCTGGCAAACTTCCCGTGTCGTACTCAGTATGCCAAATACCAGTAACAATGATAGGTCTCATCCTTCTAATCCTGAAAGAGAATTGGAATGGCTCTTTTAAAATCTCAGGGCTAGCTAGAAGGAGACGTTACTGGTGCCTGCTCGAGACAACTGACGAACAACAGGATGATCGTGATCGTGATAATTATTTTCTTACTCAACAGCCAAAATTTCTACATCAAAAATGCCATTTTGAAGGGCTGGAGAGAATAAAGCAGGTGCTCTTGGCTTTCCTGGCCTTGCCACATTGAAGACAACCCAAATTCAATCCCCAGCACCACATATGGTCCCCCAAGCATCAGGAGTGATCCTTGAGCACAGAGCCAGGAGTAACCCCTGAGCATTATCAACTGAGTCCCCAGCAAAAGATATTTTTTAAAAAAATTCTCTTCACATTCTACTTCCAATGTCTAAGACAACTACAGTACAAAGTAAAATGTTTCAGTTCTTAATCTGTAAATCCACTTAAAAAATAAAGGATTTACTATGGTAAAGAGGAGAGTTAAGAATGAAGAGATGACCAGAAAGAAAACCAGAAGTCATCTTTTGCCATTTTTCATACATTTAAACTTGAAGAGTACAGCACATCTTATCTGGAAAGCAACATTCACTACAAGAAATTTTTCAGGGACTGGAAAGATGGTAGAGTGGGTAAGGCGCTTGTCTTGCATGTGACCAACACAGATTTGAATCCCTGGAATCACATATGGTTCCCTCAGCCTTGCCAGGAGTAATCCCTAAGTATATAGCCAGGAATAACCCCTAAGCACTGCCAAGTGTTGCCGAAAAAAAAAATATATATATATACACATATTAGGGGCTGGAGCAATAGCACAGAGGGCAGGGCATTTGCCCTGCACGTGGCCAACCTGGGTTCGATTCCCAGCATCCCATATGGCCCCCTGAGCACCACCAGGAGTGATTCCTGAGTGCAGAGTCAGGAGTAACTCCTGTGCATCGCTACGTGTGATCCAAAAAGAAAAAAAAAATCTTTTAAAATTTACATTTCTATCTTCATCTTACTTAGAAAGTGAGCAAATATTTTAAAGCTCAGTGATTTGTTACTCTCTATCCTTACAAACAAACTACAAACTTCACATTCTTTTCAGGCTTCCCACCTCTTACAAGTAATTCCTGGCATGCTTTTTTATACCTCAATGGCATCTTTCAGTGAACCTGCTAACAAGAAGAATGCAGCCGACTGTTCAAAGCGCTGTTTTCCAAGTAAAGCGAAAGCATTTTTCAAAGCAGCCTTGCGCCATCGATCTTCATTAAAGTTGTGGCTGAAAAACGTTGTCATTTTTTCATCATGCTGTGACCTTGGAACCAGAACACAAACATCAATTGTTAAACCAAATTTAAAATATCTTGACTACTTCATAAAAATAGATGAAAGTATAAATGAAAAGCTCACATGACTATCTAAAATATGTCAGTGACAATGTATTTCTTTTGAAAAATTTATTTCTGGGCTACACCCAGCAGTACTCAGGGCTAATTCTTGGCTCTGTGCTCAGGAATCACTGCTGGTAGGAGACCAGAGGACCATATGGGATGCTAGAGATGGATGTGGGTCTCCCACATGCAAAGCAAATGCCCTGCGTTTATAAACAATATTCCACTCTTTGAGGGCTGGAGCAATAGCACAGCAGGTTGGGCATTTGCCTTGCATGCAGCTGTCCTGGGTTTGATTCCCAGCATCCCATATGGTTCCCTGAGCACTGCCAGGAGTAATTCCTGAGTGCACGCCAGCAGTAACCCCTGTGCATCGCTGGGTGTGACCCAAAAAGAAAAAAAAGAAAATAAATCCACTCTTTGGGTTAAATTGAAATACTCTTTTGCTTATTTCTCATAAATAACAGAACCAAAACACAAAGAATTATGCTGATTTGGGGCCAGGGAGAGAGTTCACGGGGCTGGAGTGCATAATTTGCATGCAGAATCCCTGGGTTGTATCCCCAGCACTGCACAGACCCCCAAATACATGGAGAGCAATTCCCTGAGCACTGTCTTGGGAGTAGCCCCCAAGTACCACTGGGAGGGGCTGAGAAAAGAAAAGAGAGGAATGGGAAAGCTGATTTGATTAAGTTTATTGCTTTCAAAAGATTAGATTTCTGCTTTGCAGCACCATTTTCATTCTGTTAATTCAGGTTAAATGTTGGGCCAGGGAGACAGTTCAGGGGATAAGGTGCTGACCTGCCTTGCACGTGGCTAACGCCAGTTCTGTCCCTGGCACCACATGGTTCTCTGAACCCTGCTGGGAGCAACCCCCTCCCTAACAAAGAGCCTGAAGGAACCTCCAAGCAGCACTGGGTGTGCCCAAACTTCCCACAAGAGCATAGAGGGGCCATTTACCTAAACAGACCCCACACTACTGCTTTCTTCTTCATAGAAAGGTAGAATAACGCAGCATCCAAGGCATCATTGTTCCTTTGAAAAGAAGCTTTGGCAACCTACAAGGTAAACAAAATATTATATGAACTATTGGACAAAAGAATCACAACAGATTATTCCACAATTTATACTTTCCTGTTATTACTTATACCGACATCTTTTGTTCATCTTACTGAATCAGCAGAACCCAGGAGCTACTAATAATAACCCCTTTTTACATCTGAAGTGATGGTGACAGAGAGTGAGTGGACTGTTTAAGCTATCCGCTAATAAGGGTCCATCTCACAGTGATTCAGTAAAAAAATTTACTAAAAATAAAAATCCACCTGCTAAGAGGAAACAGGGAAATGGAGCCCAGGAAGCAACCAAATTATTTTACCAAAGATGAAATCCTGCCATTATCAACAGTAAGAATAGACCCTGAACCCACTTGGGATAGGAGATGCGTGTTGAAACCGGAGTATAGACCCGACATGATGGCCACTTAATACCTCTATTGCAAACCATAATACCCAAAAAGAGAGAGAGAGAGAACAAAAGGGAATGCCCTGCCACAGAGGTGGGGTAGGGTGGAGGGGACAGAATGGGGGTGGTGGGTAGGATGCTGGGACCATTGGTGGGGAAAAATGGGCACTGGTGGAGGGATGGGTACTCGATCATTGTATGACTGAAACGCAAGCATGAAAGTTTGTAAGCCTGTAACTACTGTACCTCACGGTGATTCACTAAAAAAAAAAAAAAAAAGAAAGAAAAAGAATAGACCCTGAAGGGATTATGCTAATAATTCAGACAGGGAGAGACAAACTAGGATGATTTCACTCATTTGTGGAAAATAAAGAACAAATTCTTATTGCTCCATAGTTGGAAGCCTCTCTCATGAGCTAGGGGAGAAGGCAGCTGGACTAGAGAAGGGACCACTAAGTTAATGATAGTTGGAGGGATGATTCGGGATGGGAGATTGTGCTGAAAGTAGACCAAACATGATAACCTCTCGGTATCTATATTGCAGACCATAATGCCCAAAAGTAGAGAGGGAGAGAGTATGAGGGAAATTGTCTGCCACAGAGGCAGGGGGAGGGTTAGAAAGAAGGGTATACCGGGGATATTGGTGATGGCTGTGGTGGAGGGATGGGTGTTTGGCCACTGTGACTGAAACTCAAACATGAAAGCTTGCGACTGTATCTCACGGTGATTCAATAATAAAAAAAAATTTTTTTAATTAAAAAATAAAAAAAGAACAAACTGGGGACTGGAGCAATAGCACAGTGGGTAGGGTGTTTTGTCTTGCACACAACCAACCCGGGTTCGATTCCTGGCATCCCATATGGTCCCCCCAGCACCAACAGAACTAATTCCTGAGTGCAAAGCCAGGAATTAACCCTTGAGCATCACTGGGTGTAACCCAAAAAGAAAAAAAAAAAGAACAAATTGTTAGATTTTAGGAGCAACATGGTGAGTACTCAGGAAAAAAATAGGGATGGATAAAAAGGGAGAGGCAGACAATTGTCTGGTGATGGATGGACAGTTTGGACACTTTGGGCAGTGATCATACTATGGGGTACAGATCCCAAATTACAATGCTGGACACCTGAAACGTCTATAATGTCTTATACCAATATTACTTCAATTTTTAAATTTTTATTTATTTCCGTGGGGTTTTTTTTGAGTCTCCAGCCAAATAGTTTTTATATTTTTAAATACTTATTGGGGGGCCATACCTGGAAATGCTCAGGAGTTACTCCTGGTGTGCTCAGGGGACCATATATATGGTATGCTAATAATCGAACTGACAGCATGCAGGCCAAGCGCCTTACCTGCTACACTCTCACTCCTATCCCTAAAAACATCTTTTAAAATAATGTTTTACAGCTATTTATCCAAGGCACAGACTCACCAGCACTGAAACATCAGATCCACCAAACTTCAAAATGTGCTTGTGATGGTGTGAGCTAAGGGTGGGGGGGATGGAGGGTGGGGATGAGGGGAAAGGGTGCAAGGAAGCTCACGCTGGTGGTGAGACTGGTGCTAGAACATACTACACTTAAAAATCAACTACAGTAACTTTGTGAATCATGGTTCTTTAATTTTTTTTAATTTTATACATACATAGATATATACTCTATTTAAAATTTTTAAAAATTTAAAGAACCATGACACACACACACACACACATACACACACACACACACACACACACAAAGAATGCTGTTTTACATAGGAAAACAAGAGGCTGGGGAGAGGGTTCAGAGGGATGAGCATATGCTGTGCCTGTTGCAGAGGTCTGGGTCTGGTCCCCGGACACCTCTGGGAGCAACTCCCAAACACCTCCAGGTGCGCCCCCTGCCCCCATGAAAACTACTGGGGGGGGGGAAAAACTAGTGAGGAAAAGAGGCAAGTTTAATAGCTGGACAAGTGGCTGACTGGTGTCTGCCTTGCATGCATGCCCTCACTACCAAATGGAAATCTCCAGGAGAGGGAGGCACTCAAGGGTGCACTTTTAAATAAGTCCAGCAGGAGGTCTTCTGAAACTAGGATTTGACAACTACAGTGGAGAAATAAAAGTTGCAAAGGGTCTCTGTGTAACTGTGGGGGAAAATGGCTTCCTGCTCTGCAATGTGGTTTCCTGCCCTGTGAGTCAGGGGGCTTCGGTGGGCTTCTAAGAACAAATGAGTAACAATTCCCTGAGAATAAGCCTGGTCAAGTCAAAGGGGAACAGGCTAAGTTGAATGGTTATAAATGATACACGTGCAGGCCGATTACCTCACTTTTCCCATCTTAGTTCTATCCAATGGGAAGTAGAAATGGTGGCATGGGAATGCTAAGGAGATTATATTAAAGGCAACTAGGACCAAGTATGGCACTCAGTACATGCTCATTTATAGTTTCATACACACTAGAACTTTCCATGTCACTACCAAATTTTTTTCGAAAGGCAATTTATTTCAAGGAATCTTTTAAAAATCTTTGTATATATATACATACATATATGCACAGATATACACATACATGTGTGCAAATATGTACAAGATATATATGCATATATACGCACATATGTATATACACATGGATATATATGTTCAAGTGCACATCAATCAAAACTTTTTACTGAATGGGTGTGCAAAGGGAGTTGGATATCACTAATCTAGTAATACAATCAATTTTTTAATAAAAAGAAATGACTTTTCTATGTAATAAATACCATGACAAGAACTTAAAGCTTACTTTCTAGATTTAGATTTTTTTTCACTTAAACCAGAACATATACACCTCAACTGGTAAAAATTAATGCCATTTTCATAAAAAGATTACAAGCTTGGTTTACTTTACAAAAGTTAATGAATGTACTGTGTGGGTATTTCATAAAGGTCAGTTTCGGAATCTTAAACATTTGTATAAGAAATTCTGAATATCTTAAGATGTAGTATAAACAATACCCCCACAAAGGAAAGGTTTCCTGGAACACATTATCTTTTATCTTTCAAAAAAATACTTTTTTCCTCTACCCTAACTTCAAAACTTAATGACATTGTGGGGCCAGAGCAACAGGACAGCGGGTAGGGCATTTGCCTTGCACATGGCCAGCCTGGGTTCAATCCCTGACATCCCATATGGTCCCCCAAGCACTATCAGGAGTAATTCCTGAGTGCAGAGCCAGGAATAAACTCTGTGAATCATTGGGTGTAACTGACCTCCCTCCAAAAAAAAGAGTTAAAGACATTACCTTTTCCATGCATCGCCGAAGTGTATTAATATTCCTGACCCACCAACCTATTCCCATAGCTCTTAACTCAGACCACTGAGGGTCTCCTCTCTGAATTGCTGGAATTCTGTTAATCAGTTCTTCTTCAGCCTCAGAATGAAAAGCCCAGGCAAAATGGCAAGTAGACACACCTAAATAGGGGATATAAAACAATAACTTCAGGACACTATCAAACAAAAAAAAAGCACAAAACAATTCTTTACACGGTCAGTTATCCATTAGTGCTGGAAAGAGCTTTCAAGCAGAAAAAAAGGAGGGTGAAAGGGAAAACTGTCATCATTCATGATTTTGTAAACTTCAAAGATCCCAGATCAGTAAAGATACACAAAACCAAAATCTCTTTCTCTCAGATATAGTTGCTTTTTGATTCTGCAAAAAGACACCAAAACTTAATGCCAGAAAGACTCATACGTACTCAGACCAAACATATCAATGGTGAAAGCACTGATCAAGTAAAACTATCATAAGTCCACCTGGTGGGTGGCACTGGATCCCGGAACCAGCATCTTCAGCCCATACTCACAGTACATTGTAAATGTCCAAGAAAGTTCCATGATAACAGTCCCTTGTCTTAAAAATAATTTAGATGACCCGTGAACAACTCAAGGCCTTAAGAGGCACTGGCCTCCATATATCCCTCTAGACTGAAACATCCAGGCCGAGAACACCAGAACTCTTCAGCCTTCCCATGGTATCTGTGAGGGACTAATTTCAAGCTCCTCCCCATACCCAAATTTGTGTTTTTTTTTAAAGTAAGTTCTAGTCGGCCAACATGTTCCACATCTGTGAATGCAGAACCTTCGGGCAGGAAGAAGAGGGGAGATCAGGAAGAATAAGATGCTGGAGGGAGAGTACAGCAGGTAGAGCATTTGCCTTACACGCAGCCAACCCAGTTCAATCCCCAGCACCCCATTTGGTCCCCCAAGCACCACACCAGGAGTGAACCCTGACTGTGAGACCGGACTAAGCCCGAAGCATCGCTGGGTGTGGCCCTAAGAAAAAAGGGGAAAAAAGTCATTCCACAAATATTGTTCAAGGGTCAGCTGAGTCAGCTGTCTGGTGTCCAGTAAGACCGATTACGTCAATACCTTGATGAAGTAGCTGGACTCGGTATAGAGGAGGTAGTGAGGTCAAAAGGCAGGTGTGCAGGCGCATCGCGAGCAAGTATCTCAGACCACACTCATCCAGCGTGTCTCTCCCTGCAATGGAAACGGAAAATGTGTTAAAGGGAAAGGAAGTATAATGAGTCACACACCAATAAGAGTCAAAAAGGATACAGTGCATTTGGCATCATCATTTTCACAGAACATGTAGGATATTTTAGCATACTGCTGCAGGAATGCTTTAATATCTAGAGATATGGTGCAATGGCAGAACACATGCCCTGGGCACGCGCGTGTGGGTATGTGTGTGTGTGTGTGTGTGTGTGTGTGTGTGTGTGTGAGAGAGAGAGAGACAGAGAGACAGAGAGAGAGACAGAGAGAAAGAGAGAGAGAGCGACCCTAGGTTCAACCCTGGCTACCCCCCAAAAAAGAAAAAGTTTGTACACATGAATGTAAACACGAAAACTCAGTTATGAAAAAAAGATATTGAGGATAATATCAGCATAGGTAACATTATATTTATATATTGTAATAAAGGAAAAGGAAAAACTCTTGAGATTCTAGTTAAAATCAATTCACTAAAGTGAATTCATAACACGTGATCCCAGAGCATGACAGGGTGGAGCTCTGGATGACCGTGAACCACCACTGGGCATGGTCCTAGAGGCCCCTGGGTACCACCAGAGTGGCCCAAGTAATCCCCAGCACCATATCCACTGCCCCAGTAAATCAAGAATAGCTGGATGTGGCCCCGGAGAGGACCTCCCCACCACAGACACACCCACACACACACACACACACACACACACACACACACACTAGAAACATGAACAAATTTGAACTATAAGATTGCTCTAAGTCTCCTGGTCCTAGTAAAATTAACAACTGGTTGATTATCACTCAGAGTGAAAAAATAAAATGAATCACAGGAATAAATCTGTTTGAAAAGGTGGAAGCCTATATATCTGAAAGCAGATGAAAGTTTGTGCTGAAAACACACGTGAGAATGAAGATAGCACAAAAACCACGGAGCTACCTGTGAAATCAGAGTCACCCCAACTTTTTCTTAACAACTCAGGCATACTGTGTCTCTGTAACTGTCTGTGCAGGAATTTACCTGAGGAGCTCTTATCTCTGCTTTCATCGAGTTCTGTATTGGTAGTCGCCACAGTATCGGCCAAAGCTACGAGGAACATCTGCTCCAAACGGGTGAGGCCAGGCAGACTTGAGTGCATGAGATGACTTGAAAGAACCCTGGCGTGTTCCTGGCCAAAGTACGAAGGTCCATATTGAGAAAGATTGATGACTTTCGATTTGCTTTCTCTCTTTTCTGGCTCTAGATCAATATCATCCGTTGTTATGTCCTGGATTTGGAACAGCTCTGAGTACTGATCCTCTGGTTCGCCTTTGGTATGATCATCAAAGCTCTGCGGGACTTTCGTACTTTCTTCTGAAACCCGGTAGGTTGCGTCCTGATCCGCAGCAAGCAGGGCATACAGCGGAAGGGGAGGGATGGAATCGATCTCAGTATAATCTCGAGTACCATCTTTCCCTATGGTAACTGTGTCCTTGGCTGTACTGCCGCTGACACTGATGGTTCGAGAAAGGTGCCGCTTGGTGCCTTCGCCAGCATCCGGGTCTCGAACGATGGCAACTTCGCCTGCGATGCACTTCACTAAATGCGAGAGGATAGCTTTCGCCCTTCTGACTCTGCCTAGATCCATCAATTCCAGCAGCTGAGTCGGGTGATATTGTGGGAGGGTCGGAGAAAGGATGTGGGCAGCCTCAAACAATCCACCATCCTGAACGATGGTTGGTGAGCAAAACACGTCATCGGTCGTGGCTGTTCCTTCCACGATACTTTTCCTGGACAACAGATTTGCCTTAAAGGCCGAGTGATCGTGTCCTCCTATTTCTTCTGGATCAGGACTGTCAGCCTCAGGGTCAGCAGACTTGACAGCATGCTTCCACTGGGCATACACGTGCATCTCACAGTCCATGCCCACGACCAATATTCCATCCCGTACCCAAGAGAGAGAGGCAGGCAGCGAAGGTGTGCCGTCCACTGAAGATACTAAGTCTATAGATCTCAGAAGAAACCACCTTGACTTAACTCCTTGCTTGATGCTACCACACAGTGGTAAAGTAATGAAAGCCACACCATCCTTACTGTTGGTCTGCTCAGTCACAATGCCTGAAAGCCGCCCGTACATGAAGATATTAGCACCGACCCCGACTGTGAGAATGTGGGAACCGTCTTCTTTGGACACCCAGTCCAGATGGACTAAATGCTTGATGTTTGAAGTAATGTACCTGTCACTGCTCAAAAGTGCATCTGTTTTGCTGTACACAAACAGGTTGCTATCAACACTGACCCTTGAATCAAGAACACTCCCAACTTTGACCAGATCATCAAGGTGGATCGTTTGTTCTAGAACCCACTCGGACCCTCCTGTAGATTCACATTCAAATATGCAAACGTGCATAGAAAACTCTTTGGAGACAAAACCGTTGTGCTGAACGGGCTGCTTGTAAGCCACAGCAAGGCGACCTGTGTATGAGCAGCTCACAGCCACTGGGCGTCCCACGATGCTCACGGTACTGCTATTGTCTTCGCCTTCATCGTTCATCAAGGGCCACCGCCTCCAGTGATAGGTTTCCTTCTCACCGCTCTTACTCTCTGGGTTGGTTTCCATGCTGCATCTCCAGAAGCGGACTTTATTGTCAGAACAAGTTGTGACCACTAAGTAAGGCGCAAGGCACACTGGATAGATTGAAGAGGAACTCAGATGCCCTGAACAAAGAAAGAGCAAAGCATCAATATCAGAACCACGCAATGACCTGTCAATGTTCTAGAATATAATACAAGGGCCGGAGCAGTAGTACAGCAGGGAGGGTGTTTGCATTCCATGCGGACGACCCAGGCTCAACCCCAGAATCCCATATGGTCTATGGAGCACCAATAGGAGTACTTTCTGAGTGCAGAGACAGGAGTAACCCCTGAGCATCACCAGGTATCACACACACACACACACACACACACACACACACACACACAAAGATAATGATACATCTGATATAATGTATAATTATTGTAATAAATTACTGTGAACAACTTCATAAAATTAAATTAAAAGATTCAAGAGAACATGATACATCCAGAGCAATGATGACATGACTAACTGGTTCTTCAGAATAAGCCGAATTCTCCTCTTTAATTTTTGCATACATTGTGTTCAATGACCCACATATCCCTAAAAGTCTAAAATAATCCTCTGGTGAAATAAAAATGTGCAATAATAACCACCCTTTTTTGTAATTAACTTTAAGGTATGCTATTTAAAATAAAACCCAAAAGCAATTAAATAAGTCAATCCTTTATAAATCTGCCCACTGAGATATTTTACATTTGCCTTGACCACACGTGCCTCACTGGTCTTTCATTTCTATATATTTTTCCCCCTTTCATTTTTGTTTTGTTTTTAGGCCATGCCCAGCAGTGCTCAGGGCATACTCCTGGCTCTTCACTCAGGGATCACTCCTGGTGGTGCTCAGGGAACCTTATAGGGTGGCAGGGATCAAACCTGAGTCAGTCACATGCAAGGAAAGTCATCTCTGTACCCTCCCTTTCATCCTTAAGCAGTCATTACAATTTACCTTCAATGACTCTAACCTGTCCTCAAATAATCCAGACTATAGACTCACCCCTCCCATCAGAATATTTTCAGAAAGCTAAACAGGTCTCTAGAGCCTAGCCTAGCTTTTTTTTTTTTTGTAACCAGGTTTAATTGATGCTCTCTTAATACTGAAACAGAATTCTCATATATATTCTTTACTGCCAAAGGTTAATGCTGCTCGTCTGTTGTCAACAGATAGGGAATAATGCCAACAGAAGTAAGACATGAGGTTGGTTACAAGACTTATTTTCAAGTTCCACCAAAATTTTTGCAACAGTAGGCAAATCATTTAAAACAACTGAGTCTGTCACATCTAAATAACAAGGATGGTGTTGCTATTTTCCTTGAGTGTTACTGACACATAAGGCACAGGAAAGGAATTTTATAAAACCCCTGCAAAATTTAATTCATCATTCTCAATTCCCCATAAAATACTCTTGAGACTACCTCAAAATAAACCTTCCAAATATTGTACAAGATTTTAAAAACTGGCCTAGAGCTACACCTCACACAAAAGCCCTGAGGAAGATCAATGTGGTCTTTGAAAGCCTGAATCAAAGCTGTCTTTCTCAGGGATGAATAAGAGAATTCTCATACTTGGAAATCATTCCACCAGCAACTGGAATGATCTTAAAACTCAATTCCAGTTCCTCAAAAGGTCTATGCTAAGAACTCACCTGCCAGGAGTGACAGATCATCTGAAATACAGCTGCAAGGTCCACCTCCAAACTATGGTAAGCACTTGGTTAGTAGTCAGTATCATCTAGACTTCCCACACCAGTCTTTAGTATACATTCCCCACCAGTCTCCACCCATGGTTTCTATCTGCTCACTCTCGTTTGAACATTGCTCATAAAACTGAGACTAGTTTAAGTGGATAAAAATTCTTAATTTTTAAAAAATCAGCAATTTCCAATGAACTCGTTTGAGCTCTGCAAATATACTATTATAACATTCCTATATACAGGCTATCATAGTGCAGGCTGAAGCCTAAAGGCATGGGGGAAGAGGCAAGGAGACATCTTGTTAGAGTATTTCCAACAATCTGTGTCAAGCTGATTAGTGTAGAAAATTATTTTAAAGACACATTTTTCAACAGAAATATCTTTACTAGTAATTACTTATTTCATTTTTACTTATTTATTTTGTTGGGTTTGGGGCCACACCTGGAGATGCGCAGGGGTTACTCCTAGCTCTGCACTCAGAAATTGCTCCTGGCAGTGCTCAGCGGGACCATATGGGATGCTGGGGATCGAACCTGGATTAGCCACTTGCAAGGCAAGCACCTTACCTGCTGTCCTATAACTCCAGCCCAGTAACTATTTATTTCAATGTCAACATAATACGTTGAGTTCAAATTCACCCTGAGCTCCCTTACCTGCTGAAGGTGTTGCTCTGATTACTTCAACTCCTTCTGGAAGATCCAGAGGTTGGCTGTAGACAAGTCTAGAACTCAGAATAAGTTTACTAGCAGTCTGAAGATTCGCAATCGATACAGAATGGGGCATGGGGCTCACAACAGGAGAGGTTTCTGGAGAAGAGTCTACAGTCTTCTGTCCAGGGACTGAAAGGAGATTCTCAGATGAGGTAACTTCTGAAGTTTTAGATGAAAAGAAATGACTAAAGTTAGCAAATGTATTACTAGCATCACTATATACAGAAATTAAAACACTTGTTGTCATTTAAAAAAAAATCTTCTTCCCTAACTTTGGAGATGGTCAATTTTTAGACTTTTTGTTCTTTTACCTTGATAAAGTTTGGCTTTTTTTTTTTGTAGGAGTACTGCTATTTATTCAGCCACTGATTAGCTGATTGAATTGGGCATGAACTCCACTGGCTTGTTTTTTTATAGAAAAAAAAACACACACACTGTCCTCCTGTTGATCATCGATTTGTTCGAGCGAGCCCAGTAACGTCTACATTTTGAGACTTGTTGTTTCTGTTTTTGGCAGACTGAATATGTCATGGGTACTCTCGGTAGCTTGTCAGGCTCTCCGAGAGGGGTGGAGGAATCAAACCCACCTCGGCTGGGCTGGCTGCACGCAAGGCAAACACCCTACCACTGTGCTATGGCCCCAGCCCTTTTACCCCTTTATTGGAGAGGAGGATTTCATGGGGGAGTGGGGTCAAACCCGGCCATGCCTTAGGAGCTACTTCTGGCTCTGTGCTCAGGGAAACCCGTGGTGCCAGGGGTCAAAGCCAGGCAACCCACAAGCAGAGCATGTACCCCATAAATGGAGCTATCTCTTTGGCCACTGATTTTATATTTCTTAGCATCATCACCTTCACCACAGGTATACTACTCAGGGTAAATCATGACATGTAAAAACTAGTTCAAAGCTCCCAATCGTCAGAACACATCACATGCATGAGGCCCTCATTATCCTGAAAATCCCTGGCTCTACTCATAGAAACACTGTCATCTGGGTGCTTCTGAAACATGGATTACAAAGCAACTGCAGCAAACCAAAAGGTGGCTGACTCATAGTTCATAGAGGAAGAAATGTAAACTTGGAGAGTTTACATAAGATCATGTAAGTCCACAAATGGTCAAAAAAAAAAATAAACAGTAAAATACCAGTCACATAACTATCAAGTGTCAAAACAAGATAACAACTTCAATACAATATACAAAAAAATATAAACCTTAATCAAGTGAAGATACTGTCAGGTAACTAAGTTTTTTTTAAATTTGCTTTAATTATTTGAACATTATTTTTACTATGTACATTCATATTAATTTCTGAGACAATTATGAAATCTTTAGTATGATGCAAATAAAGTTATTTTAAAATTTTAGTTTCCAAAGAGTTTCATGTTAAAAGTGGATTGTAATTCTCTAAACAGAATCAGTTTTCTGTGCTTTTGACAAACTTTAGGGATGCGTTTGTATTTCTGATCAATCTGTGCTCCTGTCTCTGCCCATTTTACAAAGAATTTATCAAGGGCTAGAATGGCATTTCAATCTGTTTTGATTTGTTTTTTTAATTTTATTTTTATAAAGCTGTTCACGATAATTTATTACATTCAATATTCTAAAACCAATCCCACCACCATTTCACCTTCCCACTACCATTATTTGAACTTTCCCACAACCACCCAAGCCTGCCCCAAAGGCAGATCCTAAATAATTTATTTTGTATTGCTTGCTATCGGAGAGCCCGGCAAGCTACCGAGAGTATTCGATATGCCAGACACAGTAACAACAAAGTCTCCAATGGAGATGTT
>JAOXYA010000001.1:145769-156765 GCA_028565675.1 Sorex palustris
ATAGTCTTTTATTCCTGCACCTCACTGTATCACTGTCATCCCGTTGTTCATCGATTTACTTGAGCAGGTGCCAGTAACATCTCCATTTGTCCCAGTGCTGAGATTTTAGCAGCCTCTCCTTACTCATCTTTCCCAACGCTGCCTTACTGACGGCTCCTTCAGGGTCAGGGAAATGAGACCCGTTATTGTTACTGTTTTTGGCATATCGAATACGCCATGGGGAGCTTGCCAGGTTCTGCGATGCGGGCGGGATACTCTCAGTAGCTTGTCAGGCTCTCCCGAGAGGGACGGAAATTAAGCCGGTATATAAGAGAATATAAGCAAGTATGTTAAAACCAAACAAATCTGTGCTGCTTTATTCCTACACCTCAAAACATATAAAGAAAAAACATTTTTGTCAAAGTCCAAAATATATTCTCGTCACCTAAACACTAATACTCACAATACAATTAAAAGAGAACTCTTTATCAGCTCTAAAGTATTCGTAAAGGCCAGTAAATACTTACTGAAGATTCCGGGTCTGAAAGCTCATCCAGTAATTTCCTTGCATCTACCACAGCTTGATAAAGTCTCAGATTTTTGCCATCAGATGCAACAAAGCAAGCACTTGCAGAATTACAGTATGTGCCTGAGAAATTAAACGCATTAAAATGTAGCTTAGTATTGACTCAAGGACAAGAGATACTTTTCTTTTTGGGCAAAAAAAAAAGGTTCAGAATCATAATTAAACAACTAGAAAATATAAAATTGTGTTTTTAATTCAATAGAAAGTTGATGAGAGGGAAAAGATGGATAATAGGCTTCTAGCTGTTTTAAGCATTAAGTTTGGTGTCTATGCAATGAGTTACTATTTAAAAACATTAAACAGCACATACACTGCCCGAGCCCATGTGCTGCTTGCACCACATGACCAAGGACATGTGGCGCCCAAATACATGGGTTGCCCACATCTCCCCTCTTGAGATGTGCACTTTCATGCAACGGTGTCTAAGGCTGGGATGTGTGTAGGGGCTCTCTCTGACCTTGGAGAAGCCTGTGTTTGTTCTCTCTCTCTCTCTCTCCTCTCCTCTCCTCTCCTCTCCTCTCCTCTCCTCTCCTCTCCCTTTCTTCTCTCCCTCCCCCCTCACTCCCTCCCCCAACACACAACATTCAAAAACCCTCCAAATGAAATCTATTTAACTTAAAAAAAAAATTAACAGCAACATATATAAGCCATTTTGTGGATACAAAATAATTAAGCCTTTTATCATTTTTACAATGAAAATGAACACTTACCAAGACAGTAACTGGGAATAAGAGTTGGAAGCCAAGCAACATTAGAGAAGGCTGAAGTATGTAAAGAATTAATTCTAGCCAATTCTGAGACTCCTCCAGTGTATGACAAAGGTCCAATTGGGTCTACACGCCATAGAATAAGTTCACTGTAAATTGCATTTGGGTCATGAAATGTACACGTTGCTGCATTTCTAAGGGGCTGCTTGGAGGGACCTTTTAGATGTCTTACAGGATCGATCGATTTACTTAAATTAGCATTCGAGTCCCACTGACAATTGGATTCAGGAGTCAAGAGAGCGTTGTGATGAGACGAGGTGAGTAACAGTGGTAAGACTGAGTGGCATGCCAGGTCATTGAGGTGAAATCGATGGCCACAGTATCGAAACTTGTGAGATACGGTCAGGACAGTGGTGAAGGCAGACTTATCAGCGAAAGTGACCGCCCACTGGTTGAGAGAGCCGTCGATGTGTTTGGAGACCATCATGACTGTGGGAGCTACAATGTTCATGCCATGGGAGCGAGACTGGGGCTGCGATCGGTGAGGGCTGTCTGCAGCCACCAAGTCTGCATGGGAGTGAGTGTGGTGAGAATCTTTGGAAGCATTGATGCAGGCGTACATCATGATGTTTTTACTTAGAGAACTCGCATCGCCAGATGGAAATGCAACAGGTATCCGGGAAGAAAAAGAAACCTGAAAGACAAAAAGACACGATGCAGCGTGAGAAGCTGCCGCCTCCAGAAATACTTCCATTCCCGAGGCGCCAAGTCCCAGCAACTAAGCAGAAACAATCTCTTCGTGATCAAGTCCCTTTTCTCTGTTTATGTAACAGCTCTATTCATAGTCCCAGAAAAGATTGCAGAAAACCCACTTCAAGCATTTGCTGATACACCTAAATGGCCACAACCACAAATGAACATGGAGCTGAGAAAAATAACAGGTAGGAGGCGCCCAGATTTAAAAACCAGGGCAAAGGGAGCGGAGTCACATTTTCAGGGTTGTTTCTTAGGCTCATTCAAAATATTGTCAATTCCCGAAGGGGGAAACCACCACATTTATCTTCAAATATTCACGACTGAATTCAAAGTTAAATTCACCTAATTTGATTAATCAGGTCTATAAAATTTTTGGTCACTGATCCTTCTTTCTAAGAATACCCCTATTTTTGTTTCTTTTTTCAAACAGATTATTACATCTTTGTCATCGATAATATCGAAGATTATTTTTATTATTAGTTTTTAAATAACTACCAGCCCAATATGGACTATTTGGGTAATTCTGAAAATCCACCCTATCTGCAGCGCTTCACTTTTAAAGAAATGTAATAATTGCTTCATCATCTATGTACCTGGACTTGTCTAAATATCCCAGGATTATATTCATCCAAATACTTTATGTGCCACACTAGGAAGGTACCATCTACCGGGTGGATAGTAAAAAGCATGTCAGGATTCTTGTTCCATTCAGCGAGCAGCATTTCAATCTTCCGATCAAGCAAGACAGTGGGCAGAGGCAGAGAGGCTCGAGGGCGTGAGCAGGTTCTAGGACTTCCTTCTCGTTCCCCGTCTTCATGTTCTGATGACCCGGTACCTGCCTCGGATTCTCGATCCAGGGACAAATCTGAATCAGGACATAAACAAACACATCAAGACAGGCAAAATATCAGAACACGAGAATAATATTAAAAAAGTTCAGTTGCAAGCTAGGCTATCGAGAAATAACGTACTAAGTACAGGGTATATGCCCCTTTTCCATTTGGGGGGATGGAGACTTTTCTCTAGTCTTAATTGAAAAGCACTATTTATCACTTTGAGATAAATTCAAATTTTATTTACCCTAGCATTATGACTATCCACTCGTAAAAACTCTTCCTTGGAAAAGAATATGGCTTCCAAGGTACGACATCACTAAAAACAGAATGTTACCAACATAAGAGTACAGAAGATGAGCAACCACGAATACCATACAGCAAGTATTTGTGGAAACAGAAATGTCGAAGGAAAGGAGAGCAAAATAAGGATGTATTACAAACTGAAAGAAGAACCACAAAAAGTTGGTGACTTAGAGAGGGAAAAAAATCTGAACAAGGTTACTAACCATGATCTAGCTTCATGCGCAAACCCCGCTCCCGTTCTTCCTGGGACCGCTCCTCGTCTTCCCTGCTTGCGTCATCACTTTCAGGATCGACCTGCTTTTCTGAAAGTTTTCGTAACTGCTGCATAAATATCTCAGTGGAGGATGTAAAATGGAATTCCTTGTTGTTCAGCCAGTGCACTACAAAGCCGCCGTTCCCATCATCAATGTTAAACGCGGTGCCAATCAAGACATTAGGAATATCTACGGAAATACAAAAGCGGCACTGAAATGAATTTTCACATCTTCAAACAAAATGTATTAAAACTGTTCACGTGAAGGAATAGGTCTATACTTACACAGAAAAGGTATTAAGCAACCCTTCATTGAATAGTTAATGTAAATATTAAATAATGGTAGTGATTTCTATTAATTGAGTTAACTCATTTTAAAATGAAATATGTAAAACGTACAAACCTTTACTAAATCCTGGTCTGGGGAAAATGAACAGAAAGATAAAATCAAAAAGCAGCTATTAAAGATATTTTAGAAAGACCTGGAGAAATCTGAATATGAAGAGGGTAGTAGAAGTTACAGAATTACTTCTGATTTCTTTAGATACTGTGACTGTGTGAACTGCCTTACTCTCTTTTAAAATAGGAAAGTATCATGTTAAGTGAAATGAGTCACAAAGAGAGGGACAGACATAGACTGTACTCATCTGTGGAATATAAAGTAACAGAATAGAAGACAAACACCCAAGAATAGTAGAGATAAGGACCAGGAGGTTTGCCCTATGGCTTGGAAGCCAGCCTCACATGCTGGAAGAAAAGGCAGGGAGCACCAAATAAAGGGTGCTGGGAGCACCCACTCGTGTTGGGAGCTGCCGAAAATAGACTATAGACCAAACACGATGGCCACTCAATACCTTTATTGCAAACCACCATACCCTAAAGGAGAGAGAGAACAAAAAGGAATGCCCTGCCACTGAGGGGGGGGGCGGGAGGAGGCGAAAGGGGGGAGGGATACTGGGATCAGTCGTGGTGGAGAATGGGCACTGGTGGAGAGACAGGTAACCGATAATTGTATGACTGAAATGCAAACACGAACATTTGGAAGTATATAACAGTACCTCACGATGATTCACTAATAAAAAATAAATAAATAAAAAATAAATTTAGGGACTGGAGCAATAGCCCAGCGGGTAGGGCGTTTGCCTTGCACGCGCGGCTGACCTGAGTTCGATTCCCAGCATCCCATATGGTCCCCTGAGCACCGCCAGGAGTAATTCCTGAGCGCAGAGCCAGGAATAACCCCTGTGCATTGCTCAGTGTGACCCAAAAAGCAATAAATAAATAAATAAATAAATAAATAAACTCGTGTTTTCTGGGGAGCAGATGTGTGGGTCCCCTCACTTGTCTGAGTGGCTCATTCAAACTTTATTGGCCTTCACCTGTCTCTGGGCTGCATTAGAAAGAAGCTGCCTGCCAGTCACTGGAGAATGTAGTAGGCTTATTTTGCTTAATGATGTTTGGAGTAACAATATCTTATTTTATCTTGGGTCCAGAGTGATTGCACCGGGGTTAGGGCACATGCCTAGTTTGGGGCTGGGCTGGCGTCCATTTAATCCCTGAGCCCCAGCCTCGTGGGTGCCTCTGAGTCATGCTGACTTGTTCCTTTGTACATGTGATGTTTTCCTCGCACATCTTAGACTTTTCTACAGGGCCTCTTGGGCTATCTGGAGAAGATTCTTGCACAGGAGAATCGTGCTCATGTCTATGGATACTGTTGGGAGCTCCCCCTCCACTACTTCATCTAGAATTTTGTTTGGTTTTTTTTTTCAGTGGGGTTGTATTGGAGGCACCCCTGGTGGTTCTCACTAGTTAGTCCTGACTCTGTGCTCGGGGACTACTCTGGGCGGTGTTTGGGGGACTGTATGGTATGGGGGATCAAAGCATACATTCAGCCCACTGAGCCCTCTCTCCAACCCCCGTTTGGAACTTTGAAAAGACACTGTATCGAGCTGGGGGATGGCGTCAATGGCCCCTGCAGCCCCACTAGAAACGACCTGTGATGTCACCCATGGTGGCAGGAATGGCAGAACACCACCCACTGTGGCCCCAAAACCAAAATATAAAAATCATTATTTTCAGCTGCAAACTCCAAGTGCCGCGGAGATGCCCAGTGCTCCTGATGAACGTCTGCAATTTTGCCATTGTTAAGGATTGTCGTCATCCGAGACACAGTTTCCAGGCTCATGTGGGGCCGGTCCCCTCATGCTGTTCCACACATCTCTGAGAGGACCCCTCTCTGCCTGGAGCACTCTAGCAGACTGGCTCCAGCTCAACATTTTCAGAGCCAGGTGTCCTTTTTAATGCTTCCCCCAGATCCGAGGTCATAGCAAATAACCCCACTTCTTTGTGGGTGGTGGGGGTTGGGGGCTTGGCCTACACCCAGTGGTGCTCAGGGCCTATTCCTGGCTCTGTGCTCGGAGGTCACCCCTGACTGTAGCCGGAAGACCCTATGTGGTGTCAGGCAAGCGTATCAGCTACCTGCTAGCCCCCTGGGGTGCAGCACATTTCCTTCCCTGCTGTTGTACGCACAGGCCAAGTGGCTGGATCACTCGTGATCTGTCATTCTCCTGCTCCTCTTTCTGCTAAAGGGCTGCGTAGTGCAGTGCTCAGTCCCTGCATAATCCAGGACCACCTTCCGTCTTAGGGTCAAGCATTAGGGTGTGCCACCTGCAGGGCTACTTTCAGCCTCCTAGCAGTGCTGGGGGGACCAGGTGTTGCCTCTCAGGTCCCTGTGGCATTAGGAAAGCTTGATGCTGAGATGGAGGGGGTGCTCCAGCGACCCGGAATGATGACAGCATGTATGAAATGTAAAAGAAACTGGAGGGACTGCCCAGCAACTAAAGGAAGGATGGGCGCTGCTGCCAGGGTGTAAGCAGTGAGAATGTGTGGCCAAGGCATGGACACAGTCCATTCCCGTACCTCTCCAGTGTCCAGGAGCCCTATCCAGGCCCAGAGTCCCACAGAACCTGCATCAAAGCAGGAGGCCCCAGTCCCTGAACAGGCCATCTCTGCAGTCCAGACTCATCGTGGCCATCTCCCGTCCAACAGTGACTGGTCATGAGGCTTGCCCCAGCTGCCGTGAGCCTAGACGCCGTATGCTCCCTACGTGCATTTTGTGGGGGGTTGTTAGGGGCCACACCCCGCAGTGCTCAGGGTTTACTCCTAGCTCTGCACTCAGAGATCACCCCTGGTGGGCTTAGGGGATCCTATGGGATGCTGGGTATTGAACCCAGGTCCCCCGCAGGCAAGGCGAGGGGCCTCCCCACTATATTCTTTCCGGCTCCCGTCCATGCATTTTGGACTCAGAGGACTTGGGAAGGCTTAGGAATCAGCAGCTCAGAGCCGGGCAGGAGACAGGGCCCGCACTCAGCCCGGACGGAGCAGGCTCAGCCTCCAGATTGGCCTTCACTTTGCCCTCCACTCGGCCTCCATCCCTTCTGCTCTGGGAAGCAGGGTTTCTCGGGGGAGAGGGGGTGGCGCCCACATGGCTCTCAACGCCTCTGCCACCTTCTTCAGCCTGCCCCCACCAGCCCTCCTGTGCCCTTCCCTTCCTGAATCTCCGGCTGGAATCTTCCAGAATCACAGCTTTTGACAAGCTGCAGCTCTGCTGGGCAGGAGGCCTTGGAGCGGAGGCTGGGCGGTCAGCGCGAGTCGGCTGGCTTCCTTGGGATTTCACAGCCTGCGTCAGCACGAAGGAGGCTTCGCTTTGCAGAGCCGCTCCTGCGGCTGCCGGCAGGCTCTAGGGCACCCCCCGGCACCTCCAGAGGCGTGTTCTGAGTCTGCATCTCAAGCCCCAAGGTATCCTCCAGGCCTCCTGCTCCCTTTTATCGCCTCACACCCCAGAGGTGTCCTGGATGACTGGACAGGCGCTAATGGGCAGAGCTGAGGTGGGGGAGGGGCGGGCCGCCCCCCCCCCCCCCCCCCGTCAGCCCTCCCATGCACTCAGCTGCGGCCCCACCTCTGCGTCTGCCGCCTCACAGACACACGCGGCGGCACGAGGGGCGGGCATGCACTGCCATGAATGACCCTGTGTGTCTTGGCTGCGGCGGCGCGGGCCCTTCCCCGCCCCTCCAACCCACAGCGGCCCAATCCAGGCCTCTGTCCCCTCCCCCAGGCCGCTCTTGCCCGGAGACCCCGGCTCCTCGCAGCAGTGTGACCACCCTCAGTGACAAAGAGCCCCAGTGATGCGGGCACGACATCTGGGGGGAGAGGGAGAAAGGTATCTTTTCACACAGCAAGTGGGTAAACAGTCGGGAGCCAGATGCACGGCTGCTGGGATGCAGTGTGTGCTGCCAGCAGGAGCCACCCAGACGCCCCCTCCCCCCGCCAGCTCTGGGGCCAGTAGTGGCCCTTGGGCGGCCGCTGGGGGCCAGGGCAGGGTTGAGGGTAGGCCCCAGTGGCGGGTGAGGTGGCAAGAGCAGGCGCACTAGTGGGACCCTGGCAGGACAGGTGGTCCCTTAGGATGGCAATCCCTCTCCCCCTCCCCAAGAAAGAAGCACAAGGCACAGTTGTGTGGGTGTGCAGCATTGCGGCCCAGGGCTAGGCCAGAGGCGTGTTTAATAGGGTTTCTTGGGTGTTCAAGTGGGGGGATGGGGGGGTGTCTCCTGCTAGGCTTGTCCCCGCGCTCCTGCTTCTTTCTGCTCCCTCCTACTGCGTTCCCCCCCCATGGAGGGCAGGGCGAGCCCTAGGTGGTATTCTAGGTGGTGTCGAGCCCGAAGACACCCTCGTTGGTGGGGGTGGTGAAGTAGGTGGGGATGTCGGGCACAGCCAGACCCTGCTGGATGCGCGCCTGCGCGCGCAGGGTACGCTCGAAGTCGAGCAGCTGGCCCATGAAGTTGAAGTTGGGGGAGATGTTGGACTTCTTCTGCTTCACCAGGTCATACGCATCGTTGAGAGACAGCTTCAGCTTCTGCATGAGGTATGCCACCGTAAGCGTGACGGAGCGGCTGACACCTGCTAGGCAGTGGACCAGGATCCCGCAGTTCTGCGACAGGGCCTCATCTGGGGTGGGGGCAGGGGAAGCAACATGAGCACAAGCCAGGAGCCCTTTCCGACCCCCAGACCCCCGAGTCGAGGCGGCGAGGCCACTCACCAATGAACTCAATGGCCTCCGGGAAGAACTGGGACAGGTTCTGGCTCCAGTGGTCAGAGATGGGAATCTGCTTGTAGTGGAAGTTGCCGTTCTGCTCAAAGAGGTTCGGGAGGTTGGGCGTCACGTTGAGGATGTAGCGGATGCCCAGTTTGACCAAGCCCTCCATGTTGGCAGAATCCTTCGCGGAGCCCAGGTAGAGGTTGGGCAGGATCTGGACCGGGCAGGAGGGCAGCAGCCCTCCGTGGGGCAGCATGTTGCCCTCGGATTCCGTGCCACTGCTCGTGGACTCACGCTCCGAGTCAGCATTGGCACGGTCTGGTGCCAGGTACAGGACGCCCAGCCCCACCACGGGGTTGGGCAATCCCAGGGCTCCGGCATCCGGGAGCCCATCGAGGCTGGTCTCACACAGGTGAGGGCACTCGACCTGGAACTTGCTGAAGCCACCTAGAAGGGGACAGGAGGAAGGGCCTGCTGGGCTGCGCTCTGCAGGGGGAGCCCAGAGACTCCAGGACTAGAGCACAGCCCACTGCATCGGGTGGGGACAAGGACTGCCTGAGCAGAGACACCCAAAGCAGGAGGTGCAAGAGCAGCAAGACCCAGTGGAGTCAGGAAGGGAGCCTCAGGGTTGAGAGGGACTGCCAGCCGGGGGGGGGGGGGCATCAGGTACCCAGGGAAGGCCATGGAAGAACTGAAGCTCCGGGCCCTCCCCTCCTTGGGACAGTAGGGGCTGGTCCTGACCTTTCTGTTGTCTGAGATGAGGGGCGGAAGCCTAGGAAAACTCTCCCATACCTCGGCCTGGGGCAAGACCTGCTGGGACCGCCTCACTGGCTCTGCAGGTCCATGGGAGAGGGACCTCCCCTCCTCTGGGCCTCTGGTTATGTGGTCTGTTTGACCCCCCACACTCTCCCCCAAGTGGTGGGGAACCTTCCAGAACCTTCTGTGACCGGTAAGGTGCTCACGTGTCCCTCTGTGAAGTTCAGGGGCCCTGGGAGAGGACCCCCCCCTCTGGGCCTCAGGCTATGTGGTCTGTTTGCCCTCCCACCCATGGGGGTGGGGAACCTTCCAGAACCTTCCATGACCAGAACAGAGCTCACGTGTCCCTCTGTGAAGTTCAGGAGCCCTGGGAGAGGACCCCCCCTCTGGGCCTCAGGCTATGTGGTCTGTTAGCCCCCCAACCCATGGGGGTGGGGAACCTTCCATGACCAGAACAGAGCTCACGTGTCCCTCTGTGAAGTTGGGGGGTCGTGGGAGAGGAGCCCCCCTCCTCTGGACCTCAGGCTATGTGGTCTGTTTGCCCCCCCACCCATGGGGGTGGGGAACCTTCCAGAACCTTCCATGACCAGAACAGACCTCATGTGTCCCTCTGTGAAGTTGGGGGGCTGTGGGAGAGGAGCTCCCCTCCTCTGGACCTCAGGCTATGTGGTGTGTCCGACCCCCCCCTCCCCTGGGGGTGGGGAACCTTCCAGAACCTTCCATGCCTAGGAATGCATCCCTCCCAGAAGTTCAGTATGTGCATATGGGGGGGGAGGTGCCCTCACTGGGGTTTCGGAGCATCCCGCGAGCCAGAGCTGGCCAGCCCCCGTCCCCTGCCGCCCCCCGCATTTTCCCGACGCAGACTCCGGGGTCCGGGCCGGGGAGGGGAGCGTGCCCGCACCTACCCTGAAGGTAATAGGCCAGGTAGCCCTCCTCGCGCAGCCTCTGCAACAGCGTGCCCAGCACCGACTCACTCTCCCAGTCCTCGGCTGCGGCGGCGGCGGCGGCCTCGGCGTCCCCCCGGAGGCGGTGGCACCCGGCCTGGTCGTACAGCAGCACCGGGGCGGGCGGCGGCGGCTGCAGCGGCGGCCGGGGCAGCAGCGCGCGCACCGACAGGCTCCCCCGCCGCAGGCGGCGCAGCAGCAGCGCGGGCAGCGCCACGCTCAGCGCCCCGCCGATGCGCGCCGACTCGTACAGCTCCCGGCTGCGGCAGTCCAGGAGCAGCAGCTGCGGCCGCGGGGGCGCCAGCTCGTGGCGCAGCCACAGGCACGAGCGACCCAGACCCTCCATGGGCTCGCGGCTCCGGGCACGTCGGGCCGCCGGCTCTGCGGAGAGACCGAGACGCCGCGTGAGCAGCGGGGCCCGCGGCCCGGCCCGCCCCCCACCCGCGCCCTTCTCCCGTTCCGTCCGCGGGAAGGGTCCCGGGGCCCCCAAGAAAAACGGCCGAGGCCGCCCCTGGGGCTCCCGGCGCCGCTCCGTCGCGGGGAGCGAGAGGAGAGCCGGGCAGGGGGGCGTCGGATCACCCTCCGGGCCGCGGGACACCTCCTGTCACACCTCCTTTTCGGCGTCTCTCCCTCTGCCTGCCCTCGTCCTCAGTCATCCCCAAGTTCCGACTTTGGGGCCTGAAGCGCTCGAGAGATCCTCCTCACCTCTGTCCCCGGCCCCTCGGCGAGGCGAACTGAGCCAGGAACCGAGGCGGCGCCGGAGGAAAAAAGCGGGGGGGGGGGGGCT
>JAOXYA010000001.1:172703-184790 GCA_028565675.1 Sorex palustris
CCCAGCATCCCATATGGTCCCCCGAGCACCGCCAGGAGTGATTCCTGAGTGCATGAGCCAGGAGTAACCCCTGAGCACCGCCGGGTGTTACCCAAAAAGCAAAAAAAAAAAAAAAACCGGGCCAGCCGTGTACAAGGCACAGCTACTTACCTACCCACTGTATTATCTCTCCAGCCCCCCACCCCCAAAGCAAAAGGGTTTATTTAAATTTACTTAGAAATATGAGAGGGGAGAGATAGAGAGAAAATATGTGTTCAAGAAAGAAATCAGGATTTTCCAGTGTTAAAATCAGCAAGCAAAAACAGACAAGGGCTGGAGCAATAGTACAGCGGGTAGGGCTTTTGCCTTGCACATGGCCAACCTGGGTTCGATCCCCGGCATCCCATATGGTCCCCCAATCACCACCAGGAGTAATTCCTGAGAGCAGAGCCAGGAGTACCCTTAGCATCACTGGGCGTGACCCAAGAAGCAAAAAAAAAAAAAAAAAGAGACAGACAAGTGAGGTATGTCTAAAAGGGAGAACACAGATGTGAAGAGCAAGTCTGTCATTTGTGTGTGTGTTGGGGGGGGGTACTCCAGTGTCCAAGGTGCCCAAAGTCCCTCCTGGTGATATTCAGTCAACCAGGTACAAGATTCAGTGACAGAGCCCAAGTGTGCCTCCCAGGTTTTGAGGTAATGGGGGCCTGCAGAACCATGCCAGGCAATGCTCCAGGGCCAAGTGATACAGCGGACTGGCTGAACCTGAGTCACAGGGTCCTAACCCCCTGTACTGTTTCCTCAACCCTACTTTCTGGCTCAATGAGAAAAGACCACCAAGATTATTGATGTATGCCCTGGATGCAGGATGTTTGAGTGGTAGCTCATGTGCCTGAACAAATCAGTTCCCCTTCCCAGCCCCTGCATTTTATGGCTTTCGGTCCTGAGGAGAGAGCAGCTGCCTCAACATAAGGATTTTAAAATAATCTATCTGTCCAAGAATGGAACTAGATGCCAGGGGAGGAGGTAATGAGTTCTCTTGGTTGCTGGAAGTGGTCAAGCGGAGGCTGATGAACATCCCTGGGAGTGGGAGGGATTCCTTCACTGGGTGGCACTCACAAGAGGACAAGTTACTATTTCTGAGGGAATGCTGGTATAGGGGCTTTGAGATGCCAACAGCATTTACAGCAACAAGATGACCAAATCCACACACAGACCAGTAGAGAGCACACACTTTCTCATTAACTCTTTTACTGGGCTGTTAAATGTCCTAAGCAATAGCCTGCATGCCTCCTCCCCGTCCCCCACCCCACCCCCATTCACTAGTGACTAAAGGATCAAAGTCGATCCTTAGGATGGGGGGGCCACAAAGAGGAGGATGAGAGAGGAAAGGGGACAATAAGGGCGAAAAGGAGGGAAGGGAGAGGAGAGAGATGAAAGAGAACGGGAGAAGGCAAGAGAGCTATCAGTCTCTATTTAGCTCTGATTAACCATTACCACGCGGATTATGGTCTAGTATTTTTAGTTCTGGGGTTTTTTTTTTGGGGGGGGGGTGGAAGAGTTGTGCTCAGAGGTGCTCAGAGCTTACTCCTGGCTCTGCACTTCAGGATCACTCCTAGCGGGGCTTGAGGTATGGTGCCAGGGATCGAACCCGGGTCAGAGGTGTACAAGTCAAGTGCCCTATCCACTGAACTATTTGGTCTCTCTCTTTTTTTTTTAAATTTATTTATTGAATCACTGTGGGAAAAGTTACAAAGTTTTCAGGTTTAGATCTCAGTCATGCAAATATCGAACACCTTTCCCTTTACCAATGCTTAAAAATATGGAACGCTTCACGAATTTGCGTGTCATCCTTGCGCAGGGGCCATGCTAATCTTCTCTGTATCGTTCCAATTTTAGTATATGTGCTGCCGAAGCGAGCACGGGTCGGTTGTTTTTTTGTTTGTTTTGTTTTGTTTTGTTAGCCACATCCAGTACATAGGGGCTACTCCCCAGCTCAGTGCTCAGGGGTCACTTCCTGCAGTATTTGGGAATACTGCAGGGCTAGGAATGGAGCCCAGGGCTTCACACATGCTCAGTCACCAAGCCTCATGCTAGCTACAGACAGTAAATTTATAATAAACCATTTTTAGGAGGGTTGTTAGGGGGCCACATCCAAAGGTGCTTAGGGTCTACTCCTGGCTCTGCACTCAGAGATCACTCCTGGCAAGGCTTGAGGTACCATATGGGGTATCCAGGATTGAGCCCGAGTCTGCCACATGCAAGGCAAGAGCCCTGCCCACAGTATTATCACTCCAGCTCACTAAATAAACCATTTTTTTAACAAGGAGACCCAAGGAGTTAACTTTTTGAGGGGAGGATGGCACACACCCAGCAATTCTCAGGGTTACACCTGACCCTCTGAGACTCCATGCCAGGCTGTGTGGCAGGTGAGAGCCCTCTCCACCCCAAGGAACTCAGCCCCGGCAGCCGACCTCCACTACCCAAACACTGCCACGCTCCAGGCCACTTTACGCATGAATGAATTCCCACGGAACCCAGATAATGTGGAACTTTGTGACCTTGGACTCTGGACTCAACGGGACCCCAGAATAGAGATCCTCTACCTGCATCCTCCAGTCTCTGGTGATTCAGGGATCACACCCATAAGCCACGCCCTGTTGGCACCAGATAATCTCCTCATTGGCCACCCTCCAGAACTCAGGATGCTCCTCCCAGATGGGAGTATAAAAGGAAGTTTCCAGAACCATGCCACCGGACTCCACACCAGGCTGTGGGGTGGGTGAGAGCCCTTCCTGCCCCAAGGGACCCAGCCCTGGCAGCCGACCTCTACTACCCAACCACCACCACGCTCCAGGCCGCTTTCTGGACCCCGTGGCCGCTTTGTTCCTGCAAAACACATTATCAGAAACTTCCTACCCATTTTTCACTATTACTACACCATAACTGATGGGGTTCAGACAGTAGGCAACAAATCATAGAGAAAAATATATAAATATATGCCTCTTGGAGTGCCCAGCAAGCTACCGAGAGTATCCCACCCTCACGGGCAGAGCCTGGCAAGCTCCCCGTGGCATATTCGATATGCCAAATACAGTAACAACAATAGGTCTCATTCCCCTGACCCTAAAAGAGCCTCCAATCATTGGGAAAAGATGAGTAAGAAGAGGTTGCTAAAATCTCAGGGCTGGGAGGAACCGAGACGTTACTGACGCCTGCTCGAGTAATTCGACGATCAATGTGATGACAGTGATACAGTGATAGTCCTGACTCTGGGTTCAGGAATTACTCCTGGCAGTGCTCAGGTGACCATTTGGGGTGCAGAGGATCAAACCCAGGTAGACCATGTGCAAGGCAAGCACCCTACCCACTGTACTATCTCTCAGGTCCCTAAAATAAACCTGTTAAGAGATTTTTTTTATCAGAAAAGTGTCAGGACATGCAAAATTATAGTATATAGTATGTTGAACATCTGTTTATTCATTACCTATACTCTATCAATTAATGATCAATCTTAATTTTTTCCTGGAGTATTTTATTCGACTTATTTGGGGGGAGGGAAGTGCTCCCAAGGAGTGCTCAGGAGGCATGGGAGACCTCTCCTGGGAAACCTCAGCAGGCTGAAGTTCAATGTGAAGGCCTGAGGATGTGGTGTTACAGGTGGCTGCAGAGTGACCGATGCACCAGTGGTGCTCAGAGTCTCCAGGGCTGCAGCAGGTCATGTTTGGGGGACTACGTGGTGCTGAGGATCAAATCAGTGACAGCCACAAGCAAGGAATGTTCTTCATCTGTTTTAGGGTCACACATCGTGGTGCTCACCCAATGCTTACTTCTGGCTCTATGCTCAGGGATCACTCCTGGTGATACTCAGTGGTCCTTATGTGGTGCCAGGGATTGAATCAGGGCTTACTCTGCACAAGGTAAGCAGATGACCTGAGTCTAGTTGCTAGCAGTGCGTGGTCTTGGAAGCATCTTCTTGATGCATCCCTGGAGGCACTGAGCACCCACACGGGTGGCTCCAGTAATCCACAGCACCATATCCTCAGGCTCTAGCCTTGAAATGCTACCCTGGAAGTTGGAGAGATAGTACTGTATGCACCTGGCCCATGTTCTATCCCTGGCATCCGATATGGTCCACCAAGCCCTGCCAGAAGAGATCCCCTAAGTACAAAGTCAGGAGTAAGTCCTGAGCACTGCTGGGTGTGACCCATAAATAAAAACAAACAAAACAAAAACAGGAAATACCATCCTGATTGGCTGATTATCACGAGGAGGGATCCCTGGATCTCGTGAGTATCACTAGGAGCAAAAATAAAGAAATAAAGAAAAATTTACCTCCTTCCCCCAATCTATGTGCAGCAATGGAACCCCAGGCCCAGCAGGGACTCCTCGACCATCATTACCAGGCAAGGAAAGGCTGGCTTGAACCAAGCCAATGGGTTCCAGTGGGTTAGGGGCTCATTCATCTCTAGGGTTCCCTAAAGATAGGCTTAGAAATTCTCCTGTAGAGCAACTGAATGTGGAGTTAAGATAAGGAACAAACTGACTATCATCTTTGCAAACTCCTGCAACTGGACTTCCAACAACCCCTCCATTCCTGGGTATGCTCATAGCCAGACAGCAGCTGATCCTGATAAGGAAAAGCTGCTTCCCACTGAGCTCCAGAGAGATCCCTTCGAGACCTCCCACCCAGAAAGCAACCTAATGGGCACACTCCATTGTAAAGTCTGAAACTTAGAATATCTAGACCCTGTGGTATCCAGACATGGACCCAATAGAAATAAATTCCAGTTTGTACTCTTGATCCATTTTCCCTCTGAATCCCAATTCTGCAACACTGAATGAGAAAAGGCATGGGATTATCTTCTGAGTTATCTTTCTGGGAATAATTCTGGGTTCCCAGAGCCACAGAGGCTAGCTTCAGGATCTGAGAGGTCATAGGGTGGGTCCTGGCCCATGGAGACTTCAGATTCTGATCACCCAGAGGACCAGCACCTGGAAAGGAAAGGCACAGGAAGGTCAACAGGGAGGATGGGTCTGGTGCAATCAGGCTACTTAAGCTACCCTTAAGGGTTGACAAAGGATGCCAAGACTCATGTAAGGAAACATCTACGGGTATATTTATAAGATAATCAAATACCATTACACAAACATTTATAGACTCTACTATTTGCGAGACATTGAGATAAAGAGATGAATCCTGACGAAACTTTTCCCTCAAAGGGGTCACAATAAAAATAACATAAGCAAGCATTGCAGTGCCCTGTGAAAATTACTTAGGATGGCATTCAAGTAGTAGCAGAGTGTCAGAGGAGACAGGAAACACTCCCACCCACTGACCTTATTACAATCTAGCCTCATCTTGTCGAAAAAATAATTCATTACAACTGCTGGAAACATAATGGAATATGTTTGTAGCATATAAAGCTATTTATATAGATTTTGTTATTGTATCCATTTTTCTAATGAGAAAGTCAATACATATATTGAAAAAATTTAAAATTCAGAACAGCCTAATTAACAACAAAAGCAAGTCTAACTGACAACCACTAAGTATTATGAAAACAGCTTTTTTAGACATAGATAACTAGTGCACATGTACATGCAAAAACATGTGTTTTATAAAAGGAATCAAACTGCTATTTTACTCAATCATGCTTAAGCGAGCGCTAGAGAGAGTATAGTGCATAGGGTGCTTGCCTTGCATGTAGTCAATCGGGGTTTGATCTCCAAGCCTTGCCAGGACTGATCCCTGAGCCCAGAGTCAGGAGTAAGCCCTGAGCACCGCAGGGTGTGGACTAAAAACCAAAGATAAAATGAAATAATGATAGGTCCACCTTCAATACTCCATTCTGTGATAAAGTGATCATCAATTGGGAAGAGTGTTTGTCTCATCCCATTAGGCTGATTCCTTCTGAGAAACTGCTTCACCCCTGTAGTTCTGTAAAGAGCCTTCAATTACAGTATTTCATACCACTTTTCTATGGCTCTTTGGGCAGATGAGAATCCTAATACAGTTCAGCCATGGTACAAGCAAGATAGATTAAATAAACGACTAAATTTTACTCTCATGCTCACTTTCAGATTCAGTTCTAGCACTTTATTCTTTGAGGGCCACCTATAATAACTTGTTGATTGAGTTTCCTCTCCTTCCTTTTCTTTCTTTCTTTTCTTCGTCCTTCCTTCCTTTCTTTCTTCATATACTTTTCCTTTTTACTTCCATACTTTCACTTTCTTTGACTGTCCTAGTCTTTTTATTTGCTCGGTTCACATTATTCTGGGTTATGTCAACATTCCTCTGATGGAAAATTTCTGTATTACACCCTGACTTCTGCGAGCTGTGTCAGCAGCCATGCTGGCCTCCGGCCTCAGTCTCTTGAACAGCATCTGATCCGTTCCCTTCATTCTGTAACTATGAGGGCCTTTGCCAGCTCTGGTTCCCTATTTTTAGGCTTTTTAAAATTACTTCTACAGGACTACTCTTTTGGAAAGGAAAATGCTGAGTACAGAATTTATTGATAGAGTGTACTATTGCTATTTAAGGAACTGGTGGTTCCTAGCACTGCAAGACATACATGACTCTCCAATGTAGGTTTGAAATCATAGTATCAGAACTTGAAGACCAAACACAAACAGGTAACTTTCCATTATTCTATTAATTTCTCTCAGCAAATTGATTTTTAGATGTTGTAAGAGGGGTCAAGAAATGAAAGACGAGTAAGACAAGATCTTTTCCCTCAACGGGTTCATAGTTTAGGGGGATGGAGAGCCAGATATATAATCAGATAGTGACAGGGAAGACAGAGTTTGTAAAATGCATATATAAAATATTTTGATAGAGAGGTGGGAGGGATAGTGCAGCAGGTAGGGTGTTTGTCTTAAATGCAGTCAATATGGGTTCTATCCTTGTCACCCGATATGGTCTTCTGTGTTTGTCAGGAGTTACCCCTAGGCACAGAACTAGAAATGAGCCTTGAACACCACCAGGTGTTCAAGGCCTTGAACACCACTCCAAAGCCCAATACTCCCTCTAATATTTTGACAGAAAAATATGTTCCAAAGAGACAAACCATAAGTTAGCAGTAGTTATCGCTACATGATAATGTTTTCAATCATCTAGGTCATTTTTAAAATAAGGGGGAAAGGAGCATCTACAAAAGTAGCCTGATGATTTACAGCACTGAGGAAACAACTAACATGTCTGCAAAAGTCAAAGAAAAGCTCGAATATCTCCCTTTCTAATTTCATACTTATGTGATTCCCGCATACCAACAAAATGTGATGCCTAACCTCTGAATGAATCCTAGATAACCAAACCAACTGTGAAAATATTTACAAGATCACACACTGTCATGCTGTCCTCCCGTTGCTCATCGATTTGCTCAAGTGGGCCCAGTTATGTCTTCATTGTGAGACTTGTTGTTACTGTGTTTGGCATACCAAATACGTCACGGGCAGCTTGCCAGGCTCTGCTGTGCGGGTGAGATACACTCGGTAGCTTGCTAGGCTCTCCGAGAGGGGCGGAGGAATTGAACCCAGCTCGGCTGACCCGGCCACACGCAAAGCAAACATCCTACTGCTGTGCTATCGCTCAGATAATACAATAATATTTCTATAATAAAAAATATCTCTGGGTGGGCTGGAGCATTAATACAGTAGGAAGGGTACTTGCCTTGCACGTGGCCAACCCAGGCTCCATCCCTGGCACCCCACATGGTTCCCAGAGCACCACCAGGAATGATCTCCAACAGACTGGAGCTATAGAATAGTGGGTTGGGCTTGTATGTGGCTGACCCAAGTTTGATCCAGGCATCACATATAATGCCCTAAGCCTGCCAGTAGTGACCCCCGAGCATAGAGTCAAGGGTAAACCCTGAGCACCACCAGTCATGGCCCAAACAAACAAAATCTTTTAAGAATCTTTACTTTCTTAAGACTCAGTTCAAAAGACTTTTTTTTCACCAGTGAATGAGCATACAACCACCAATCTTACTATAGTAAATACTCCTAGCATCAAAATTTATCACAAGTATTCACTTGTCCACAGGAGCAGTGTGAAATACACAGAACCTGCCATCTTGGTTTTAGAGAAGAGGAAATGAAAGAAATTTATCCTCCACTCAACTGGTACTTATATTTTTATTTTGTTTGTTTTGGGGTATCATCCAGCAATGCTCAGAATTTACTTCAGGCTATGCACTCAGGGATCACTCCCAAAGGGGTTTGAGAAATCATTTTGGGTTGTCAGGGATTGAACCTGGGTAGGCTGCATGCAAGGCAAGCACCTCACTCACTGTACTATTTGCTCCAACCCCTCAACTGGGATTTTAAAGCATGATTTAATTTTTTAATGCAGTATATGAGTATAATAATGCTTTGTTATCACTGTTAAGAAACAGCTGTTTGTCTTGAAGTTGCTGTTAGATGAAAAGCATTCTTTAGATACTTGAAAGAAGTGTTTGAACTTCTTCCAAACAGTGGGGAAAAAAAGAAAAAGAAAAATCTCCAATGGGGGGAGTTTTTTGTTGTTGTTGTTAGCTAGTGTGTTTGTTTTTAGGTTCTTGGATGACTAACTTGCTCCTTGAAAAGCAAGGGTACAGAAATCAAAGGCCTGATTATGCTGAATCCTTCTCTTTGGTTATTATTCAAACTGGTTCCCAGCATGCCACGGTAAGAAAGAAAGGGTTCACAGGCCCTGTTTGAAAAACAGACTAAAGAGCTTACTCAGCACTCAGCTCACATTGTTTTTTGCCTGTATTCATCATTTAAACGCCTTTTGATCTGTCCTTTTGTACAATAATTTTAGGCTTCTGGGATTATTCTCAGAATATAGGAAGCACCTTCCTGACCTAGTTATGATAATTGTTTTAATTTTTTTGTGTGTGTGACCCTCCCTCTCTCTTGAAGGATGTCTGGAAGAGGCCGATCTGCATGCATACATTAATCATGGGATAACTTGTACAAAAAAATGTAATTTCTTTACTTCGTTCCTTTCCTGCTTTAGGCAGTGGTGGTTAAACTGGGGGTATGTGTGTCGGGAAGGGGGGTGACTTTGCCTCTTGTTGGAGAAGGGACATTTTTAGAATAAAACCAACTCAGGACGCTTGAGGACATTTGCGCTTCCGTGACAAGACAATGCTTTTTCAGTTCTGTTCCAGCCTGAAAGAAAGCGAGTGTGTTGCCGTGGTGGATTGGAACGATGTTTTAGAAAATTTTCTAATCCAAAAGATACCAGAGATCCGAAACGCAAATAAAAGAGCCGAGGAATCCATGGGCTATCAACGGAAATCACAAAAGGCTAGTCTCTGCTTCTTTTTTTTTTTTTTTTTTTTTTTTTTTTTACTTTGAGAGATCGATCTACCTTTCGGGTGCAGAAGGTGGAATGCAAAGGAGAGACTCCAGTCCGGAGGGGAGGCGGGGAGGAGGGGAGGGAGGACAGTCATTGCGAGACGAACAATCCCCAAGGAGAACCCGTCTCCCCAAGCTCTGCGCACGGACAGAGCAAGAGTTGGGTCCTCGGGGTGACGTTCACTGGGGAGGTCAGCGCAACTAGGCGCGCGGGTGACCCTGAGCCAGCCAGCACTGCGGCACGGACATCAAGCCGGGCGCCCGCTCGCCCCGCCCGCCGCCTGTTCCCTTTGGGTGGGTGGATGGGGGGATCCGAGTAACGTAGGAGCCGCTGACGTCGTCGCCCCCGCCCCCGGCTCGCAGGGAGCATGCGCCTGGGCGCTCACTTCCTCCGGAGAGCCGAGCGCAGCGTGCAGCCTCCGCCCTAGCGGAGCGGCCGCTTCAGCACCCGCGGGGTGGACAGCGCCCGCCGCCCCCCAGGCGTCCCGCCGCGCCCAGCGCCCGCGCCCGCCCCCGGCCGCGGGGGTCCCGGCCGCGCTCGCCTCCCGCACCCTCCCGCCTCGCTCTCCCTGTTTCCCCCCCTCCACCAACCTAAACTCCCTCCTTTTCATTCATAACAAAAGCTGCAGCTCCGGGAGCCCGGCGCCAGGCTTGCTCCGAGCCAAGAGGGGGAAAGAATGGGATTTCTTTGGACGGGCACTTGGATCCTGGTGCTGGTGCTTCACAGCAGCCCCATTCAAGCGTTCCCCAAGCCCGGAGGCGGCCAAGGTAGGTGGGCACGGTTCTTCCCTCCCCCCCACCCCTCATTCCCAGCTCATTTCCCCGCGGAGACACGCAGGTTTGACATAATCCCGTGAGCCCGTGCATCCTCACCTCGACTCGTTTTCTGACCAAGTTCTCCGGACCGAAATTGGTCAAGGACAATAGATAGATCCCCCCTCAACCCTCCCACCCCTCACCTCCCCCCCTACTCGCTGTTTAAAAGCGGACGCAATAACATGAGTGGTTTTGAAAGATCTTACTTAGAAGAGAGGAGGATGCCTGACTCGTTTTATTGTTTCAGTTGTCTTACAACCTTTCTCTTATACCTTATTAGCATGTGAAGAAAGGCCTTACCAATAATGCCCTTTCGAATTAGGCTTTGTGTCTCCTTGAAAACAGCGGGTAAAGCTTTTTGTTTTAGGAGAGTCAGGATAACTGTATCAACTCGGGTCAGAAAAAAGAAAAGTGAGATTGTATCAACACGGGAAAGAAGGATAATAAGCTTGACAATGTTCATAATTGTGATTGTATAATCTTGATCGTCTTCATTAATAAACATTTTGTTTCAGCATTCCAACACCGGTTTCCCTAGCAGTTTTGCTTTATCCTTTTTTATATAATAGGAGGTGTGTTTTCTGACTTTCCATTGCACAATTGAGTTTATATTTGTATTTCAGACAAACCTCTACATAATAGAGAACTGAGTGCAGAAAGACCTTTGAATGAACAGGTAAGTTAAAAGTAAAATTCTAAATGTTATTTCATTTTATTTTAGCTATTGACAGTACAATTGTGCTGTGACATTTTAACCGGTTTGAATTCACAAACTTTAGAAACTAATAACCTATTGATAGGATATGAAATGTAGTTTGGGTAATTTCTGTGTCCTTAAAATTATAGAGTTACATCTACTGTATAGAGGTGACTATAATAACCCAATAAGTTCAACATCTTTTTCATTGACTCTTGCAAGATTGTTTCATTTACCCTAGACTTGTCTTTCACCAACATTGTAAAGAGGGATTAATATTTGTAAGCATATGTCATTATTTTTTATTTTTTAATCTTTTTGATACTGCTTTGAGATAGAAAATTTCTACACTGTACAAAGAAGAAAACTAAAATCCAGGGAGATTTAAATCATTTAGCTGTCATACTTGGTAAGCAGTGGAGCAGTCATTAAAAACCAGCTCTATCTCTGGTTTGTTCTACAGATTGCTGAAGCAGAGGCAGACAAGATTAAAAAAACATATTCCCCAGGTAAAAAACAAAAACAAAAACTATACTGACGTTAATTAAAGTAATGTGGGTTATGAGAGTCTTAACTAAAATAAATGTATTGGGCTTGGACGCTTTTCTTTCAGAAAACAAACCAGGTGAAAGCAATTTTTCCTTTGCTGAGAACTTGAACCTGCTAAAGGCAATAACAGAAAAGGGAAAAAATGAGAAAGAAAGACAATCCATGAGAAGCCCCTCGTATGATAATAAGTTGAGCTTGGAAGATGTTGATTCAACCAAAAACCGAAGACTGATTGATGATTATGATTCTACTAAGAGTGGAGTGGATCATAAATTTCAAGGTAATTGAGGACAAAGAACTTTTGTTACCAATATTCTCAAAATTGGGGTTTTCTATTATTGGTTGATAGAAAGTTCTGTTCTTCAAAATGCATATGTTCTACCATTAATTTTTAATTGAGTCTAAAATGCAAGTCTAAATTTACTGATAATGCGCAAAGCCCTTGCTGCACAGATGCCAAAATTTTATTTTCTCCTTAAACATTTATTTACTGATATTTTTAAAAATATATATATATACTATCTATTTTTAAATGAATCATATCATAGTCTAATCATTATTACATATTTATGTAATATGCCAAACATATGCCAAATATGCCAAACACAGTAACAACATATGCCAAATATGCCAAACACAGTAACAACAAAGTCTCCAATGGAGATGTTACTGGGCCCGCTCGAGCAAATCGACGAACAACG
>JAOXYA010000001.1:187860-209098 GCA_028565675.1 Sorex palustris
GTAACAACAAAGTCTCCAATGGAGACGTTACTGGGCCCGCTCGAGCAAATCGACGATCAACGGGAGGGCCTTTACCTCGAGCAAATTGTCTCTCAGCACTGGAGGAGATTGCACGTTTCTCATTCTGAAGACCCGTGTCCCAATTTTCTTACATGTCCTTACACTGTTCCATGGTTGCTAGAAATGATACAGATAATCTCTGCCAGAAAACAAATGCTCATTAGATTTTCCTCTTAGAAGTATTCTGGGACAATATCAGAGTGTGCTGAACATGTTTGGAAGGGGGTGATGGTTTATACTGGGACATATATTACATTGTGTATGATTTAGGGAAATTGCTAATTTTTCTCTTGAATTCTACTTTTTGTTTTTTGAGTTCGTTTTGGCTTTTTGGGGCGGGGGGCAGTTCTGTAGATCAAACTTGGGGCTCCACACATGTGGGACACTTACTCTACCACTGAGCCACACCTTCTGTCCTGACATACATTTTAACCTAAAAATACTTGTACTCCCAAAGTGATAGCACAGAAGGTAGGGCTCTTGCCTTGCACACAACTGACTCAGGTCCAATCCCCGGCACGCCATATGGTCCCCCAATTCCTGCCAGGAGTGATTCCTGAGTGCAGAGCCAGGATTAAGCTCTGAGGTATTACCAGATGTGGCGCAAAAACAAAAACAAAAAATCACCCCAAAAAGAAAATATTTGGACTAGAATACACTGGACACTATTTATAATGGCATGCAAAACAGATTCAACTCCTTTGAAGTGACCATTTAATAAAATTTAAAAGCAGTGGGGTTTTTTCTTATTGATAATTTTGGGATTATATTGGTAGTCCTTGCAGGCAATAGCACAGATATGCTTATGATATAACCACTAAGTTTACCAACTTATTTTGAAATTGTTCAGCATTTATATTATAATCCCAATGGAATCAGTGCTATCCAGTGCTAGTCCTGATGGCTTAGGGTTTTGCCCCAGGGGTCATCATGAGCTCACCTCGGATTATAGAGAAGATTCTTGGAGACAATAATATGAGTAAATTACTCATTTCCTGGAAATTCTGGAGCCAGAGGGTTTGGGACCACAAAGGTGACTAAAGCCTCAGAGATGTGCAGATTTACCTTACAATGGGAGGGGAGGGAGCTTAATCTGCAAGTGTTTTCCCAGATCAGTCACACCTGTAGGAGAACTCTAAACGGACTTGTGCTATTGAGGTGATCAGTTCTTCTATTCATTGTTTTCTGTAGTATATGCAATTCAGTTTTTTCCCAAATTTGGAGGGTTTTCTGCTTATTTTCTTGTGAAGTAATGCTTTGGGAATCCTACGTGCATTCACCAAATATTCATTTGTCAATTCTACATGTCAGATGATGAAATGGACAATAAGCTCTATGCAGTTCGGGTCCAGACCTAAACTAACTATATTTCCAGTCTGACCCTTGTTAAGACTCTCTAAAAAAAATCTACCAAATAGGAACCAAGGGGAGAGCTGAAAGGGCTGGAGCAATGGTCCCCTCAAACACCAGCAGGTATATATAACCCTGGTCGCCTCCAGCCCCACTGGGCCCAAGCAGTTCAGCATTGCCTCACTGAGCTTGGCCAGATATCACCAGTAGTGGCTCCTGGACCCCTAAACACTGCTCAGAAGTGCCTCTACAAAATGTATTGAACAAGAAAATATCAAATGCCATATTGGATGTTTCGAATTCAAAACATTACTGTGCATATGATTACTTAGTATATGACTTTCATGTCCACCTAAAATGTTGAAAGCTTTAAAAAGTTCTGCTTGGGCTGGAGCAATAGTATAGCGGGTAGGGCATTTGCCTTGCATGTGGCCGACCTGGGTTCCATCCCTGGCATCCTGTATGGTCTGCCAGCACCACCAGGAGTAATTCGTGAGTGCAGATTCAGGAGTAAGCATTGCCAGGTGTGACCTCCAAAATATAAAACAAACAAACAAAAAAGTTCTACTTGGAGCTGGAGTGATAGTACAGTGAGTAGAGCGCTGGCCTTGCATGCAGCTGACCTGGGTTCAGTTTCCAGCACCATATACAGTGCCCTGAGCCCTGCCAGGAGTGATCCCTGTATGCCCAACAAACAGCAACTAAAACTAGTTGTGTTGATTGAAGCCAATTTTGGCTTCCCTCTGAGGGGTTTCTTAGGAGGGTGAAATATCCCTTTCATGAGCAATAGAGAATTCATTCTGCATAACTCTGTTTCCAAGGGGTCAGGGAAAACCAGTGACCAGTAAGGAGCAGTGCCTTGGTGTTCTGCCAGTACCCCCTCCTAGCACAGCTGCACTAGAGGAGACCCCCATTCTAGCTCAACACCACACAGCAGTATGGCCGAGGAGAAAGGCTATATTTTCAGGGCTGTCTTCCCTGTTGTGAAGTAAATGAACTGAAAAATAGTCCTCTCAGTTATTTTCCAGCTCCATCAGGCAACCAGTATTCGTCCTTTGTCAGATCCTGAGGGATAAGAGACAAGGGAAATAAGTGCTCCACCTCTCCTTAGGCCTAGACTGTTTCTCCTCCACATGCTCCCAAGAGTCTTAGCTTGCACCCCACAAATGGAAAAACGAGACCAACATGATCATAAGTCTTGACTGCTGAAAATAATAATGAACCAGATTCTCAGTCATCCAGAAGGAAAACTGATTTGGGGAGGTTTTGCTTTGGGGCTTCTCAGCTCATTAGTCACTCTGGTACACAGGGTGCAAAGGGCTCACTGCATCTGGGTTAGCCAGCAGCTTGGAAGCAACAGACAGCCAGAGAAGCTCCGTGTGTAATCTCCCAGCTCAGCTCCTTTCTGTACAATTAGATCTCTGCACCAGGCTCGATACATTTCCTTCTTCATGGTGTCTGCAAGGCAGGCTATGGAAGAGTTCTGTCCAGATCCTTAGCAGCCATGGAAGAAAAGAGCAGAAGCAGAAGGAAAATAAATGCCACACTCTTCTTTGAGTGAACAGGATCAGAATTGTTTAAGCAGAATAAGGCTAGCAATGCAAAATCTACTTTCTCAGGAGAAAATTGCAGTTCCTCTATTTCAGGAACAGATCCACAGTTCATAATGGCAATGCAACATTTGTGTTCACATAATATTTCACAATTTTTTTTGAAATTTATTATTTTTGTTTTTGGGAGGATACACTGGAAGTGCTCTGGGGTCACTCTGGGCCCCAGAAGAGGTCCCTGAGGCTCCAGGGACCACATGCTGCTGGGAATCAAGTCAGATCCCCTACATGCAAAGTTCGTGCTCAACCTGATGAGCTTTCTCTCTGACCCCAATAGTATCAAAAGGTACTTGTTACCCTATTTAACCTGAGCCTCATAATTATGTCATTGTTTTGGGGCCACACATGGCAGTGCTCAGGCCTTACTCATGGCTCTGAGCTCAGGGATCACTCCTGACAGGTCTCGGGGACCATATTTGGTGCTCGAGATTGAACCTATCAGGTACATACCAGTCAAGTGCTTTACCCGCTGAACTATCTCTCCAGTTCCATGAGCCTCATAATTGCATTGCATATTCTCTTCCTTTACTGTTATCCAAGGATTTATTGATAACAAGAGGTCCTATTGGGGGCTAGAAATATGATTTTTTTCTAGTGTACCCAAAAGATGACAAGTGTTAGTGACTTGTAAACTTGCAGATAGTTAAATGCTGCTCAGTGTCCTAGCGACTGGAAAACACCAACCAATTCCTGGGACTTTTTTTTTTCTTTTTGGGTCACACCTTGCGATGCACAGGTGTTACTTCTGGATTTGCACTCAGGAATTACTCCTGCAGGTGCTCAGGGGACCAAATGGAGTGCTGGGAATAGAACCTGATCGGTTGAGTGCAAGGCAAGTGCCCTACCTGCTGTACTATCGCTTCGGCCCCTCCTGGGACTTTTTCATGGACATATAACAATGCTTTCTTCTCACAAGTCCCTGCAACTTCTTTTCTCTTAGAATGAACCCTCTTTAGCCTAAAGTAGTGCTGCTTAAAGCTAACGATATATACAAGCTCCTCTGATTTCAAGTGACTTTGTGTCATTCTGTTGTCACATTTTGTTATTTGTTTTTATATTTGGGCCACACGCAGCAGTGCTCAGGGCTTTCTCCTGGTTCTGTGCTTAAAGATCACTCCCTGGCAGGGCTTGGGGGACCTATGGGGTACTAGGGATTGAATCTGGGTCAGCCATGTGCTAGGCAAGCACCCTACCTGATTGTTCTATCACTCCCTGCCATGTTATTGTTGCTCGCCAGAGGTCACACATCAGGTTGTGGTGCTGACATATTCAACATAACATTGTTTGTATTGTCACTGTCACTGTCCTCCCGTTGTTCATCGATTTGCTCGGGCAGGCCCAGTAACGTCTCCATTGGAGACTTTGTTATTACTGTGTTTGGCATATCGAATACATCACAGGTAGCTTGACAGGCTCTGCCGTGCGGGCGAGGTACTCTCGGTAGCTTGCCCAGCTCTCTGAGAGGGGCAGAGGAATCGAACTCGGGTCGGCCATGTTGGCTGCGTGTAAGGCAAACGCACTACTGCTGTTCTATCGCTCCAGCCCATGTTTGTATTATTAATGATAATTAAAATAGGCCTTTTGGGGAGAATTTTGTTGCTTAGATTTTTCTGTTTGTTTCTTTCGGGGCCACACCGTGCAGTGATCATGGCTGTTCCTGGCTCTGTGTTCAGGAGTGACCCCTATATGGTACAGGGAAGAACTTTACCTGCCAGGCAAGAATTATGATCCCTGTTTATCTCTCTAGCCAGAGGAGAGACCTTTTCTACTTGTCACATCAGACGCCTTCAGAATCTTTCTAGTATCATCAGGCTGTTCACTTAAAGTCAAATACTATTTGAAAACCGCAGGTTTACATGGACCGAGTACCTCCATAAATATATTCCAAGCATAGTTGAATATACTAGAGCAAAGACAGAGTATGATTACATGATCCACGAAATAGACCTGCACATATCATGGGTGAAATTGTGATTGCTCTCTTTAGATGATCCAGATGGCCTTCATCAGCTAGATGGAACTCCTTTAACTGCTGAAGACATTGTCCAGAAAATTGCTACCAGGATTTATGAGGAAAATGACAGAGGCGTGTTTGACAAGATTGTTTCTAAACTGCTGAATCTTGGTCTAGTAAGTTATTTGCATGAGAAGAAACCAAGTTCTTGGTCTAGTACGGAATAAGCTAAGATTAGCTAAGACACTTGATTCAAGTGTCAAATTGTTTAGAGTGAACTTACTTTGGACAAGGCAATGTAGGCTTCAAGGACAAATAAGACACTATTCTTTCCTGTAGGAACTCAGTCTCAGATGAACTGAACAAGTATGTGCATATCTATCATGCAAATTGTGTAAGAACCACAGAAGTGGTTCCACTTGTTCCAGAGGTTGAATTTTATCCATCTGGGAAATCAGCTACAGAGGAGGAGGTATTTGATGAAAGCCTTGAAGGATGTCTAGGACTTAGCCAGCAGAAGTAAAAGCCATATGTACAGCCAGAAGGAGCAAAGATTTGCAATGTTGGGGGCTGGAGAGAGTACAGGGAGTAAAGCACTTGCCTTGCATGTAGCTTACCCGGGTTTTGTTCCTGGCACCATTTATGGTTTCCAGAACACTGCCAAGAATGACTTCTGAGAAGAGAGCCAGGAATAGCCTCTGAACTTCCCCAGGCATGGACCCCAAATAAAATACCAAATAAGACAAACCAAAAATAATATGCAATGTTTGGGAATTTCTAATTGATGACCCTACCCTCACACAACCCTGGCAGGCTTTAGTTGGATCATAAATTTCAGAGTTTCAAAGGTGATTGGACCCTCCATAACTGAGGGTTGAGAGACAAGCTCTAAGGAGTTTCTCAGAATCAGTTCCATGGGTTTCAGGAAGAACTGACCTCTGCATAGTGGACAGGCAGACACTTCTGGCAGTGTTGAGCAGTGGACTCCTCAAAGGCTATCTGCAGAGGATCCCATGTAAAGGCTAAGAGAGTCCACAGAGAGAGTCTGTCCACAGACTGGGTCCATAAAGAGTGTCTTGTCTTCTAAACAGACATCTTCAACTACAGAGTTTAGGATTTATTAAAATTACAAAAGTTGGAATAACGTATATGTTTTGACTATACTAGATCACAGAAAGCCAGGCACAGACACTGGAAGATGAAGTAGCGGAAGTTTTACAGAAATTGATCTCTAAGGAAGCCAATAACTATGAGGAGGAGCCCGATACACCTACAAGCAGGACTGAGAGTCTTGCTGGAAAACTCCCAGGCAAAGTGGTATGTACACACAAGTGCATCTGCCTCATGTGTCTCTACACATACTTTGAAAATAATTCAAAGATGTAGATCATGTTATGCATATTATGCATTATAAAGTTAGATCCTATACACCACAGTCAAATATTATTTCTTGAAAGCTTTCATTTTACATAAAAGCTATTTACATGACCCCAATGAACTGGAATCAAACTTTTTTTTTTTGGTCACACCCAGCGATGCTCAGGGGTTACTCCTGGCTCTGCACTCAGGAATTACTTCTGGTGGAGCTTGGGGAGTCATATGGGGACCCGGGTTGGCTGCTTGCAGGGTGGGTTGGCCGCTTGCAAGGCAAATACCCTACCTTCTGTACTAGGACTGTGGTCCCTGGAACCAATTATTTCATAGTTGTTCTGCTATCCAAGTTGTGTAGATAGCATTTGCCCCCAAATTCCTAAAGAGAAACTTGGTTTTATGTGCCTTGTGGCAGTCAGTTTCCATATTCCCCAGAGCAAGTTATATCCTAATATCTATTCACTGATACTGCCTCTGGTCTACCCTGTGCCCTTCCCTCTGCTTCTCCCTTTTCTGTTCGTTCAGAAGTTCATCGGCTGTCCTTAGCATGGACCAGCCATTCAGCCTGCCTTTCCTGTGCTGGACTCCTTGTCTCTTTATCTTTTTGTTTGGCATTAAACAGGTGATTAAGACCTTTCTCCCACCTTGAATTCTTGAGTAAACTCTAGAAAATCAAGCTCCTCGTGTCTCATTTGCTTTTCCCTACCATGACTCCCCATCACCATGACTCCCCATCACCATGACTCCCCATCACCATGACTTCCCATCACCATGACTTCCCATCACCATGACTTCCCATCACCATAACTTCCCATTACCATGACTTTTCATTACCATGACTTCCCATCAGCATAACTCCCCATTAGCAAGACTCCCCACCACCATGACTCCCCATCACCATGACTTCCCATCCATTCCAATATCAATCTCAAAGACAAGGGCCCAGGGTGTATATGCTACAGCCCTGCTTTAGGGGAAGCTAGAAAACAGAATTGGGTCTGGATTTTCATTTTGTTTTGCTTGGGGACCACATCCGTGGTGCTCAGGGTTTACTCCTGGCTTTAAGTTCAGGAGTCACTCCTAGAGCGTCTCAGGGGACCATATGTGGTGCTGGAGATCAAACCCAGGTTATCTGTGTGCAAGGCAAGCCCCCTACCTACTATCTCTCTGGCCCCAATGGATCTGTTTTTTTTTTTTTAATGCTGATTAAATAGTCTGAAAACTCTTTTGCTCCCCTTACTTCTTTTGTTAACTCTTCTTTGGAGGCCATACACAGTAATGTTTAGCAGCTACTTGTAGCCCTGTACTCAAGGGTGGCCCCTAGCCACAGTCACACTGCTAGGGAAGGATTCTGGGCTTCCAGCATACAAAGGCTGAGCCCATCGAGCCCTCTCTCCCGTGCTGCTGCCTGCACTGCTAACCCTCTTCAACTTCCATATTTTTGGTAAATAGCTTTTGAAGATCGCCACTCTAAATTGTTTTTTTCTAGATTTTGTCAAAGTACTCGTGACTTTCACTCAAGCTTATCACTGAACTGAACATAACTCTTTCTGAGCTCCTTTCCTCCTATTATGGTCTTCTTACCTACCAATCTCCAAACTGTTTGACCTGTGTGCTAAATGCATCAGTGCAACTGAAATGTCCCTTCAGTAAATATATTTGTTTAGTTGTAGGGAGCTACTGGAGACAAGCCCAGCAGTGCTCTGAGGACCACCAGGGCTACCCCTGGCAATGTTTGGAACTGGGAATCCGTGCAGTATCAGGGGTTGAACCCATGGTCCTGCAGAAGCAAGGCATGTGCTCTACCACTTGGGCCACAGCTCTGGCTCCTAAATATCTGCTGATTTAACAGTTGGGTCATAAACACTGGGGATTCAGTGTACATTTCAAAAGATGGAATACCTGAGGGTATTGAGATAGCACAATGGTTATGTAAGGAATTTGCCTTGCATGTGGCTGACCTGGGGCACCCCATATTGTCCCTTGAGCCCCATGGGGGGTGATCCTTGAGCACATAGCCAAGAGTCAGCCCTGAGCACAGATGGGTATGACCAAAGAGGTGTAAGGTGTAGGAGGAAATAGACCATCTTCGTGTAGCCGTGTGCCTGAATGACAGCTCATTCAGTGCTCAGAGGAGAGAAACTTGGTGCCGTGAGATCTCATAAAAAAAAAAAAAAGAGTCTCTGTCAGAGACTTAGCCTTGGGACAGATGTTTCTGGCAAAACTTGAGCCCAGAACTGAAGACTGGATAGGAGTCAACTTGTGAACGTGAGAGAACCGTGCGGAAAAGGATGTGGGGGAGCCAGGCAGTTGGCACGCAGGGTGTGGCTGGCACAGTGGGCCCTCAGGGATGTTTTGGGGGAGGTGGACCCAGGCCAAAGCAGGAAAAGTCACCAAGCCAAAGGGGGACCGTGATACTTATTTGAAAAGCCGTGGGAAAACGCCCAAGGATTTTCAAGCGACGAAGTTCCAGGATGAGTTTAAGCAAGGTAACTTGCTACTGGGTGGGAAATCGACCGGAGGTGGTTGGTGGCCCACTTTGAAGGTGAGACATGCAGGCAGCTGAGAGTGTGGGATGGGGAAGAGAGAGAGAGAGAGAAATGTACATATATGGGATCAGTTTTGAAGATCAGGCAACTGGTGGGCTGAATCGAAGAAAAGCAAGTGGAAGAAGCGAGAAAAGTGCTTCGATTTCGGTCTAATCCACTGAGTGGATGTTGCCTCATTAATTAAGATGGAGAGCAAAGGGAATGCTTCATGTCTGGAAGGGAGGAAGTCCTATGACTCCTTCCACAAATCCCCGAAAATGTCCCCAAGCTTTATACTTCTCTGTTGATATTGGATATTCTGACAGATGTCCCTTACCAAGGCACCATCTTTCTAGGTATATTCTGGAGAACTCCAAGCTCCCATCCTCAGAAAAAGTCATATTTTTGGTGTTTTTTTTTCTGCTTTTTGCCCCACACTTGGCAGTGTTCAGGAGTTGTTCCTGGTGGTGCTCAGAGGACCGTAAATGGTGTCAGGGATTGAACCAGGGTCAGCAGTGTGCAAGACAAGTGCCTTACTTGCTATCTCACTAAACCCAGAAAAATCATTTTTATATGTCAGTTTAGAGACCCACTGAAGGGGAACTTGGTCAGAGAAGAAACCTAGAAATCATTTCCTCATTTCCCCCAAGCAGGATCAGGGTCTTTAGGGTAAGCATCTGTCTCTTAAGTATCAGCAACGCCTCCATGGGCCTTGGTGCCCTCATGTGAGAATAGGGGTGGATCCCGCAGACACCAGCCCCGGAAGAGGCATTCTTGGACTTGGCATAAATCAAGAGGATAAATCAAGCTGGAGGGCCATTAGTTCTAACAAAAGCCTTATTCGTTTATTTATCTTTATTGATTCCCCCACTCCCCCTGGAGCCTTCCATGGCAGCCGTTCAGGAAGGTGTTCCTAATGCGGAGAACGATGAGACAGTCTCAAACACCTTAACCTTGGCCAGTGGCTTGCAAAGGAGAACTAAAACCTACAGTGAAGATGATTTTGAAGAACTTCAGTATTTCCCAAACTTCTATACGCTGCTCAAAAGTATTGATTCGGGTAAGCCCAATGTTTTGTTCAGATGAGGTGGAACAGAATGGTAATTCCAGGAAATGTGTGGGTGGGGGTTTGTTCTTCCTGTTTTCCGTGTTCAAATGCAGTCCTGGGTGACGTCTCTTCTGGCTCTGGGAAGAGTACACATTGATTTCTTTTTAAGTTTATGTACACTAGTCATGGAAATATATTTTTTAATGGCAATCAGGAAAGAGGGAGTTACTGGATAGTTTAATCTTTCTGTTAGCAGAGGGTTCATTTATTTGTTCAACAAATACTTGCTGAGCACGCTTTGTGTTCAAGGGACGAGATGAATATTGAACAGATGTGGAGATGAGTCAGTGTCCCTGACTTGACCCAGTTCAGCCTCATCTTATTACAAATATAATGTAAAAGATTTTATTTTCCTCTGTTAGTGGAGGGCACAGTATGTAGAACAGTGTGTGTGTGTGTGTGTGTGTGTGTGTGTGGCGATGGGGGTAAACCTAGGGCCTTTCACATGCAAGCTAAGTGCCCTGTTGCTGAGCTACATCCCTAACCTATAATTTATTCTTTCTTTTTTTATAATGAATTTTGCCTTTTAGATATTTTTCAGCTCAGTCTCCAAATGAAGTAAGATAACTAAACAATGAACTTGTGGAAGTCAGGAACCCAAAACACACTAGGGAAATTACTTGTTCTTTAAAAACACAGTTCAAGCCAGAGTGATACCACAGCAGGTAGGGCATTTGCCTTGCCTGCGGCCAACCTGTGTTCGATCCCTGGCATCCCATATGGTCCCCAAGCACTTCCATGAGTAATTCCTGAGTGCAGAGCCAGGAGTAACCCCTGAGCATTGCTGGGTGTGACCCAAAAAGCAAAAAAAAAGCCCCAAAACAAAACAGAGTTCTTGAGATGAGGTGAGAGTTCAAAGGCCTGGCGTGCACAGAGCCCAAGGAAAAGACAGCAGCATAACAGCGTAGGAGTTCAGTGGAATCTGGCTAAGGCTTGGAGTCGAAGGACCAGGGATGGTCTCCAGAAGCAGAAACAAGTTACACATATAAACGTTTTTATTGCCATCATTCATCCAGGGTTTGAATGAACCCTGCAAAAACACTGCACTGTAGTACTGTCCTACCGTTATTCATCGATTTTCTCGAGCAGGCACCAGTAACATCTCCATTGTGAGACTTTGTTGTCACTGTTTTTGGTATATCGAATACATCACGGGTAGCTTGTCAGGCTTTGCCGTGCGGGCAGAATACTCTCAGTAGCTTGCCAGGCTCTCTGAGAGGCTTCAGTTTTCTTCATCTTGGCCCATGTTCTTTTTTCTTTTTTCCCCCTTCATATAGAGATTATATAATATTGCATTATATATTGCAAACAAGGCCTGCGTTCAATCTCCAGAGGATCCCCTAAGTGCAGCACAGTGCTCCAAGTACTATTTAAGCTTTGAACATTCAGCCCAGTTGACAGTATCACCAACTGCCAACCCCCTACCCCCCACCCTCACCCCAGCACTGCCTGGTGGCCTCTCCAAGATCAAGCATCTTTGTGTGTGTTTATTTGGAGGCCTCAAGTGGCAATGCTCAGGGGCCACTCCCTGCTCTGGGGTAAGGAGTTGCTCGCAGTGGTGCTTGGGGCTGAAACCCAGGGGTTCGGCTTGCAGAGATTCACTCAGCCCATTGAAAACTCTCTTTGACCTGGAAAGGGAATTTTTTTTTTAATGAAACACCATGAAATACAATTACAGACTTACACACTTTCGTGATTACGTTTCAGTAATACAATGGTCAAGAACCCATTCTTCCACCAGTGCCCATTCTCCACCACCAGCGTTCCCAGTATCCCTCCTGCTACCCCCCACCTCCCTACCCCCGCCTCTGTGGGAGGCATATTCCCAGAAAAGGGAATTTTAAATACTTAACATTGGGCTCTCTGGAAGTATCCATATTTATCACCCGAGATCTAAACCAAATGAGAATAAGAGACTGGGGGAAAAAAGCCTATAGAAATTGGAGACTGATAAAAGACTGGACTATAGGAAGTGTGTGCATGCGACCTAGTGTGAGCGCAACCTAGCTTGAGTGCCAGCAGTAGGCTTGCTCCCTCCTTGGCTTTACAGGCCAGTTTCAGAAAACAGCCAAACTCAAAGAGTTTTGCATCCAAGCAAGCTACTTTGCTTATGTCCCTGCTTTCCACTCTGTCAGGATAGCAGAGTAAAAATGATTCTAGATCACCATCAGTAGAAGATAAAAACTGATGACTATTGCCCACCAACATCCTCTTTGGGGAGGATAAAAAGTAAAGTAGGTTAGAAGCACTTAGAGAAAAAAAATCCTTCCTTGTATCTGAAAAAGAAGAGTCATGGGGAAGTGGGCTTTGTCTAGCCTCTGGTTTTTTTTCTTCAGACAAGGAAATTTGTTTTTCTTCTGATTTTAGAGTTAACTCATCCATTGAACAATTATAAAATCAGTAGCTACCTTACTATAAATTTAGCTATAAATATTGGAAGAAATAGTTCATTAAGGTTCTGTACTTCATAAATCACCAGTGAAAAGTGAAGGTATACTTATACTAATTATTTTTAAATTGTTTTGTTCTTTCATATAGAAAAAGAGGCAAAAGAGAAGGAAACTCTGATTACCATCATGAAAACGTTGATCGACTTTGTGAAGATGATGGTCAAGTATGGCACCATATCTCCAGAAGAAGGTGTTTCCTACCTGGGTGAGAGGTTTCTGCTGTGGTAGTTTTCATTGTCCAAAGAGAGAACAGGGATTAAGGAATTGCCTTGCACCGCATAAGGTCCCTGAGCACTGCTAGCAGCACCCCTAACATAGTACCAGGAATAACCCTAAAGCACTTCTAGATGTAACCCATGCCCCCTACAAAAACAACAACCAAAAGAATGAATTACAGATGATTAGGTAACAGTTCACTTCAATAGCTGGGTAATTTGTGCCAAGAGTTTGAATAATCTGGGAATCAGAACTGCCCAGCCTTATAATAAAGTTAACCAGAAGTTTTCACCCCTTTGGCAAGCTACCTGTGACATATTTGTTATGCCAAAACATAGTAACAATTGTCACAATGGAGATGTTACTTGGGCCCGTTCCAGCAAATCGATGAACAATGGGAGGACAGTGACAGATCTTCATAGAACTCAAGTGTAACATTTTGCATTTGTTTTATTTATCTTACTAATGAAGATGATTCCTTCCAGTGTGACTTTGCTTTTTCAATTCAGTGTGAATGGCAGAGATAAAGGAGTCCTGATTTTCACCGTTTCTGTAGGTAAAGGCATGTGGGGCCTGGGCTCCAGAAGCTCTGCTGCCTGGCCCCAGTGTATTTGCTGGCAAGGAAGACCCTGATCTGTCCCCTGCTAGTGGGCTTTGCTCTCTATGACAGAGATCGGGAGGCCACTACCCATACACCAGATCTGGCACTTCACCTACTTTTGTATAGCACACAAACTCAGGATGACTATAGTGTCTTTCAATGGCTAAAATGCTAAGAGAAGAATAGTATTTGGTGATATGAGAGGAACACATGAAATTCAAACTTTAGTGTCCATAAGTGGAATTAGTTGGCACTTGGCCATGCTCATTTTAGTGCAGGTGGCTGCTTTCCTGCTTCAACGGCAGGGCTTGATAAAGCTGCAGGGGAGGCCATCTGGTCTGCAGGGTGAAAAAAAAATATGTACTGACCTTCTACAAAAGAGTTAGCTGAGCCCTGATTTCCTAAGTTGAAAGGGAAAAAAAAAATATATATATATATACAAGCAATGACATTCTTTATTTATTTGTTTATTTTTTTCACTTTTTTGGGTCATACCCGACGATGCACAGGGGTTACCCCTGGCTCTGCACTCAGGAGTTACTCCTGGCGGTACTCAGGGATGCTGGGAATTGAACCCGGGTTGGCCGCGTGCAAGGCAAACGCCCTACCCGCTCTGCTATCTCTCCAGCCCGCAATGACATTCTTTAATTCTATATGTAGATATTTTGTTTTGCTTTATCTTAGGCCCTTAATTTTTCTTCTTGGTGTCATCAGCAAATACCATTCATTCCTACTATCCTTTAGACATAATCTTCAGTGTGGGAGGGAGAATTAATCAGAGAGAAATTCTCATAGGACAGAGTAATCTAGAATCATTCTGAGTGAACTTAATTTTTCTATCTTAAATAATATTACTGTTGATTTTTTTCCGATGATTAAAAATGAAGATATTAATTTCAAAACTCAGTCAATGCAAAAAGATGTTTGAAAGGAGATGAAAAGCCACCTGTAATACTGTGACCCAAGTAACATTCTGGTTTAAATCTTCCCCAAATGTTTTTTTTATGTGTGTCTGCATAGCCATTCACACATATATACTGATGTCATTTTTTTCTTTTATTTAAAACAAGAGAATGACTTTATGGTTCACACAGAGCTTTGTGACCTATTTTACTCACTTGGCAATAAGCCAAAAGCACTACTTCAAATGAATCATTGTTTTATATCAATGCCTTCAGAAATCCCACACTTATGTTATTTGTCCTGTAGAAATAAAGCTGCCACAAGGCTTATGTTCTAGGCAGGTATTTCCACTATTATTTGTAGTTGTGCTGTTCCATGTGGCAGCTACCAATCACATGTTATTTAAATTAAAATTTGCTTGAGAGATAGCATGGAAGTAAAGTGCTTGCTTTGCATGTGACTGACCAGATTTTGATCCCTGGCACCACACATGGTTCCCTGAGTTCCATTCAAAAATGAAGAATATAGAAAAAAAATTAATTATACCCAGATAATTTTCTTGTTTATTTCGCTCCAATTTTCCTCCCATGCACACACACACATACACACACACACACACACACACACACACACAAACACACACACTAGGGTTTTGTAAGGCAAGTATTATCTGTATTATCTGTAAGGTAAGTAACCCAATATATTATCTCTCCAGTCCCACTTTCAGTTTTGGTGGGTTATTTTTTATATATATATATATATATATATATAGCAATTTTTGAACACCTGACTGAGGTCATGTTCTAAATGAATCATGGCATTTAACGGAACAGCATGAACGTTACCCCTGTGGTTAATCTCTATAAATATGCATATATAAATGAATTTTAAACAGAAACAAACAATTATTAAAAACACAAATATTTGGGAACTGGAGAGAGTAGAGCAGGTAAGGTGCTTGACTTGCATGCAGCCAACCTGGGTTCAATCCTCGGCATCCCATATGGTTTCCCTGAGCACCACCAGGATTAATTCCTGAATGCAAAGCCAGGAGTAATCCCTGAGCATTGCCAGGTATGGTACTCCAAAAAACAAAACCTAAAACACAAATTTTTAACAATAAAAATTAGTCTAAGAGCAGAGCATTGATTGTAAATACTCTCCCTTGGTGGAGTATCTCTGTTTCTTCCACTATTTTGTACTTAAAACCTATGCAGACTAGCATCACTTTCTCCAGTACTGAAAATAATCATTTCTGAATCATTCGATATATTGACATCTAGCTACACTGATAACTGGGAATTTGAAATGTGCCTAGTGAAATCAGGAAACTAGGGAAATGGTAGTGTGATTGGTATGTGGTGAGCTGGCCAAACCATGGGCGTCCATTAGAAGCCCACTCTAGGATGTGTCTAAACAAGGGCCACAACAGGAATATAGATTTGGACAATAAACTGACTAGACGATTGACCTTGTGGATCTCAGGTATACCCTTTTGGAAATAAAATTCATGGCAGAGCATCTAACAACCCTGTTAAGACTGTGTATATGTTGCTCTTATGTTTGTGGTGAGATTTGAAGCTCTCTTAGTGAAAGTTTATTACTCTTAGAAAATAAAATTCTGTTTCTCCCCCACTCCTCCCTCCAGAAAACTTGGATGAAACAATTGCTCTGCAGACCAAAAACAAGCTAGAAAAAAACGTCACTGACAGTAAAAGCAAGCTTTTCCCAGGTATGATTTATTCCAGGTTTTCGAGTTATTTATCTCCTCCTCCCACCACCCATTTTATCCCTTGCCCTATGCACAGTAGCCCCCTTGAGTGGTCAATAACGAATTTTAGGCATGGATTAGAGAATTACAGATTTCAAGGAATGTTTGATTCTAAACTCCAATAGTAGGATTAAATAGGTCTAACCTTGGCTGCTCTGTGACCAGTCTCAGTACAGAACTGTTATCCCAGGAGTGGGAAGAAATGTAGGTCTTGACATTAGAGACTTCAGAGGTGCCTGGTGGGGAGAGACTAAGCCCAGTATCACTAACCTGTATGATTCTCCCTCAAATTCCTCCTGAGGGATCTTTTTCTCTTCCCAGATTACTGCTTTCTCAGACCATAGTTTCAGTCTCTGATCATTTTCCCTGCCCCCCTACCCTCCCTCCTTCCCCCCCCACCTTCCTTGTTTTCCCCTCCCAGTTCTCTCTCCTCCGGGATAGCTTGTGCACACCAGTGTTGTATATTCCAGCCCTTCTCTCTGTTTCTTTGCTCCTTTGCCCCCACCCAGCACTGCAAACGCCAGGGCCAAACTGCACAAGGATGCGTCCTTTCAGGGGGAAGAAGAGTGAAAAGAAAAAGGTTCACAAATTCTTAAACCTTTTTTGTCTTATGGTCCTGACACACTTGACGCATAATATACCATTTTTTAAAAATGTATTTTAATTTTATTTTTTGAATTGAATCATGATGAGATTCACAGTTACAAAGTTGTTCATCTCTGGGTTTCAGTCATATAATGTTCTAACACCCTACATGAACACCACCGGTGTCCCCCACAACTTTTTAATGTGATGTTTCAAGCACCTTCTGGTAATCTGACAACATCTTTTTATCCCTCCATGATTCTAATGACAAAATCCAGGAACAAAATTACAGCTTGTGAAAAAAATCATACACACACACACACACACACACACACACACACGCAATAACTGATGTTCTTATTTTTTTCTATAGTGATCTTATGAAAAAAATCATGTACACACATGCAGTAACTGATATGCTTATCTTTTTCTATAGTGATCGACCTCTTTATTTTGGGGGGCCACAGCCAACAGTGCTCAGGCTCTGCACTCAGGAATCAATCCTGGTGGTGCTCAGGAGACCATATGGGATGCCGGGGATTGAACCCAGGCTAGTTGTGTGCAAGGCAAGCACCTTACCCACTGTACTACTGCACTCTGGCCCCTGATCAACCTGTTTTTAAAAAACTGATTTAGTTCCCTATTTTATTAACTTAAGAGATGCAAGACAATTATTTTCACGAGTTCACTGGGGTGGGGGGGGTAGAGAGATAGTGCAGGGGATAAGGTACTTGCCTTATTGCTGGCTAACACCGATTCCATCCATGGCATCTCCTGCGGTTTTCCCCAAGCCCCAACAGGAGTTACCCCTTGCCATGGAGCCAGGAATAAGCACATGAGTACCACCAGCTGTGGCCCAAGTTGGCAAAGAAAAGATTTATGTACATTAAGATTCCTAATTTTTAATTCAGCATAGGATTTCTAAAAGGAACTCTGGTTGTTTTGGGATTCAAGCAAGAGTAATGGCATCTTCATAGCAGGGGCCCAGTTTCTCTTCACCGTGGGGTGAGCAGAGAGGAGGAACAAGAAAGGGCAGCAGAGGGCCTGACCCCCACTGCAGCGCTGCCCAACAGACTGCCATTCTAAACAGAGCCTGAAGGGGAAATTGGAAAACAAGCACAACTTTCATTTGGATTCAAGACTCAAAACTTCTTGGGGCAGAGTAATATCACAGCGGGTAGGGCATTTGCCTTGCACATGTCTGACCCAGGTTCGATCCCCAGCATTCCTACATAGTCCCCCAGGCATCGTCAGGAGTAATTCCTAAGTGCAGAGCCAGGAGTAACCCCTGAACATTGCTGGGTGTGACCCTAAAGGAAAAAAATAATATTTTAAAAAAATAGGGGGGGGAAAAGACTCAAATTTCTTGTGGATCATACTTGACTGCCAACTTTAATTAAAACAATCCTAAATGTGGCAGACAGGAAAGAATGAAACTTTTATGGGAGAAATTAAATGAGTGAAATTTTTGTGGGAGACAAGCCTTCGGTTTTTTTTTCATTTTTTTTATAATTTTATTTATTGAATCACCGTGAGAGCAGTTACAAAGCTTTCAGGTTTAAGTCTCGCTCATACAATGAAACACTCGTACCTTCACCGGTGCCCATTCTCCACCCCCAAAAACCCCAGTATACCCCTATCCCACACCCTCCCCCTACCTGAGGGGCAGAGGATTTCGACATTACTCTCTCTCTACTTTGATCACATTCAACATTTTAACACCAGACCCACCATTATTATTTGGGATTTTATCCCAACACTCAGATCTGCTGAAAAGGTAACAGTAGACAAGTTGTTTTCTATTGCTGGTTAAGAATAACATATGATGTCGCATGGCTGCAGTAGTGGCCACGTGATTTTGAAATTCCGAAATTTTAACACTTAAATCTGGAGGGATTTCTGCAAAAACCTGCTGGGTTCCGAGATTTGTTCCTGAGTCTCTGGGATCATGGCCATTAAGCAGCTTGATCAGGAACCAGAAAGGCCGTTCGTGGGTGATGACTTGTGGTCTCGTAGGGGTGGGGAGGACAGGACCGGCTCCACCCCAATCCCGTGAGGCCCAAAATGTCACGTCACTGAGGGCCCAAACCTGACTGTTCAATGGCCTCTGGAGGATGATGGCCACCGAGCCGCAAGGGGGAAGCAGGTGGAGGGACGACACCCTTTCCCCCCTGGGGTGACCCAGCGACAGTAACCTACTGCAGGGTCCAGACACATTTCTGCCAAAAGCCGCTGGGTTTCAAGACTTGTTTCTGAGTCTCTGGGATCATGGCCGTTAAGCAGCTTGATCAGGAGCCAGAGAAGCTGTTTGTGGGCGATGACTTGGGATCTTGTTGGGACGGGGAAGATAGGACCGGCTCCACCCCTATCCCATGAGGCCCAACAAGTTTCACTACTGCAGGCCCAAGCCTGACTGTCCAGTGGCTTCTGGAGGATGAAACCACCGAGCTGCCAAAGAGGGAGCAGGCGGAGTGACAACATCCTTTTCCTCCTTGGGTGGCCCGGTGACAGTAACCTACTGTGGGGTCTGGACGCATTTCTGCCAAAAGCCAGAGAGTCTATTTGTGGGCGATGACTTGGGGTCTCGTTGGGATGGAGAGGACAGGACCGGGTCCACCCCCATCCCGTGAGGCCCTGTGTCTCATCACTGCGGGCCCAAACCTGACTGTTCAGTAGCCTCTGGAGGATGGTGGCCACTGGGCCGCCAGGGGGAATAGGCCAAGGCACAAAACCTATTCCCACCTGGGTTGGCCCAGCACCAGTAACCTACTGCAGGGACCGGATGCATTTCTGCCAAAAGCTGCTGGGTTTTGAGATTTGTTTCTGCATCTCTGGGATCATGGCCATTAAACGACTTGATCAGGACCACAGAGGCCATTCATGGGAGGTGACTTGGGATCTCGTTGGGGTGGGGAGGAAAGGCCAGCTCCACCCCATCCCATGAGGCACCACGTGTCTTGTCACTGTGGGCTCAAACCTGACTGTCCAATGGCTCTGGTGGATAGTGGTTACCAACCCGTCAAGGGGAGCAGGCAGAGAGACAGCACCCTTTCCCCTCTGGGGTGGCCAGGTGACTGTAACCTACTATGGGGTCTGGACGCATTTCTGCTAAAAGCCTCTGGGTTTTGAGATTTGTTTCTGAGTCTCTGGGATCATGGCCTTTAAACAGCTTGATCAGGAGCCAGGGAGGCCGTTCATGGGTGGCGACTCAGGGTCTCTTTAGGGTGGGGAGGAAAGGGCCGGCTCCACCCCCATCCCGTGAGGCCCCACGTGTCTCATCACTGTGGGCCCAAACCTGACTGTCCAGTGGCCTCTGGAGGATGATGGCCACAGGGCTGCCAGGGGAAACAGGCCAAGGCATGAAACCTATTCCCACCTTGGTTGGCTCAGCACCGGTAACCTACTTCAGGGATTGAACACTTTTCTGCCAAACGCCGTTGGGTTTCGAAATTTGTTTCTGAGTCTCTGGCATCATGGACGTTAAGCAGTTTGATCAAGAACCAGAGAGGCTATGCCTCCAATTATATAGCTGAGCCCGATGTGGTTTGTGGGTGTGTCTCTCACATACCTAACTTTTGGCCGTTTACTTTCTTGGTAAACTTTCCCCCAAGTTTTTGGAGTCTGGCTAAAGGCACAGCAGCAATTTTGGGGTATCTGGAAGTCTGAAGGCGCCATCAGGCTGCTGATGCACTTGCTTCACAGGTATAGATTGATGTGCTGGTGGCACCATATCTCTCTATGTATAATTGTTACCCCAACCTGTTGGGGCTGGACTGAGCTGTCAGGGTGAGCCCATGTAGACTGCACCAGAGAACGGGCAAGAACATAGGGACCCATGAAAACGAGGCGGGAGGGTAAGGGGGGGAGATTTCTCTTGTTTCCTGACTAGTTTAGATGGGGCTCAAACTGACTTCAGTAAATAATTTCAGTATATTGTAAGGAGCAGTTTTCCTTTTGTCATGGAAACCTGACTGGTCTTTGACATGTAGATCTCAGATGCTAGTCAGGCCAGATCTTTTGGATGTAGATTCCAAGCTCTAGCTGACTAGTCTTTGGGATGCAAATCCAAGTGCTAATAGCCCAAGAAAGGTTTCAGTTTTGGTTTTGTATCTTCTTTCTGGAGGCCAAAATTACTGGCCTGCAGATGCACAGAAACAATGAATGTTTTGCTGCCTCAATGTTCTTTCTGTAACTCCTTTTGATGACCACTGGCTTGGGCCCTTTAGAGGTATCATGATCAACTAAAGGAGATTTCTGGGCTCTCTGCCAGGGTCACAGGTCTGAGAGAAGAAGCTGGGCCCTCCATGACATAAATTTCTTTCCTGTTCCTTGTCTCAGTGCCTTCAAGTGAACGAACATTCACGCAACACCAACCCCTCCTGCTGGGGGATATAGTAAGATTGTAAGAGTGGGCTGGGAGAGGCAGAGGAGAGATAGGAGTGAATGGAGAGAGGATTGGAATAAATTGCAACTAAGACCAACCAGCCTGGCGCTCATGTCCTTCCTTCGCCTGCCTATTGCCATCGACCTCCCTGTGATGTAGGCAGGTAGATAGGGAAAGGCTCTTTGCAATGAAACAAAGTCTCACGGAAGAAGAATTCTAGGACCAACCCACCCTGTGGACACAGAGAACAAAGGCCTGATAAGACCATCCGCAGACCCTCAGGATATAGGCCTCCCCATGAAATTCCTCTTTTTGGACCTCCCTGGTAACCTCCTTAGCAACGGACT
>JAOXYA010000001.1:218098-242051 GCA_028565675.1 Sorex palustris
CGGGCCCAGTAATGTCTCCATCGTGAGACTTGTTGTTACTGTGTTTGGCATATCGAGTACGTCACGGGTAGCTTGCCGGGCTCTCCGAGAGGGGTGGAGGAATTGAACTTGAGTCGGCCATGTTGGCTGCGTGCAAGGCAAACGCCCTACCGCTGTGCTGTCGCTCCAGCCCTGTAAAACTCAGTTTTACCAAGAAGAGACTCACACTCCCTAGACTCTGGAAACTGGATCCTCCCTCTCTGTGACCCACTCCGCATTTTTATGTATTTACTTTAGGTTTGGGGACCACACCTATCAGTGCTCAGGGCTTCCTCTTGGTCTTGCACGCAGAGGACATATGGGGTGCCGGGGATCAAACCCAAGTTGGCAGCTTGCAAGGCAAACACCCTACCTGTTGTGCTGTCGCTCTGGGCCAACTTTATTTTTTAATTTTAATTTTAGTTTAGGTACTATGTTGTATACAGTATTGTTGCTTAGAGGGTTTCGTGCATACCACATTCTGTGCCATACCTAGCACCGGAGTGTCTATTTCTCTCTACCATTGCCCCATCTTATTCCTGTGGTAAGCTCCCTACTAAGACCGGTTCTTGGTTTCTGTTGCCTTTGGGTGTCTGTTCTTCCCCTACTATGTGTCTTTCTATCCAGCAGAGGAGAGAGATAAATCTATGCCTGTCCCTCTCCGTCCAACTAACTCAGCATGATACTCTCCAGCTCATTCCACCATTCCACCCAGCAGCAAATTACACGATCTCACCTTTACTTTTATTTTTTCTTTTACATGTTACTTTTTTATTTATTTTTTATTTTATTTAATCACTGTGAGATAGTTACAAGCTTTCGTGTTTAGGTTACAATCACACCATGATCAAACACCCATCTCTCCACCTGTGCACATTCCCCATCACCAATATCCCCGGTATACCTCCCCTTTCCTACCCTCCCCCGGCCTCCACGGCAGACAATATTCCCCATACTCTCTCTCTACTTTTGGGCATTATGGTTTGTAATACAGGCACTGAGAGGCTATCACGTTTGGTCCTCTATCTACTTTCTGCACACATCTCCCATCCCGACCAGTTCCTCAAGCCATCATTTTCTTAGCGATTCCTTTTCTATTCCAGTTGCCTTCTCCCCTTTGCTCATGAGGCAGGCTTCCAGCTATGGAGCAGTCTTCATATCCCATGTATCTGCTGTCCTTAGGTGTCAGCTCCATGATCTCACCTTTTCTTTCAGCTGCAACAGCCCACTTTAACATCTAACTTCCTCTCCCAACCAGCCCCATGTAAACCACAACCAAATGTGTGCATATAGCACAATTGAATGTGGCCCCTAGTCATTGCAACGATAAAGGGGAGACACAGCAATGTTGTGGTTTAAAAAATAAATTAAAGTTAAAAAATAATTAAAAAATTAAAATGGGCTGAATATAGGACTCACCTATGCCTTACATCTGCCAAGATCTGCATTCAGTCCCCGGCAGTGTGTGCTCACTCACCCCCCCCAACCACCACTTCTGGGAGTAGGCCCCTAAAAGTGTACCTTTTTCATTGATGCTGACATTTGAATGCTTCAGTAACTATTCCAAACAATTCTAAAGCACAGAGAATGTGTTAATGACTATTTACCAATGAAGTTTTGATGATAATGCTTCATTATAAATGAAGAAAATATTGGGATATATTTTTAATTTATTTTTTAAACATTTGTTAAACATTAAATTTAAACATTACGATTTCCATGTTGTCATTATAAACAGATATGTTCTCAGAATGCACTTCTGCAGTTTGCAAGTGACTTGTGAAATACCAGCCAATCTTGTTTTTATTAGAGCAAATGAGCCTGATGTGAAGGGAAATTTGAGCTTTAATGCTGAATTTAAGTGTAAAGTGCAGTGAAAAAATTACTCTTTTTAGGTGAAAAAAATTTTTTTCTAAATTTAGGCAGATGCCAGTGAGATTGAATTTATTCTAATTTCAATTATATTGAAAAGTCACTTAATTTTTATTTTCTTTTGGTCTCCCAGGTGATGTTCAGGGGACCCTGTGAGCCCCTCTGGGCAGTTCTCGTCCAGCCCAGGGGTTCAGTGTGAGGGCATGAAGATGCCAGGGATTTCCCAAACCACCCAAGGAACCTCAGGGGAACGAACCTCCAGGGCTGTATCTGGCAGTGCCTGAGAGGCCATATGGTGCTGGGGATCAATCAGAGGTCAGCTGTGTGTAAGCTACTCACCCTGACCCTTGTCCTACCTCTCTAGCCTGAAGTGGCTTCATTTTTTAAAATAAATTGCTCTCCGGAGACAAAAGAAATGTGCTTTAAAACGTTATTCCATGATCTCAGTATGGCTCTTCTTGCCAGTTCTATGTTTACTCATTCTCTTCTGCTCCATGAGTCACTGGAAGTCTTTTTAGAAGTCGTCCAAGGGATGAGATAAGCATCCTCATACCCATCAACTCCTCCCAGCATGATCATTTGTTTGGTTTGTCAGCAGATAGTGAATTTTGTTGCGAGGCATCATCTCTAAGATACCTTTTACCTAAACAGTCTTTCATTCTTGTACTTCAGAAAAGCTCGGAAAATAGAGGGTGGTCCATTTCATTAATAACTTGACAATAAATGTACTAAATCATGTGACTGCCCTTGTTTTGAAAGCAACATAAGAGGAGAAAGTCCAAGCCTTTATTCTAACCCCAAGACATTGTGCTAAAAATGTCCAAAATCAGTGAGTCCAGACTTGAACCAGAAGGTCACCAAGTGTCCCAAGATCTCAGCTCAGGAGACTGGCCATCCACACAGGTTGTTCCAGGACAGGGAAGGACATGGAGAGAAAGCAGGATCTTTAAATGCACCTCTCACCTGCAAACAAGGAACCCAAGGCTCAGAGACCAAAGTCACTCCAGAGTGAGACCCCAGAGTCAAAAAGGTACCAGCTGGGTCTTAAGCTCATGTCCTTTGACTGTCCCAGTATTCATAGTGCACGGGCCTGTCCCTTGCCATCATTGCACAGAAATTCAGAAGTTGAATGTCTTTGGAGCCCCTGTCAGCATCCTTTATACCAATAATAGTTGCTTTGCTTTATGTAGCTCAAAACCAATAAACATGTCATTTTTACTAAACAGAATTTTAAGCACTTGGGGCTAGAAAGATAGTACAGAGTGGGTAAGTAAGGTACTTGCCTCACGTGGACTGACCCCAGTTCAATCCCTGGCACTAAATATGGTCCCTCAAGCACTCCCAGGAGTAAGCCTTGAACACTGCTGGGTGTAGATCAAACCCCCTCCCCATCAAAAACAGAATTTTAAGTGCTATAGCAAACTTAATTGCTACAGGCATTCTTTTTGAAAACAGCCATTCTGTGTAGATTCAAGATTCAACATATTGGGGGGAGAGGGATTTGGGTCACACCTGGCACTGCTGAGGGGCTTTTCCTGGCCTGGAGGGGCTCAGGGAATCATAGGTGGTGCCAGGGATTTTAACTAGAGTTTCCCCCTCTGCAGTCATACCCAAAACAAATATCTTATCTCCTGTATTGCCCCTGCTTCTGCCTCAAAATATTGACTCTATGGATTTCTGCAGTATTTTCTTTTTCGTTCCAATTTGGGCGGGGGGGGGGGGAGCATGCCTGGTTGTTCTCAGAGATTACTCCTGCCACTGTGCTCAGGGATCGCTCCTGACTGGGTATAGGGGACCACTTGGGGTGCCAGGGATTGAACCCGGATAGGCGGTGTGCAAGAAAAGCACCCTGCTCTTTATACTACATCTCTGGCCCCCGTTTCTGCAATATTTTCAAGAGCAGTGGGGAGGCAGATCAGAATAGAACATATCGGAGTGAGAACACATTCAATATTAAAGAGGCTATTCTTGGGACTGGAGCGATAGCACAGCAGGTAGGGCGTTTGCCTTGCACGCGACCAACCCGGGTTCGATTCCCAAAATCCCATATGGTGCCCCAAGCACCACCAGTAGTAGTTCCTGAGTGCATGAGCCAGGAGTAATCCCTGTACATCGCTAGGTTTGACGCCCCCTCTCCCCCCCCCCCAAAAAAGAGAGAGAGACTATTCTTTTACAGAGCTGAAATCCAGATCAGCCAGAAAAGTTGGGCTGCATCTTGATTCTGGGCCGTTTCCCACTGCTTCAGCATATGTTTTAAGCCTTGTGCCATATTACCTCAGCCATGAGCTATTTTTTTTTCCAAAGGAAGCGGAAATAAATTTGGAAAAAAAAATAGCACAGCTTTCCAAAGCCAACTCTCATGGGCTTCCTGGCCCGCCATGTAAATAGAAGGTCTGCCTTTGCTCTCTCTCTCGAGAGGAAAATGTAAATAGGAACCAGCTGCTTCTCCCAAGCGCTCAGAACACCTGCTTACATCCCCTGTTACCCGGGCAGCTCTCGGCTTTTAGAAGAGGACAGGAATTGGACAGGAATAGGACACAAATGGAGAGCGCGATTAGAGCAGCGTTTCTCAACGGGGGTGGAGAGAGGGGAAAATGATCCAGAAGGGTACAGGTGAAGATCCCATAAATGGGGGTGATGGCAGGGCCAAGTGAGATGACAGGGTGGTGGGAGGTGAACACAGGAAGGCAACCAAGTCGAGGAGGAAAAAAGAGGCTGGGAAGCAGAGTTCTAACGGAGCACTCCTGGGCTTGGCTGAATGTTGGATTCACCTTGTTCTGTTGTTGTGGGATCACTCCCAATCCTAGCCTTCAGATATTTTGATTGGAATATATCTTCCTTGGTTGGAAAATTGACCAGGGCATTTTTGTTTGTTTCTGGATTTTGTTTTGTTGAGGGGGTGGTTCAGAAGCTTGGGGGAGGGGGTCCTATCAAAGGATTCTCAGCCAACTGAACCTGCACTTGAATGCAAGAGCTGGCAGATGCGAGGCTACTCAGGTCCTGCCAGATCTTTCCATCGTGATTTGGCTTCTATCATAAAAAATACTTTTGAAGCTGGATAGTCCAAGGGTTAATGTGCTTGCCTGGCATGTGGCCGGCCCAGGTTTGATCCCTGGTTTTCCCTGTGGTTTCCTGAGCCCTGCCGGGAGTGATCCCTTAGCACTGGGCCAGCTAGAGCCCCCAAATACAAATAACTAATATTGGTATTTCCGCAGACACTCACTACACCGCACTCACTACCAGACTCCCGAGATTTTTCCACCAGTGTCCTTGGGTTCTTTGTCCCGCCCTTTCTGCTCACCACCCGTCCTCCCCAGCACCCACGGCCAATTCAGTTGTTGTCAGAATCTCAGGCCTCGTTTCCAAAGGCAGCTGCCTATCCCGTTTCTTTATAGTCCACGAGAGTGACTAGTGTCTGTTCTCCCTTTCACTTATTCCTCTCAGCCTGATGCCAGCAGGTTGCAGCCCACAGCCAAGATTCCCTCGTGTGCATATATCATGATTTCCTTATCCACCCAGCTGCTGTGGGGCACCAGGGCTGTTCCCATACCCAGGGCTTAATAAATAGCCCTAATAAATAATGCTGTCATGAACATAAGCCACCCACTTTTTTCCTTGCAGAGCTGCCCAGGACTGCCTCCTTTTGGGGGTGCTTCCCCCCTCTGGCTGTGGTGCAGCCCATCACAGACTACAAAGTGTGGCCATTGGGATTGCTGGCAGCAAAGCTGCTGGGCTCCAGTGTCAGGACGGCAGTATCACAGCATGTGTGTGGGACACCGGGGATTTGAGCCCATGCCCGTAAGATGTGCACAAGCAGGTGCTCTATGCCCCTGCACTCTTAAAAAAATTATTTTAACTTTTGTGAAGCCAAGTTTGAACTTAAACTAGTACTGAGTCAGGTCCCAGGATCTAGAAAGACATTATAGCAGGCAGGGTGCTTGCCATGCATGTGGATTTCGATCCCCAGAATCCCTTATGGTCCCCTGAGCACTACCAGGAGTGAACCTCGAGTGCAGAGAGCCAGGAGTAAACCCTGAGCACCCAGGACGTGGCCCAAAATGGAGCCAAAACTGAACAAAATGAAACAAACAAAAAACATGGCCTAATAAACTGAAGGCTTGTGCTCTGACCCTGAACCCCTTCTCCAGCTCCAACCTGGTTTTTAACCTGGTAATACAAAGTGGAGAACTGTGTTTAAGTAGGAATGAGCCAGTCTGAGAACCGAAGGCGCCCATCTTCCCTGAAGACTTGCTGTGGAGCTCCTCAGCCAGTTGTGATTTGCTCCTTCACACACACTTGCCGGCCTGGTCCTGTCTCCTGGAGTCTCATCTCCCCACACATGCTCCTGATCAGCCCACCACCAATATGCACAGCACCATTGTACCCGTGGTGCCGAGAATCAAACTCAGGGCTTGACACGTGCAAGCAAGTGCTGTATGGCTGCACCACATTTCCGAGTCACACCGACATACTCTCTCACCACTGTGCCACATTCCCAGCCCTCACTGTGTCAGGGACACTCACCACTGTGCCACATTCCTGGCCCACTCTGTGTCAGGGACACTTTCTCACCACTGTGCCACATTCCAGACCACACCGGGACACTCACTCATCACTGTGCTACATTCCTGGCCCACTTTGTGTCAGAGACACTCTCACCACTATGACACATTCCTGATCCACATCACCCACATCGTGCCAGGGACACCTTCTGACAAGTGCTCCTGAGGCCACTGTTGGTTTTGTTCTCAGCAAGAGTGTGAGCTTTACAAAGAGCTACAGGGCCCAAGAAATAGTACATTGGTGGCTAGGGTGCTTGCTCTGCATGCAGCTGACCTGAATTCAATCCCTGACATCCCAGATGGTCCCTCAAACCCTGCCAGGTATGATTCCTGAGTACTGAGCCAGGAGTAAACCCTGAGCCTCACTGGGTGTGACCCAAAAGCAAAGCAAATAAAAAAAAGAAGCAAAATTTGTTGCAATGGTATTCTGGTGTTTGATTTGGCGTCTCTTGCTCTTTCCAGGGAAAACAGAGGCCTATTTGGAAGCCATCAGGAAAAATATTGAATGGTTGAAAAAACACAACAAAAAAGGGAATAAGGAAGGTAAGCATCAGCGTGGTTATAAATTGAGAGCCACAACCGCTTCTTGAAGTCCTTGTTCAAGGTTCCTCCTGTCCAGTCAGGCCAAAGTCTGCGCTAAGGCCCAGAGATGGTAGGTGATTCACAGATGCTCAAGAAATAGGAAGCTCTAGTCTTCAATTTGGCCTTTTGAGCAAAGGCTGTTCCTTCTCATTTGATTATAAAAAAAGAAAGTCAAAAGTTCGGCGCTGGAGTGATAGCACAGTGGGTAGGGCGTTTGCCTTGCATGTGACCAACCCAGGTTTAATTCCCAGCACCCCATATGGCCTCCAGAGCACTGCCAGGAGTAATTTTGAGTGCATGAGCCAGGAGTAACCCCTGTGCATCGCCGGGTGTGACCCAAAAAGAAAAAAAAGTGTCAAAGTTTAAAGAATTGCAAGTTGAAGACCTAAGAGCCCCGTCACTCACCTTCAGTGCTGACTCAGGCTCTTGGAAGCCCCTGAGACGCAGTGCCCAGCCCAAGCTCCTGCTCCCAGAACCTGTGTCAGCAAAGTTGAGGCCAGGCATGGCTTCACATAGGCTGGAGAGGAGAGAGCCTGTCTCCACACAGGGACAGAGCCTGCTGGAAGACAGAACACCGGCAGCTGCAGTGGAAAGGTCAATGACTACAAATGTCCCTTTGTCAAGAAGTCATTAAATTTTAAGACAGAAAGGGAGAAAATGTGTCAGGACCTGGAGCTATTTCATTGCCCTGGAACCCAGCAGGACTGTGCAGGGACCTGCACATTAGGCCGGGAAGGTGGTCACAACCACAAAGGAGGAAGCAGAGTTGGGTTAAGAACAGAGCTTTCCAGGGGGCAGAGCCATAGGACAGCCAGTAGGCTACTTACCTTGCCAGGCTAGGCCAGGGTTCAATCTCCAGCTTCTTGTATGGTGCTCTGAACCCTGCCAGGAGTGATTTCTAACTGTAGACCCAGGAGTAAACTCTGAGCACTGCTGGGTGTAGCCCAAAAATTAAAAAAGAAATGGGTAAAGAAAAACTGGAAGTCGGTGGACAATAGGAGAATCCTGCATTCAGCTACTTTCTCAGGGGTCTTTCACCTCTCATTTTATTTTAAAGAAATTGAAACTGAAAAATCTGGAGAGTGCAACATTTGTGCACCTCATGCAAAAGGAGTCAGCTGTGGGCAATGAATCAAAGAAAGATCTTAGACTCAACTCAATAGATTGGCGAACAGATTATATAGTCACAGCAAAGCTGTGAATGAGTGTTGGGTTCCGTTCTCTTCTGGTCTCCAGGAAGTGAGGGGGATTGAAACACACTCTCCCAAAGAGTCACCAGAACTTGAAGTTCTAGGGATCAAAATCAGGACTTTTGCATGCAAAGTGTGGATTCCATCTCTTTAAACCATCTCCCCAGCCCTAAAATTTCAGTGTGTTTGTGTGTGTGTGTGTGTGTGTGTGCGCGCGCGTGTGTGTGTGTTCTCAGAGATGGAGCCCAGAGCTTCACATATGCAAGATAAATGCTCCAATGCTGCTTATTTCCCAGCCAACCTTGGGGTCATCTCTCAAAGCCTTGGGGATTTCCAGGACTTATAGTGGCTGCAGCAATGTGGGCAGAAAAACTTAACTCTCAGCTTTGATCTAATCTTAAGCCTCTGACCTAATACCCTCTGTTTGGTTGGGACCTGGTTGACCCAAATCTCCTTCTAAGTCCAGAAAAAGGCAGTTCCAGGGGATGCGATAAAAATCCTTTGCTGCCTTAAGATAGTGAAGAGTCAGAGTGATAGAACAGTGGGTAGGGCACTCGCCTTGCTCAGTGCCGACCCAGGTTGGTTCATTGGCACTTTATATGGTCCCTCGATCCCTGCCAGCAGTGATCTCAAAGCAGAGTCAGGAGGAAGCCTGAGCACGGCCACATGTGGCCCCAAAACAACAATTATAAAAGATAGTAAAGCTGGGCCTAGGTTCTTTCAGGCCTGACCACCTTAGAACCTTAGAAAACCGTAAGCCTTGTAAATAGGCATCTGCCTCGTGTCTGCTAGGAGTCAGCTGGGACATAGCAGGCTGGAACTCCAGCTTTCTTGCACTGCATACATGGCTCTGTCGGAAAGATGCCCTTGTTTCATTTCAATGGCGAAATAGTTTTCTGTTTCCAATCAACTTGACCTCTTCACATCAGCTCTCAGGACTCTGCCCTTGGTTTCACCCCAAGGTGCCAACCCCATGGCAGTGCTCAGAGGCACCTCAGCACACCCTCAGGTCTCAGTGCACACAGTATATTGGCTTGAGTTTGTTACATGCCATGAGAAAGGCCAAGTTGAAATCCCACCACGGCAAGCCAGGTACTTACTGAGACTTTGATCTGTGCCAGGAAGGTGCTTGGCACTCAGTACCCTCGAGCCCTAGAGCAACGACTCAGCTCTGGGATTCAGAACCCAACTCTGCTCTTCTCAGTCCCGACTCTTCCTCTTTGAAATGAAGTTTCATGTGGTTTGGGTGAGGCGACACTCTCTTGTGCTGGCTGCAAAGTTCACTCTCACCCTCACACTTGAACCACCAGAATCAGCATGCCCTCTGGGTGGATTGGCATGAGCTCTCTGCCCACTTAGCTCTGCTCATCCTGAGACCCTCATGAGTTTGGAGGAGGCCAAGGGTTAGGGCTAATTGGGTTCAGATTCTCTCCAGGTGAGCTGAGAGGTAGCCCGTGGGGGTCTGGACTTTGGGGCGCCTCTCTTCTTTCCTCTTTTCCTGACAGAATTATAGGAGGCATGGCTTGGTTCCAGGAGCTGACAGCAGTCAAAATGAACCCCAACACCCTGTCCCCAAAGAAATCAACCACTGGAAACTCACAGTACAGAGAGGGGACCCCAAGAAGTGTAGGGAGTGGGAAGCCTAGACATCCTATGGGGCATAAACTTCAGTACCTCCTCCTTAGGGCGTCTTGTAGGCAGCCCTTCAGTGTGGTGTCTGGGGCCCAGAGAGATGCTAGAGCAAAGATGGCGTACATATTATACACTCCTTGAGAAGCGCGGACTTGGGTTTCCTCTTACCTCGGTACTCAGGGTCACTCCTGGTGGTGCTTGAGGTACCATATGTGGTGCCAGGGCTCAAACCCAGGTCATCATGTGCAAAGCAAGCACCTTCCCCCACCCAACTTCCCCCCTTTCTGCCCCCCCGTACTGTCTCTGACTCCTAAGGATTGTTTTTAAGCCTCAAAATGATGCCACAGAGGCTGGAGAGAGAGCACAGTTTCTGGTTAAGATGCATGCAACAGATGAAATGTGGTTTTATCTGCCACAGCTCTAACTTCCCCGGGAGTTGCTCTGGAGGCACCTTGAGCCTGCCGGGGAGTAGCCCACACATTCAGCTGCCAATCTGGCTGACTGAAGTTGCCCCAGGCCCCCTGTGTTTAGTTGGAAGCCTTCCTCAAAGAAAGATGCTACAAGCAGCCTTCTTTCTCAATATCTGGGTTTTTCTTTTCATTTTCTTTTTTGAGGGTGTCACACCTGGGGACTGGAGCTTCTCCTAGCAGCGCTTGGGAACCATGCAGTGCCAATGACAGGGATTGGGGAGGTCCTGAAAGCAAGCATGTGCTCAGCTCTATTTGGGTCATCTTCCCACCTTATTGAAGGCCTGTTTTGGGGGGCAGTTTGATGGTTAGGAGAAAGAGCGTTGGTGCCACTGGGAATTGAACCCAGGGCCTCAACACACAAGCCAAGTGCTCTTCCATGGATAGATTTTCTGAAATAGGACTGAGGTAGTATAAAGAGGTTGTGATTTGGCCTTTGGGTCCATGCACATCATTCAAATCTCATGAAAATAAAGCAAGTTCTTAATTGGGGGAAGAAAAGTGGGTTGTCCTAGCAACAGGGGCATTAATCATATAATAAGGTTTGGAATTTTTGTTCACAACTTTTACTGCCTGTGATCACATGTCCTGGACCAACAGCATCAGCACCTCTTGAGAGGTTGTTTAAACTGTCAGCTGTAGGAGATCGGAGTGATAATAGAGCTGATAGGGTGCTTGCCTTGCACATGGCCAACCCAGGCTCAATCCCCAGCATCTCCTCTGGTTCCTTCCAGGAGGGACCCCTGAGTGCTTTTAGGAGCAACCCCTGAACATAGCCGGGTGTGGCCCCAAACCAAAATAATGTCAGCTGTAGGACGGGGATGCAGCTTCACTGAGAAGAATGGCCTGGCATGTACAAAGCCTGGGTTTAGAGTCAGAGTAATTGTACAGCAGCTACGGCACTTGACTGGCATGCAGCCAACCCAAGTCCGACCTTGATTCAATCCCCAGTCATAAGGTCCTGCAATCCCTGCTAGAAGTGATCCCTGAACGCAGAGCCAGGAGTAAGCCTTGTGTACTGCCAGGTGTGGCCCAAAAACAAAACAACCGAAAGAAGGAACCCTGGCCTCAATCCCAGCATCACCAAAATAAATTAAGTAATGCAGAATCTGGGTCCCAAATCTACTGAATAAAAAACTTATGTTCTGAACATGAAATTTTGCAAAGCCCTGAGAGGGGCACTCATCACTTGAATACTTCCAAGGGCTGCAAAGAACGGATAACCCGTATAAATATGATTTGATACCACAAAGTACCACACAAACACCAGGAACTAAAACATTGTTGATCACTGAGCTGATGGTCATCCTTAGAATGATCTTTCCCTAAAATGATCTTTCCTTAGAGTCTTTCATGATCTTGGCTCCTCATACGATAATGCTCTTTTCCAGATTATGACCTTTCTAAAATGAGGGACTTCATCAACCAGCAAGCAGATGTGTACGTGGAGAAAGGCATCCTGGACCAAGAGGAGGCCGACGCCATCAAGCGCATTTATAGCAGCCTGTGAAAAGGGGCTAATGATCCCACAGGCTTCCCACTGCTTCAGAAAACATAACCACCTAGCTTCCACACTTCTGATTCTGTGACAAAGTGATTTTGACCCAAGGATTAGTAGAAAGTGCTGCATTTCCAGTAGCTAAACTCTTAGAAGCGGCTCAACCATAGCTTCCTTACCACAAAACCTCTCTGAAAAGTAAAGTTGTATATAAGCTGAGATTGTCTAGCTGCCTTCTTTCCCCACGGAGTTTTGAATTTCAGTCAGTGATATGTTGCTTTTGACTTTTTTTTGGGGGGGAGGGAGGGTGAAGGAAGTTGGGGGACATACCCAACATACTCAATTACTACTCCTGGCATTGCTCAGGGACCAGATGGGATGTTGGGAATCAAACCCGGGTTGACCACGTGCAAGGCAAACACTCTACTCAACATATTATCACTCCAGTCCCCAGGGATAAGTTGCTTTTGAAAAGCTTCTATTGGACTGAATTTAAGATTGGGTAAGGCAGCATTTTGGGCAACCTAAACTGGATTTGATCCAAGTCAATGCTTTCTAACAGAGCAAGAAGGGCCACCACTAAGTAAGAAATCAAGATACAAATCATCCCTTTCCCTGTGAACCAATCACAAGCTTCTGGTCCCTGTACCAAGTGCTCTCACACACACACACACACCCACACACACACACCCACACACACACACCCTTTCTCAGCCACTGCCTCAAACAAAGCCCTGGAAACCACACACGATAGCCCAGGTGCTCTCCTGGCTTTGGAGCCAGAGAGACAGTCCAGTGGGTAGACACTTGCCTTGCACTTGTCTGACCTAGATTCGATTCACAGAACAGCTTAATGTCTGCCTCATACCAGTGATTCCTGAGTGCAAAGCCAGGAGTAAGCTCTGAGTACCGCTGGGTGTGGACCTGCTAAAAAAAATTTTTTTAATGGCATTTAAAACTGACATAATGGAGCTGGAGAAACAGTGCAGAAGGTAAGGCATTTGCTTTGTGTGCGGCTGTGCCAGTCACTTCCCTGGGTTCTATCCCTGGTCTTCTGAATACCACCAGGAGTTACTCCTAAACACTGAGTTGAGGAATGGTCTGTCAATCAGCTGGATATGGCCCAACAAACCCTTTCCCCAAAAATGGTGTCTCAAACCTACAGAAAAGTACACAGTACATGCTTTTTCCATTCAGTAGATTACCACCAAGCACTCACACCCACTTCCCTTTCCAGACCACTGCCTCAAGAGAAGTACTGGAAACCACACACAGCAGCCCAGGCACTCTTGAAACATTGACGCATTCTCAGCCCTCCACATGCTTTAGACACTTGTGGTATAAACCCACGCCTGTCTCTGTGTGTTCACTTGGAAAACCACCAAAAAAGAACATAATGGTTCGTGGATTAGCTGCCACTCCTTCAGTCTTGGGATGTTGGTCTTGAACACTTCCACCTTCGGTATGTCACTGGCAGGTGAAGCTTTAGAAAACCTACAGAGAAGTGAAAGTGCTGTTGCTCACCTGTCGGAACACCTGCTTCCTATCTCTACACTTGCCAAAACCCAAACCAAAGCCTGACACGCAAACACTAAACTCACAAATGTGTCAAAGCAGCCAGGTATCGCTGGGGGGGCAGGGAGGGAACCGAAACACCTGTGGTCTCATCACACTGGCCAGGGGCTGGGGCAGCAAGCGCAGGGCTGGAGCACATGCTTTGCATACAGGAGGCCCAAGTACAGTCCCCAACACTGCCTGGTCCCCTGAGCAGAGCGAGAAGTGGCTCCCGAGAATAGCCAGGGGTGGTCCCCAAAGCAAAAACTAGAATACATTGAAAATGACTTGCCAAGACACAGGCTGTTTTAATGACACCTTTGATAACATGTCGACTCTGCTTCACCCACATTTGTGTTCCCAAGAGACTGCTTCCACATCAGAGAGAAAATGGTTGCCACCCAGCCATCCTATCCACTCATTTTTTTCGAGTTTTACTATCCAGCATTTTTCACAACTAAAAATGTAGGGCATTGGAGAGATTGAATAGCAGGTAGGGCATCTGCTTGCACATGGCTAACCAGGTTCAATCCCTAGCACCCCCTTTAGTATCCCTAACATCCCGAGGAGTGATCCCTGAGCTCAGAGCCAGGAATAAGCTGGCCCTGATTATTTCTGGGTGTTACACACACACACACACACACACACACACACACACACACACACATGATTGTATTTAAGGAGCTTATTAAGGCTTTTAGAGCACATTGATATTCATCGACTCCTACTGACCACCAAAAGGGAAGTCATGTGACCTATTTTATCAATGAGAAAACTGGGTTCATAGGCACAGGACATGCACCAACACATCTGGTATAGGAGAAGTGGTGAAGCTGGGATGGCACCGTAAGTTTCCTGTCTCTGTACTTACTGCCACCTCAGAGCTGCTCTGGATGAGGATAGACTCAAGAACACTAGCACAGTTCAACCACAGCATGACAAATTCAAAGGGTTTTTCGGGGTCGGGGGGCAGGAGAGGAAGTTGTTTCTTATTTTTGGACACACCCAGCAATGCTCAGGTTTCACTCCTGGTAGTGCTAAGGGGACCATATTTGGACCAGGTGATTGAATCCAGGTCAGCAGTATCCAAGGCAACAACCCTACCCATTATACTCTTTCCCAGCTCTGAAATTCAGCATTATTAAAATGCCTTGAAGATGTGGGGTGAGATATTTTAGCTACAAATTGCACAGCGACACTTTAGACATAAAAACTCAGAAAAAAAATGTTTCTTCAAATTGGAGCTGATGTCTTTTGAATAGTACTTTTGGATTTATGTCTTTTGAATTGCTCTCGGTTCTGATGATTTTATATTTTAAATGGCATGTGAAGTCTTAAAAAGAATATCCTACTTCCCCATAGAGGCCTGAGCCTTTTCCAAGTATACACAACCAGGTTCCATTCCCAGTATCTCATCTGGTCCCCTGAGTACAGCGAGGATAATTCCTGAATGCTGAGCATCTCCCTGTGTGACCCCCAAACTCAAGCAACAAGAGCAAAAATAACCTGAGCTATTATGAGTATGAGGGGGAAATACAAGCATCATGTACTCTCTGGACAAACAATTCAAGGCCAAAGATGACAGCTATCACTTCCCATCAGTGCCCTAAGGTCATCCCTTGCCTCAGCGTAGAATCTCTGCCTGCTGGTGCCACAAACTCTAGCAGTTATACTATGGGCATTTGTTTCTGTTTCATGAAAAATGAAGAACCAAGATGGGAGAAGGAAAGGAGGAAGAGTGGGGGGAAAAGGAGGAAAACAAAAGTACTTTGTCCCATAGAAAGCAGACACTTTTGGGGAAATAAGGGAGTAAAGACAAATATGGGAACTAATTTATTTGTAGGGGAGGGCACATCAGGCAGTGCTCAGGTTTTTACTCCTGGCTCTATACTCAGTGATCACTCCTGGTGGGGCACCAGGGACCATGTGGGGTGTCAGGGACTGAACCCAGGCAGCCATATGCAAGGCAAGTGCCCTATCTCTGGTACCATATTTATTTATATGAAAACTTATAGACGTATCTAACCTCATACCTACACAGAAATCAAGACCAAAGGATGTATTTAAGTAACTTAAGTATAAATAGTAAGATATTTCTTCATGTTTATTACTATTAACTTATACATATAATAAGACAATTCAAATTATATGAGTTAAAAACCAAATCCTCAATTCAAATGAGCAGTGATTACAGAACACTATACAGTGATTTATCAATGAATTCTAAACTAGAAATCACCAATGTGTCAGATTATGATATTGTTTTATTGCTTCTTTTGATCAGATTCCATGTTTTAATCATATCTGAGCCACATTAGCTCAAATGTGAAAATGCCAAGCTTTATGGTTACTGTAACAAATTAGCTTTTGATTATTGAAACTTTTCAAAACTGCAATTATAATAAAAATCAGTAAACTATTTAATAGTAGTTTAAAAACATAATCCCATTCATTGGAAAAAACCGAAGCTCTAATATGAAAACATAGTTTATTTTCTTGTTCAGACTTTTGTAGTTTATTTTTACAAAATAGCAGACAAAATTTGGTTCTTCATATTAATACAGAATAGGTAATACATATCGAAATATATATATATAGCACTTATATAGATAAAAACAAGAGCAAAGTCTACACTTCAACAGCAACCGTGTTCTCACAGAATTAGCATTTCTCAAGAGATAAACATCACTTTCAGCTTCAATATGTAAATAGTCTGATGTTGATGTCAGCTAGTATTTACAAAAGCTAGTCTAAAAACTACTGCCACCTCCAAAGTGCCATGCCATAATAGACTAAAAGGACAGACAGCCAGAGTGAACTGAACACACGTCAGCATCAGTGCAAGTGCTGTAGGTCAAACATAATTGTCATTTTAAAATGGACTCGATGACAATCCAAAAGGGATGCTTGGAATCTTCAGTTGTTCCTTCCAACAGCCTTTGAATCCAGGTTAGCTCACACCCCCGATCATCAGTTATGATAAAGGGAAGCTGCATATGGACTTTCTTCCTCTCTGAAAAACAGAAATACAGCTTAAGTCACTGTTCCAAACTTTGTTCAGTAAATGAAATGGGGCCCAGAAGAATCAAGCAGTGGCTTAGAGTACCTGCTTTACAACCTTGGAAGTATGTGGACCTAAGTTCGATTCCCCAGTGTCCCACATGTATCAGGTTTGTTTGTGTGTTTGTTTGGTAGCCATACCCAGCTATGCTCAGGGGATGACTCCCAGCTCTGTGCTCAGGTATCACTCCTGATGGTGCAAAAGGAACTATATGTGGTGCTGAGGAATTAAACCTGCATCTCTTGCCTAGGAGACAAGAGCCATCACCTCTGCACTATCTCTGCAGTCCCTAAAATAGAATGTTTAAATCAAAAGGATATTTGTCCAAGAACACCTTAGAAATAATTTATCCAGAAGGCAGAGCAATCATACAGCAGGTAGGCCCGCATGCCTTGCATGCAGCTGACCCGGTTTCCATCTCTCGGCATCCCTTAGAGTCCCCCAAGCTCGTCAGCAGTGATTCCCGAGCACAGAGCCAGGAATAACCCCTGAGGATCGCTAAGTGTGACCCAAAAACCTGTAGCACTGGTAGCATAGTCCTCCTGTTGTTCATCGATTTGCTTGAGTGGACACCAATCATGTCTCGTGAGACTTGTTGTTACTGTTTTTGGCATTTTGAATACACCACAGGGAGCTTGCAAGGCTCTGCCATGAGGGCAGGATAATCTCAGTAGCTTGCCGGCTCTCCAAGAAGGATGGAGGAATCAAACCCGGGTCAGCCGTGTACAAGGCAAACGCCCTACCTGCTATGCTATCGTTCCAGCCCACCCAAAAACCTAAAAATAAAAAAAAAATTAAAATTAAAAAAAATTAAAATTAAAGAATAAAAAAAAGAAGTAATTTATTCAGGTGTTGAGGTGCAGGATCTGAAGACTGAGGTTTGATCCCCAGGACCACAGAGCCCCTGAGAAACACTGGACCTCACGAGTCCTACCAGAGTGGCCATAGTGGCCCCCAAGCAGTACCAGGAGTGGCCTATATACAACAGTCATTTTCAGTACCTCACACCAACCTGCTTCCCCCCACCCTTTTTTTTTTTTGCTTTTTTTTGGGTCACACCTGGCAATACACAGGGATTATTCCTGGCTCATGCACTCAAAAATTACTCCTGGCAGTGCTCAGGGGATCATATCGGATGCTGGGATTCGAACCCAGGCCAGATGCATGCAAGGCAAACACCCTACCTGCTGTGCTATGGCTCCAACCCCTGCTTTTCCCCCTTTTACCTGCTCTCTTCTTTTAGTTTCTTGGCTGCCTGTGTTGATAACTTGATCTGTAGGTCCAGTCTCTGCAGGAAGTCTCGTGCTGACACTTCCTCCGGCTGCACAGGCTGGATACTGGATTCGGGGGGGCTAGGGGGAGACAGGTCCTCATCCTCGGCCACCACGGGCACCTCTTCATGCGAGACACTATCAACAGTTTCATTTTCTGGAGAATCGATTGAGTTGAGTCCATTAAAAAACAAAGGCTTCTCTGATATGACTGGGATGTTCAAAGTTTTCTTCAGAAATATACAGTCATTGGTAAACAGTTTATTTGCCCTTTTAATCTGCTCCATCTAAAATACAAAGAAAAGGAAACACAGAGTTACATATAAATAAAACTGGAATTAGATCTCATTACACAACCTCAAACTAAAAATACTCACAAGCAAAACGTGTACATCTGAGTTTAGTCTTGTTCCCAAACACCCCCCCAAGATATTTCAAGCCATAGTAGGAAACTGTCTCCCAATTTAAAAAAAAGAAAACACTCATTTTCCCACAGTTTCTTATTTCTCCTTCCAAGTAACTTTCACCAACATAAGCAATCAAATTGTATGAGTTAAAAAATACAGAATTCTAAGCACTTAATTGATTCCATACTTAAAAAAAATTTTTTTCTATAATCAGATTTAAAACAAACAAAAAAATTTTTAAAAAAAGACCTTACCAGTGCTGCTATTTCACTTTTGGGGTACTTCAAGAGAATTGGGTTTGGGGAACACAACAGCTGCAGGATAAGGTCAAGAAGGATTTGAAAATGGTGCCAGTCTGGGCATGCAGACAAGGGCAAGGGCCTCTCAGCGTGCATGTGTGAGGTCCTGGGTTCAGTGCCCAGCACCCTAAGGGTGCACCCTCTGCAGAGATTTTACTAGCAGACTTCACTGAGAAGGCGAGTTCTGGTTTTGATTCTTCTGACTTCACATGGGCCTTGAAGTGGAAATGGAACAGCAGAGGAAGTAGGGGGGTGGCATCTTTTTTTGGGGGGGGGGGCACTTTGAGAATCAAAGTTTCTGTCTTTCACCCATCAGAGGAGGTATCTGAAGACCCACTTCACAAATCACGTTCACAGATCATTACGGAATCATCACCCAAAGGCAGCATTTAACCCAGGTCTCCAAAACCTCAGGTTTGGTTAGAATCTGTGGATGTTTCCTCTGAGCCCAGAGCTGGAGATGGGAGGTGAGGGTAAAGGTGGAAAGGCATGAATACACACTGGCCTCTCCCCTTCAAGCCATCTTGCATTCAACAGAGGTGTCTCCTCTCCCTTTAACAAAGAGCTCAGTGCCCAAGCTGGCTCGTGCAGACGGGACTCAAACCCAGGCTGGTTCTGGGCCTGGGCATCTCAGCATATTCTCCTGTGCTCTGGGTGCCGCCTAGGAGCTCCACCACCCTGCCCGGGACTCTAAGTTTTCTCCAGGAGGTTCTATCTCCCCTGAACCTCCTCTCTTGTGAGTATGTAAGTCAGACAATAGTGCCACAGCAAAGCACACAGGTTTGGAAGCCTTATACAAGAGGTTCCAAATCCCAGCTCACCCAGCACAAACCATGTGAACATGAGTTTGGTTATCTGGTGGCAAACGGGTATTAACCACCCTGCACAGGGCTGGATCCACCCTTCACTGGAAGGATTAACTGAGTGTGGATGGGCCAGCTTGCTATTGCCTTGAACTCTGCCTAGTTTTTACTGCCTAGCATCCACTTCCTGCACCTCTCTCAGTGAAATGGGTCCTAAAGCACAGAGCTTTTGGAGCACAGGATCAGCCCAGCCCTGAGAGAATCCCAGAGCCCTGGATCCTTGGTGTCAGCCCCATCCTACAGCCATTCCAGGATGCAAAGGAGACTTGGGGTCTGGAACGGACAGGTCCTCTTCATGGCTGGAAAGCACGCTGTCACCTCATGAAACCGGAAAAAAGCCACCAGGGAGCAGAGCAACTGGACCTCTGCTTTTGTTTTGGGTTTTTTTGGTTTGTTTCTGGACCGCAACCAGAAATGCTCAGGGGTTACTCCAGGCTCTGCACTCAGGAATGACTCCCTGGCAGTGCTCAGGGGATCAAACCCTAGTCAGCCACGTGCAAGGCAAGCACCCTACTGCCTGTGCTAGCTCTTCAGCCTGCAGCTAGACCTCTGCATCCCACAAAGCCCAAATCTGGAGCACCCTGAGACCTTCTAGGCTCATGGACCAATAAACTCCCAGGTTATATCCAACCAGGTTTTATCCAACCAATCTGAGTTAAGATTTTCTGCCCCTTGTCAGTAAAAAACGCCCTCGTTGCTCCAGTGCTCATGGTACATTTCCTGGTAGCTCCTGCTTTCTGGAAATAATGATGAAGTAAAATGCCAGGAACCTGGCTGCAGAGACAGGCTTGGAAATAGTAGGAGTCGATGGAATTGCTTCAGAACAAGACAAGGAACTTTCTATAGTTCCTTTGGGTCTAACAAAGATCTTGTATGTTCCAGGCACTTAGGAAGGAAAAGCTGGCAGTGCTAGAGGGAGAGGCGGGGGGCCTCCAAGGCATCACCAGCAATGCTGGGGGCAGGTGGTGCTGGGGATCAAGCTCAAGTAGAGAACAGGTGCCCTCACTCTTTTACTATCTCACCCAGCCCTAAACTGGTTTATTGTTTTAAGGCAAACGACTTCAATCTTAATTTGTTCATCTTAGCAAGCAATAGCTAGAACCAACTAGACAGGTTTCAAACTGTTACCAGTAAGAAAAGAAATCAACACGAACAAAAAGCACCTCTGTGTGAGTGTGTGTACATACACACACACAAGGGGGGAGAAGGAGAGGGGGGCGTCCCACAATGGCCCAGACCGGGACAAAAAAAGGCTTTGGCTAAAGGACTTAAAGGAGCAAGCTCCAGTCCGGAGAGATTGTCCCTAGGATAGCAATTGTAAGGACATTGGGTTTTATTTCAAGGTGACAAGAAACCCCTTGGGGAATGAGGGAAGGTAGTGACAAGTTCTGATTACAGTCAGTCTGGCAGCTTTGTGGAAAATGGGTTGGCAAGAAAAGACTTTGGCTAAAGCGCAGGGAGGAAGGAGCAAGCTCCAAAACCCAAATGTGAAGGAAACAGCAATGACATGGCCAGAGGCCCGAGCCGCTCCCAAACAGCACACTGAAGGCTTACTGGGCTCCAGGAAGGTTTAGACTTTTTTTTTTTAATCTGAAATACATGGGTCTCATGTTCTGGAAAATTCACCTCCCATGAAACTCGGAAAAGCCATCATCCACCCTGAGGAAGAGCTAGGAAATTCCACACCTGCGCTCTGCTCTGACGCGTCCTACCCTACTCACCCTAACAGAAAGGGCGTCAGCAGCCTCAAGTTTCCTGTGGGGAAAGGAGATGGGGGAGGGTGAACGGTCGAATGCTCCCACTTCCAGAATCTCAGCTCTGAACCATGTGAGCCCGGACACTATCTGGTCTCTGAGATTCAGGTCATCAAGCGAGTGAGGGCTGAAAGGAGGAAACCGGTGCTGAGGTCACGGGCAGAGGGCGGCCTTGCAGGCAGGAGGCCTGGGTCTCTTCCCAGGAACCCTCCTCTTCCCTCAGATGAGTAGGAAGGCTGGTCAAAGCTGGCTAGAAGGAGTATCATCAACAATTTCATGCCTCATTGAACTGACTCTCCTATGAGTTCACTTCCTGGTGAGTTCACTCTGAAGTGAACCCCCAAAACATGCCCCTATAAAACATCCACAGCAGCGCTTGGCAGGGCCAAGACCTCTCTCCAAGGGCCAGTCTGGTCAGCCTTGTCAGGACTCCGCACCCCCCCCCCCCCCCGCCACAGGCAAGGTTCCTGATTGCCATCCCTCCTTCTCCCACACTTCAAACAAAAACAACAAGCCCTCCCCAAAAACATTTTCAGGATGACTAACACTGACACAGGAGCAGATGCCTGACAGGGATTCCCCCAGACACGGGAAAGTGTCAGGTCAGACCCTCTCAAGCTGTTGAGCTGTCGTGGGGCACGCGGAGCCCCCCACAGCCACATGCTGATGAAGAGATTTCTCTCTTCACCTCAGAAGAATAGAGACCTTTTTGGGGCTGGAGAGATAGCACAGCGGGTGGGGTGCTTGCCTTGCACGTGGCTGACTGGGTTCGAGTTCTGGCATACCCATATGGACCCCGGAGCCCCACCAGGAGTGATCCCTGAGCTCTGCTGTGTGGGCCAAATCTCCTCCCCTCAAAGTAAGGATATAAGAGGGGCGGGAGCAATAGCACAGCGGGTAGGGCATTTGCCTTGCACACAGCCGACCTAGGTTTGATTCTCAGCACCCCATATGGTCCCCTGAGCACTGCCAGGGGTAATTCCTGAGTGCAGAGCCAGGAGAAACCCCTGTACATCGCTGGGTGTGACCCAAAAAGCAAAAACAAACAAACAAAAAAAAAAACAAAGTAAGAATATAAGACCCTTTAATGGTAGAGACCAGGGTTTAGATCTGTGTGTGGCAGGAGCAGGAAGGGTGGGACCAAGGGGGCAGGGCCGAGGGACCTTCTGGGGCACTGGGAGCTGTCCTAAACTTGGACTGTGCTTGTGAAGTTGCATAACTCTGTCCCTTCACCGAAAGTCTTTAAATCGTTACATTAAACACAATTGAAATTCCTTGTGAGCAAATTATAAACCAAAAGAGCAGCTGTGTGGATAGGCTTGCTTTCTTTGTTGAAGGCACACACACGGAAGTGCTCAAGGACACTCCCAACAGTGCTCAGGAGACTGGGTGGTGCTGAGGACCAAATGAGAATGTCTCCTCAACACTGAAGCAAGTGTTTCAGCTCTCTGGCCTACCTCCTCAGCCTATTGGAGGGGAAGGGAGGGCAGGGAAAGGGAGGGGAGGAATGGGGAGGGCAGGGGAGGAGCAGGGAGGGGAGGGACAGACAATGGCCGAGAGTTAGTACAGCAGGTAAGTTATTTGCTTTGCACCCAGCTGATGCAGGTCCAATCCCCAGCACCACATATGATCCCCCAAGCCCCACTATGAGTGATCCCTAAGCACAGAGCCAGGTGGAAGCCTTGAGCACTACCAGTTGTCCACCCTCCCCGGCAAAATGACCCCAATTTTGTTGAGGGATTGTGTGCGTGTGCATGTGTGTATTGGGGGGCCACACCCAGTGGTGCTCAGGGCTTATTCCTGGCTCTGTGCTCACGGATTACTCCTGGCATGGCTCAGGGGACTTTGTAGCACCAGGGATCAAACCAGGTGTGCTGAGTGCAAGGCAACTGCCTTAACCTCTCTATTACCTCTCGAGCTCTGGATTTGAGGGCCATCTGGCTGCGACATCTATCACCCTTTGATGGTCAGGATTGATTGGGCTGATCTGGCTAGCTAGGCGGGTGTACCCTTCCTCCCTCACCGCTCCATGTGCGCCCCTCCCAAAGCTGAACACTCGGTAGAAGAGGACGGCCTTCCCCAAATAGAGAACAGAGACGGACCGGTCTTCGGTCTTGGTCTTTGGTTAAGAGTATACGAGTAGCTGCGCTCCCCTGCTAGAACCTCCAAACAGGCTCTCAAGATCCTCTCGAGCTCTATTTCATTTTGATCTTTAAGACAGACTGCACTGTAGCACTATCCTCCTGTTGTTCATCGATTTGCTCGAGTGGGCCCAGTAACATTGTGAGACTTGTTGCTGTGTTTGGCATATCTGTCACACAGAGCTTGCCAGGCTTTGCCGTGTGGGCGAGATACTCTCGGTAGCCTGCCGGGCTCTCTGAGAGGGGCGGAGGAATCGAACTCGGGTCGGCCCTGCTGGCTGTATGCAAGGCAAATGCCCTATCCACTGTGCTCCAGCCCAAGACGGAATAATGCACTTCAAAAATAGTTTTAAAACAGAATCTTGAAATATTTTATTTTAACCACTGTTAAAAAGAAAATGGCAGGGGCCAAAGTGATAGTACAGCATTTGCTTTGCATGTGACTGACCCAGGTTTGGTCCCCAAAGCTATGTTCCCCCAAGCACTGCCAGGGATAAATCCTGAGTGCAGAGCCAGGAGTAACCTCTGAGCATTGCTGGTATGACTCAAAAAGCCAAAAAAAAATAAAATAAAATGACAGCACCCAAATGGTAGCACTTGTGCTCAATATATGGTGACAGGGATCGAACCTGCATCAGCTGGTGCAATGAAAGTGCCTTATCTGCTGTACCATCGCTCCAGTCCACTTAGGACTTTTTTTTTAAGTTTTATTAGTGAAACACCATGAGGTACAGTTGTAGATTTACAATTTTTTGTGCTTGGGTTTCGATTATACAATGATC
>JAOXYA010000001.1:242151-254429 GCA_028565675.1 Sorex palustris
AGTAATTCCTGAGTGCAGAGCCAGGAGTAACCCCTGTGCATCGCCGGATGTGACCCAAAAAGCAAAAAAAAAAAAAAGTTTTGTTTGGGGACCATACCTGGTGGTACTCAAGGGCTAATCTTGCCTCTGTGCTTGGGAGTTACTTCTGGCCTACTGATGGTGGTGATGATGATGATGATGATGATGATGATGATGATGATGATGATGATGATATTGAATCCCCATGAGAAGCAGAGTTACAAAGTTGCCCATGATTGACTTTTAGTCAAATGGTGTTCCAACACCAATCCCTTTACTAGTGTACATTTCCCACCACCAGTGTCCCCCGCATCCTTCCCGCCACCCTCCTCCCCCAACACAACAGCCTGCCTCCAGGCCAGACACTTTTTTTCATTTTCTCTCTTACTCTCTTTCTCTCTCACCACTTGGGCATCCTGGTTTGCAATACAGGTACTGAGAAGTTCATCCTGTTTGTCCCTCTACCTACTTTTAGCACTCAGTTCTTATCCATACAGAAGTTTCACTTCCTGAGTCCAAAGCCTGAATTTTTGGCAGGTTAATGTTTTGGTAAGATTGATCCTGAGGTGATGGGCATCCAGCTGGAGGTGCAGTGGTGGCTTTGGGGCGTGGGAGAGGATCTCTCCTGTTTTATTGTAATTTAAACAAATCCTTCTTACTGATTGACCTTTTGCTTTCCTTTGACATTCAGGGAGCACAGCTTGACACCCATGATTTTTTGTTTTGTTTTGTTTTGTTTTTTAGTCGTGCTGTTCTGAAGTTTCAAGGACTGGCTGGCTTAAGCGTTCTTGAGAAAGGTCTAGACGAAGCCATGGCACTTCCTTTTCAAAAAGAGCTGGAGAAATACAAGAACATCGATGAGGATGAGCTGCTTGGCAAACTCTCAGAGGAGGAACTGAAGCAGCTGGAAAATGTTCTTGATGACCTGGACCCCCAGGTGAGAGGCCTGGCTACAGCGGAGCCGGGAGGAAGGGTGGGAGGACCTCAGGGTGCCTCCAAACTAGAGGGCCACCCCTGAGGCTCCAGTCCTGTTCTGCCCCTGGGGGTTCCTGCTCACTGGCTTTTTGTGTTCATGGCGTACCTGAGCAGATGCCCCTGTGACAGGATACGAGCATTCATTTCTCAAAACTGGCTTCATGTCCATGGGGGAATGTTTTCCATTAGTTGAACTAATTCAACTTAGATGGAAAAGGAGAGGAGAAGGCAGGGAGATAGAACAGGGGTTAAGGCACTTGCCTTGTGGGAATGGGGGGGATGAGAGGGATACTGGGAACATTGGTGGTGGAAAATAGGCACTGATAGAGGGATGGGCACTTGATCATTGTATGACTGAAACGTTAACACAAACGTTTCTAAGTCTATAACTGTGCCTCATGGTGATTCATTAAAAAATAAAAAAACTAAGAAAAAATAAAAGGAACTGGAAAAAAAAAGGTACTTGCCTTGCCCATGGCCAACCCCAGTTTGATCCCTAGTATTGTATATCGTCCTCTGGTCATCTCTGGGGTGGCCCCCAAGCCAAATAGAAATAAATAAAAGCAAAAATAATGCAAGCACCCTGTATTTATGTTTAATAAAAGCAAGGAAGCTCTAAATCCAGCATCTCTCAATATCTACCGTCACATTCACGTCTTCCATTTTCTCAGGAGAGAGCTTAGAAATTTGAGTATCAGAGCCAGAGCAATAAATAGTACAGCAGGTAGCGCACTGGCCTTGCACAGCACCAACCTGGGTTCAATCCCCAGCATCCCTTATGCCCCTACCTCCACCGCAAGAGTAGATTCCTGCATTCAGAGCCAGGAATAAGCCTTGAGCATCACCAGGTGTAGCCCAAAAACAGAAATTAGAATATCGCTGTATCCCCTCCTGGAGCACATCTCAACAGGCCTATCTGGGGGTGATGGGGTGCAGATCTGGAAGCCCCAAGTGTGATGTGCATGGGTGCGACCTGGGGGCTGGGCCGGGGGCTGCTGAGGAAGGTCGGCTGTTTCTGACTATTCTGTCCGCGCTTGTGGGCAGCCCCCCTCTCACCTCCATCTCTGCCCAGGGACAGTGGGGATGGGGGCCAGGGACATGGTGCCATGGTCAGCCCCCTACTTCCTGCTTCCTTCATCCACTTCCTTCCTGCTCTCTCTCTCTCTCTTTCGTTCTCTCTCTGTTTTGCTCGTTCACTCTCATGCTGTCTCTCTCTCTTTCTTTTGCTCACTCTCGCCGACACGTCTCTCTCCTCAGAGCGCTCTGCTGCCCGCTGGATTCCGGCAGAAAGACCAGACCCAGAAAAGCGCCACAGGCCCGTTTGACCGCGAGCACCTGCTCATGTACCTGGAGAAGGAGGCTCTGGAGCAGAAGGACAGGGAGGACTTTGTGCCCTTCACCGGAGAGAAGAAAGGTGAGGACCAGGGGTAGGGTGACCAACACAGGCCCTGCCACAGGGACCCGGATAGGGCAGCTGGCGGTTGGGAGCGGAGCCCAGAGAGAGGCAGGACTGGAGGAGCGTGTTTTCCGAGGATGCTCCCGGCCCAGGGCATGCCTGACGCTAGCAGCCGCCCGGGGACCTCGGGAGTCCGGGCTGGGACAGTGCTGACTGAGGAGGGGCTGCGATTGTGGGCACAGACAGTCCATACTGCAGTCTCAAAGCCCAGAATTGCTCCCAAATAACTAATGTGTATTGCCGTGAGCATGGCGGAATAGGCCAGCAAAACAAACACGTGAACATGTGATGATAACTTTTTATTCCCTTTTTGTTTGTTTTGGGGACACATCCAGTGATTCTCGGGGCTTCTTCCTGGCTCTGTGCTTGGGGGACCATCAGCCGTGTGCCCCTGGAGAGGAAATCATGAAATCAGAGTTGACCAAGTAGAAGGCCAGCACCTTTCCCACTGCACTATCTCCCCAGCCCTGCAGTCTTTTGTGTCTCTTGTTGTTGTCTGTGGTGTTTGTTTGTTTGGTTTGGGGCCCCACTTAGAGGTGCCTTGGGCTTCATCCTGGCTCCGTGCTCAGGAATCACTCCTGGCTGTGCTGAGATCCATGTGTTGCCTCAGACCCTTGACAGGAGTGATCCCTGAGCACAAAGCCAGGAGTTAAGTCCTGGGCACAACTGGGCGTGTCCCCAAAATAAAAAGGAAGAAGGAAAGGAAGGAAGCTCAACCTATAAGAGACAAATAATTTGCATAAGAAATCAGAGGGGGAGCCGGAGCAATAGTACAGCAAGTAGGCGTTTGCCTTGCATGCGGCCAACCGAGTTCTATCCCCAGCATCCCATATGGTCCCCCCAGCACCGCTAGGAGTAGAGTGCAGAGCCAGGAGTAACCACTGCGCATTGCTGGACACTGTCACCATCACTGTCCTCCCATTGCTCATCGATTTGCTTGAGCGGGCCCAGTAACGTCTCCACTGTGACAATTGTTACTGTGTTTGGCATATCGAATACGTCACATGTAGCTTTCCAGGCTTTGCTGTGCAGTCGAGATACTCTCGGTGGCTTGCTGGGCTCTCCAAGAGGGGTGGAGGAATCAATCTCAGGTTGGTCATCCTGGCCGCTTGTAAGGCAAAACACCCTACTGCTGTGCTATCACTCCAGCCCCATCACTGGGTATGACTCAAAAAGTAAAAAAAAAAAAAAAAAAAGAAGAATTCAGGGGCAGGAGCAATAACACAAACAGTTAGGGAGCTTGCCTTGTACATGACCAACCCGGGTTTGATCCCTGACATCCCATATGGTCCCCCACACCCCACCAGAGTGATCTCTGAGCACAGAGCTCCGAAAGGAAGAGTCGAGAGCCAGAGAAATAGTGCAGGGAATAAGGCATTAGCCTTGCACTCAGCTGACCCCATTTTGATCCCCAGTACCACATATGGTCCCCTAAGCACTGCCACGAGGAGGAATCTCTGAGCACAGAGCCAGGAGTAACCCTTGAGGACTCCTGGGTGAGGACCCCTGACCCTTAAAGAAAAGATGTTAAATAGAAGGGAAAGTCGGGTAACACAACTGGGCCAGTACTCTAGCGTTGCAGTAGCATCACAGTTACTCCTGGACTAGTTCAAAGGTGAAAGGAAAAGTCAGTGGTCACTTCTAGTCCCCACTAATGGCTCGCACCGTGGCCATGAGGGGCAGGGCAAGCTGTCCTGTTCGCTTCTCAGAAGTCCGAGGAATCGGTGTATGGTTGGTTCTCTTTTGATCCACATCATCAAGGCACAGATGGTTCCTGAAGGAGGCAGGAGTGTGGGCACTGTGTGTGTGTGGTGGTGGGGGGGGGTCGTCTAGTGCAGCCTGCTGGGAGAAGGTGGAGAAGCAACGGAGATGAACAAAATGGGCAGGAACCTGCAGGCTCTGTGGACAGAATCCCCAGGGTGCAGGGTCCACAGGGGACCTCAGCAGGCAGTTGGTGGTCGGTGTTCAGGTTGAGACTCTCTCTTTACTGGTTGGTGAGAACAGAGGCAGTTGGAGGTGGAGAAGAGTCGGGCCCCGCCCCACTGGGACCCTCTTACCTACCCAAGGGCAGCATAGGGCAAGGGGTCTCTCTTTTCTCTTTAAGACACAGTCTTCTCAGTTCTGTGCCCCAGAATGCTGGGTTCCTCCGGCCGTCCTTTCTCTGGCAGAGGGTAATTGATACCGGCTTCATCCCAGCAGTTGGGAATCACAATTGGGGCTGAGAAGGAGAGTACAATGGTTAGGGTTAAGGCACCAAGTATGGTGCTCTGAGCACTGCCAGGGGTCATTCCAGAGCACAGAGCCAGGAACAGTCTCTGAGTATTCCCAAATTTTAATTAATTTTATTTTTAATGTTAAAATTTTAAGGAATCACATTTGAAATATATAATATATATATATATATACACACATATACGTATATGTATATATTTAAAGAATCCCAGTTGACAGCACAGTGGCTCAGCACTACATGGGCCTGCTCATCTTGGAATTACCCTCTCTGGTCAGTCCTCTTAGCCTCAGGAACTCAGCAGTACAACATGTTTTCTTCTCTGATTTCAAGGGAGAGTCTTTATCCCCAAGGAAAAGCCTGTAGAGAAAAAGCCTGTAGAAGAAAAAGTGACCCTTGACCCGGAACTGGAAGAAGCCTTGGCCAGCGCCTCTGACACGGAGCTCTATGACCTAGCGGGTGAGTCTGGGCTCCAGGAAGCGGGAAGCATCGCAGTGTGGTGTCAGGATGTCCAGGCAAGGACAGGCACAAAGCAGCATCTCTCTGCTAACTCCCTGTTACTTCATCACTTGGAGCAAACCTTATTTTGCTCTGTCTCGGCTGTAAAATGCAGTGCTGACTCCCATTCGGGGTGGTTCTCAGAGTTGAGATGAGGTCGGAGAGGGTGGTGCAGATGCGACCTTGGATAGAGGGGTCCTGGCTCTCTGCTGGTGCCACAGCACTGCACACCTACAGTAATCATAATGGGACTGATGGAAATGCATATATATTTTTTAATTAAATCAATGATTACTGGTTTTGGCGTATCCAATACGCCACGGATAGCTTGCCAGGCTCTGCTTTGCGGGCAGGATATTCTTGGTAGCTTGCCATGCTCTACGAGAGGGATAGAGGCTTTTGGGGTAGCCTCTAATCACCCTTGTAGGTGTTCCCATGGTTCAAACCATATTTGAACCCTATCAAATATGGTGCGGCAATCCTGGAAGATGGGTATTAAGTGTCTTATGATGTGTCATGTGGCCTCTTTCTGATGCGCAGTCCAGAAAGTGTCCTGGAGCATGACGGCTGGGTAGTAGAGGTAGTAGAGGTAGTGTAGGTCTGCCAATGAGGTATTTATCTGGTACCGGTAGGGTGGGTCTTCTGTGCATAATCCAATCCTGGGTTGCTGGCGGTTGGTGGAAGCAGACAGAGCAGGGTAGGGTGGGGCTCCTGGTTTTAATGCCTTTGTCACCTGTGGTTGGTGGGAGCAATCAGAGGATCTCTGTCCCGGGTCTGTTGAGCCTGGAGTCCAAGGTCTCAGAGTTCTGTTTATCTTGTTCTATGGGGCTTCACTCATGTGTGAGTCTCGGCCTGAGGGTCCAGAAAGCGTCCTGGAGCGTGGTGGTGGCTCCATGATTGTACAAAGAATGCTAAGAGAGAGATAGCCAAAAAAACAAAAGAGCCTGTCTTCGAAAACTCTTGAGCTTATTCGCCAACGTGGTTTGGCGCATGTCTCAGGCAACCGCAAGCGGACGTCTGAGCTCGCAAAGCAGTGCAGAGATGCGATAAAGAAAGACCTCAAAGAGAAAAGAGCAGCAGTGCTGGTAGATGCAGCAGAAGCTGGGAAAAGCATTCACAACACCCACCTGTCCACCAACTACAAGACCAAGATGACTGCTCTTCGACATCCTGATGGATCGCTCACATCTTCCAGAAGGGCAATGGAGAAGATTATCCATGACTTCTACTCAGATCTCAGCCACGTCCACCTGCCCACATACCAAATTCCACAGGATGGACATGTCTTTCCCAATGTTCTCCCTTCCGAAATCCGACACACCATTTTGTCGGTAAAGAAGCAAACAGCACCTGGCCCAGACAAGGTCAGACCTGAACACCTGAAGAACCTGCCATCAGTACTCATCAATATACTGGCTTGGCTCTTCACGTGCTACCTGTCTGAATGAAAGGTTCTGTCCCAATGGAAAACCAGCGGGGCTGGACTACTGTACAAGAAGGGAGACATCCACGTCATTGACAACTATCACCCGATCTGCCTATTGTCTGTCATATACAAGCTGTTCACTCAAGTCATCCTGAATAGGATTGGCAGAAAACTAGATGAAGGACAAGAAGCATTATTACCTTACCCTTCTAAAGAAAAAAAAGAGGTAGTGTTGTATACATAATCCTTCTAGAATAAAACACAAAACCTGTTAGGTTTCTTTTGAGGTCTGAAAAAATGGGGTGTCATATAAAACAGTTTATTGTGCCAATCCTGAAACAAGGCAAGAAGGCAAGTGTTCAAGTGCAGGTTGCAGGCCAAGTAGCTATGTTACTTGGGTTGGGGTTACAGAAAACATAACCTTTGCCATCACAACATTTCAACGCCATCATTAAAAAGGACATGTTTATGGCAAGTTCAGTAGGAATATCAAAGCAGAATCAAATTCTGGAACAAATTATTGCTTTCTTTATTAGGGGGTTTTATGTCTCTAGGAGAAAAATAGCCTGACATATTCTTGAGCACAGATAGAGTTGTTGTATTAAGCCACAAAATACCAAGTAAATGTGCAGCCAAAGTTTCTCACATGAACTGGGTCCTTTTTGAGTTACTAATAAAATCAAATTGGCCCAAAGGTAAATCCAAGAACTATACACTAATGGGAACATAGAGCACAGGCAAAATTTATGTTGTCACAGACCCCAATGCCATCCATCACTGTTACACGTCAGTTCTCTCTCAGTGGACACCATGAGTTATCTTGAGAGTTCTGTAAGACAAGCTGAAGAAGTAAGAAAACCATAACCCTGCTTTCAAAGTGGATATGGTTGCAAGCCAAATACAGACTAGGGCTCCATCACCTCAGTCAAGGTGAGCTTTGAAAGACAATGGAAAGATACTGTAGTGCCAATGGGCATGTTTGGGGCCATGCGTTGATCATCTGCTATGTATAGAAAAAAGAAACTCAAGGTTATAGCATCTAAGTCATAACTCAAGGGCAATGACTAGTGTCTTGGATGTTGATTGGGGCCTAGAAGATAAGTTTTTGGCGAGATAAGGAGCTCTGGGTTAGATGGCAATAAAGTAGGTAGTTGCTATAAACCAGGGAAAGTAGTATAAAATGATGATATCCATTAACACAGGTCAAAAATATCCACCATAGAACAGGCAAGAAATTACCAAATAGACCTGCTGAATCAGTTCATAGATATTAGCAACCATCCTAAGTGCAAAGTGAAAAAGCAAAGTGGGTAAATAGCATAGACTTTCCAAAGTGGCTCTAACCACTGTAACCTCTGAATGTTCAACCTACAACAGAGACAAAAGCTGAGTTACAGCCGCAGAATTGCATACAACACACTAAACCAAAGTACTCCCTTCAAAGGAGGGAATTCTGTGATGTTCCCTTGACCATGGAAATCTCCAACTGTATCATGTGTGGAACTGTAAAGACTCTGCCAACTTGACATAGTATTGATATGTTCTGTCTGCACATCCTGTCTCCCAGATGATAAGTCTAACATATAATGCTATCAAGGAAACTTTGAATGAGATACACAATTCAAATTTAAAACAAATCACACTGTATCACTGTCATCCCATTATTTATTGATTTGCTCCAGCAGGCACCAGTAACGTCTCCATTTGTCCCTGTCACGTGCTAGTGTACCTCCATGGCATACTGGGGGCTCTTTCAGTGTCAAGGGAATGAGGACCATAAGTTTTACTGTTTTGGGCATATAGAGTATGCACAGGTGGCTTGCCAGGCTCTGCCATGTGGGTGGGATACTCTCGGTAGCTTGCCAGGCTCTCTGAGAGGAATAGAGGCTTTTGGGGCAACCCCTAATCACTTTGACGGGTGTTTCCAGTCAGGCATATACACAGGCAAGATACTCTCAGTAGCCTGCCGGATTCTCGGAGAGAGAGAACTAGACACTAAAAGGTTACAAGGCCACAAATACAGCCGTGCGCTTCCAGGAGCTTGGTTTTATAGTCTCTGGATCTTGGCCATTGATGGGATAAAATTTCAATTGGTGGGTATAACTGCCTAGTAATGGAAGTTTGAGGATATGGGTGGAAGAGGCCCAGTCCCGATCTGAGCAGGCTTGGAGATCTCAGCCCCAGGTTCCACACACCTGGATTCCTCTGCCAGTTCCTTCATGCGTGACTCTCATCTGAGCTATTTAAAACAAATAGCTTTTTAATAATGAAATATCTAGAAAATTTCATAATTGTACCAAAATGAGTCTGTTCCTGAGAGGGAGATAAATACTTGGCACAAAATGGTTAGGAGCAGTAATTTAGAGAAAAATTAGTGTTTTATGTTTGTGCCTTTTTTAATTGAGGGTGCTTCATAAACCAGTTGCATTTGTTGTTTCTATCCACTCTCGGCAAGGCACAGATGTGGCACTCACACTGTACAATTTGATGTCACAGATTGACATTCTCCAAAGGTTTCCTTTTCTCTAATGGCTGCTGAATTATTCACACCCCGAGCGCTTTCTGAGCCTGAATTGTAATTATTAAGGAGTCCTTTCTGCAACACCCATCCTCTCTCCCTCCATAAAAGAACCTTCTTCCCTATTGTCTTCCTCATTTGCAATTCATTCTCCTAATCATCATGGCTTTGTCTGGACTAAAGAGCACCCAGGACTTTTCTATATAATTCTGTCTCATTTCAATTATGGGAGAGAAAATCAGCAGCTGACTCACTTCAAAGATTCACTCTTTTTTTTAACAAAAAAAAGTCATTGTTTTCTGATTGGAAAACATCTTAAATAAAGTGTCCGAAATATACTTAACTGCTCTTTCATTTTAATTTAATACTGGGAGATACAGAGGGATGGGGGAAAAAAAACTAATTGAGCTTTAACAATATGCCTTTGAAAGGTGGAAATTTTTAAGTGGCTTTATATTGCTAAAGAGTTTGGAAAGCTTATTCTATGAGAATTTATATGTTACTTATCATTTTTCATCTTACAGAGATATACTATATACATGCATGCACATGCATATAAATATACATATATATCACTCTCATACATACTTGTGCACACTACACATATCTCTAATGACTAATCTTTAAATAATCTTTGTTTTATAGACTTATTTCTGACATGTAAACCTCATAGAGAATATATATGATAGATAATAGTTAAGTACCCAAAATAAGAACTTTTTGGTTTGGGGGCTTCACTTGGCTATGCTCAGGGTTACTCCTGGCTCTGTACTCAAGAATCACTTCTGGTGGTGCTCATGGAACCAAACAGGGAGCTGTGAATTGAACCAGGGTCAGCCAGGTACAAGGCAAGAGCTTATCTACTTTAGTATTTTTTGACTCTGCAATTTTTGAGCAATCTTTCACTAAATTTGAGCAATCTTTGACCAGAGACTAGAAGAAACAAAACCCCTTTGACCTCTCTTCGGGTTCCAAGCAAAATCTGCTTATTCACTACCGTAAACTCTCCTTATTTTCAGAGCCATGTTCCTCTCTCTGATAGGGGGATTTGGCCTGTCTCTTATTGTTATCTATGCTTTATTTTTAGTAGCTCAGCCCCGGTTCGTGTAATTCCATCAATGGCCAAGACCCAGAAACTATAAAACCCAGATCCCGGAAGAGAACATTGCAGAGTAAGGAATGACAGGGTGAACTAATGAACCAAAGAAGACCAGTAGACAAAGTTTGAAGTCCAGAAAGTTCAGCTTGCACCTATGGCCCCCTGAGCTCTTCGGACTCTTGTTTGGTAACAAAGAACGTCTATTTTCTAGAAGCTATGCCAAGAATGTGTGGCAAAGCAACACCATACCACAAAGTGGTCTTCTCACGGCAACTTCCTGACGGGGGTATTCCTTTAAGATATGCAGGAGGACCTGAAAAACCAAAGAGGACCAAAGGCAGAAACAACAGAAATGACTGAATAGCTGGAGAACGAAACTCCAGGGAGAGGCACGCGGAGCGATTCCCTGCCAGCCATCAGGAACGAGAAGGGCTAGTGAGAGCCGGCATGTGCTTGACTTCCCCTCCTCAGGATCATCAGAAGCAGGAGTTCCAACAGAGCAATCCAAGGAGGGTTCCATAAGACCGGCTCAAGGTCGTTTTTCCCAAGATGCCTGGGGAGTGGATTTCTCTCTCTTCTTCCCCGTGAGAAAAAAATAACAGAAATATCAAATGCCTTGAGGGCCTAATTGAGCCCAGACCCCAAAGTGCCAGGATGACCCTGGTCCTTTAGTCCTCAGTTTTCTCATCTGAAAATATAATTCGCACTGGCCTCCTGAGCTTGATGTCAGAGTGAAGCGACAGTAAGTGCACAAAGCACCGAGAATGGTCACTCCCAGAGATGGCCTCAGCATCGGGAAAGGGAGGCTGAGGACTCCTGCCCCTTCTAATGATAGCAAACGGTGGATACCACACTGGAGTCTATTTGGAGAATAAACATTAAAGCATGGATAGCTCTACAGGTCACAGAGAAAGGGCTGGGGCCGGGAGGGAGAAGACAAGGGAACAAATGCTCAGATGAACGTTTCCCAGCGTCCTCTTTGATGACATCACTTCTTCGAGAATCTAAAGCTCATCTGTCACTTCAGGTATGAAATTAAAGCTCTTTCACAATTAACAAGTGTCTCTCAGGATGCTATAGGGAGCTATTCTGTCTGTAAAACTCCAAAAGTTTTGCTAATTTAAAAACATGTTTAGGAGCAAGAAAGTACAGTGAGTGAGGCTTGTTTTGAACACAGCTATCCCAGATTCAATCCCCAGCATCCCTTATGGTCCCCCAGCACCACCAGGAGTGAGTGATGCCTGAGTGCAAAGCCAGAAGTAAGTCCTGAGCACCACTGGATATGGCCCAAAACAACTGTCACTGTCACTGTCCTCCCGTTGTTCATCGATTTTCTCAAGCGGGCCCAGTTACGTCTCCATTGTGAGACTTGTTACTGTGTTTGGCATATAGAATACATCACAGGGAGCTTGCCAGGATTTGCCATGCGGGCGAGATACTCTCGGTAGCTTGCCCAGCTCTTCGAGAGGGGCGGAGGAATTGAACCCAGGTCGACCGGGTCAGCTGTGTGCAAGGCAAGCGCCTTACCCGCTGTGCTATTGCTCCAGCCCACCCAAAACAAAAATAAATATTTTTTTATTCATTTCCTTTTTCATTTTCCAAGTCAAAGCTAATGTTTAAAGCCAGGTTTTGTTATCCAGACGGTCTGTCCCTTTGCACTGGGCTGCTATAACTTAGGTTTGGAAAGTGAGATATTTGTTTACCCAAGGCATGTCCATGCTCTCAGTTGACCCAATTTCCAGATACTGAGACCATCACAGGACTTAGGGCCAGTCTGGCTTTGGACTTTGGGGTGAAAACAGGGGGCCCTGAGCCTGCGCTGGGAGATGACAGCAGCCTAGCCACTGGATAGCCACTGGGCATTAGTGAAATCCTCACACTCTGGTTAGAAATAGCCCAGATGGCACCATGGTCCTGGGATTCCACAGACCTCAGGTTGATTGACAGGTATCAAGAAAACCATAGTGTTAATAGACCTATATATTTTTTTTCTTTTTTTGTAGGAGTACTGCTATTTATTCAGCCACTGATTAGCTGATTGAATTGTGCATGAACTCC
>JAOXYA010000001.1:262312-277295 GCA_028565675.1 Sorex palustris
ACAGTAACAACAAAATCTCCAATGGAGATGTTACTGGGCTCGCTCGAGCAAATCGATGATCAACGGGAGGGCCTTTATCCATGCTAGGAATTGAACCCAGGACTTCAACATGTGTGAGGCAATTGCTCTACTGCTGAGATACATCCCTGGCAAATTTCTAAAAAAGAATTTCTTTAGTGAATCTGTAATTTGTTGGGTTAGGGAGGTGAGGAGGGAATGAACCGAACCTGACTGACTCTAAGAACAAAGAATTTAGCCTTAGCACTTGCCTCAAACCAAAAGTTTCTCCAAAAATGTTTATCCTTCATCTTCTTGGTACTTATGTTTTCCAAATGTAAAAGGCATGTTCTTAAATGATATATAATTAAACATTCATTGCCTGGTAGAGCCAGAGAGATAGTATAGCAGGTAAGGCACTTGCTTTGCACATAACTGACCCAATTTTAATCCCAGGCATTGCATAGGGTCCCCTGAGCACTGCCACAATGATCCCTGAGCACAGAGCCAGGATTAAGCCCTGAGCCACCCCCCCCCAAAAAAAATAATAAAGCACCTTTGTTTAATCTGAAGATACTGGAGTATGTTGGAAACCCCAAACCATAGGTGTACTTTACATGTGGAATCTTTTTCCTCATAATTTTGCCTTGTTTTTTTTTTTTCAGTTTTGCATTAAGTCAGCAGATACCGCTGCCTTTGGATTTTGCTTCTAGACAAGGAGCAGGTCTCAAACAAAAATATAGGATAAAAATGGCTCCAGTGACTTTGTCTTTTGGGTTTCATTTTATTTTATTTTTATTGAATCCTCATGAGATACAATTACAAAGCTCTCATGTTTGAGTTTCAGTCATACAATGATCGAACACTCATCCCTCCACCAGTACACATTTTCCACCACCAATGTCCCCAGTATCCCTCCCGCCCCATCCTTTGGTTTTATTTTGTTTCTGGGACCATACCTGGTAGGGATCGGCTTCCTCCTGACTCTGTGTTCAGGGATCGCTCCTGGCAGGGCTGGAAGATCATATGGGGTGCCAGGAATCAAACTGGGTGCAAGGCAAGCAGCCTACCTTTTGAACTATCTCTCCAGCCACCTTTGTCCCTTTGAACGTGAGACCTGCCACTTTGCCTCTAGCTAATAATTCCGCATGCATCTCGGCCATGCAAGTAACTGTCTCCTCCTCTTCTCTTGTCTTTCCCTTGTGTTTTCACCCCCACAACCAGAGACAGCAGTTGGGAACGGCTGTCGAGATGGAAATTGCCCAGATGCTGGAGGAGAATTCCAGGATTCTCAAATTTGGATATCAGTTTACCAAGCAAGGGCCACGAACCAGGGTGGCGGCTGCCATCACAAAGAATAACGACCTCGGTAATGCAGTGAGAAGCTGATGATTGTTCATTTCTACACTCAGATGTAACAGAGAAACTCCTCCCTGGGCCTTTGGTTGAGTCAGATGCATCACTTACATGTGAAATAAATTGATGGAGCTATGGAAGGAAGGTTAAATTTAGAAGCAGCTTCCCTTACCCCACCCCCCTCCATTGTACCTCTCACCCCGCTGAAGGCTTACTCCTAACTCTGCACTCAGGGATCACTCCTGGCAGGGATTGGGGAGCAATATGGGGTGCCGGAAATGAACCCGGCTTGACCACATGTAAGGCAAGAGCCCTACCCACTGTACTCTCTCCAAACCCAGAATGGGACAGTGGGACAGATTGGGAAACCTTGGTCAGCTGACATCCCATCAGCCTCCAGCAGGCAAGCAAAGGGGTTTTCTAGAGTCAGTAGTCCACTGAACCAACTGCAGGCCTCAGTGACCAGTTTGAGGTTCCAGGAATAGAAAGGCCAGGCCTTGAACAAACAAACTGGGGAAAGTGTCCCACCCAATAAACAGTGCCAGACCCTGCAGAGGTTCAGGTAGTGGACAAGGAAAGGGTCAGCTAAAGACCCGGAGAGGCAGATAATGGTAAGCGTCCAGTTGCCTGCCCAGACGTGCTCTGAAGGCCCAAATCAGGTCTGGCCTGTGGCTCCCGAGGCTGGCTGGGCCTGTGGCAGGGCTTGCTTTCAGGGTGCAGTGAGGGATGCCAAGGGGACAACCCAGCAAACAGGGCTTCAGGAATGGGTGGGGGCAGCATTGGAAAGCAGCCAGGAGAAGCACATGCAGCCCACAGCTGAACAGTGTGGAGTCACAGGAAGATAAGGCAGGAAGCAGTGGGGAGGTGACCGTGCACACAGGAGGCAACTCAGGGCAGCTGTTTCTGTCATGTTTCCTACTAGGGGGCAGCTTGCCAAGAACCAGCCCCATGTGAACAGGCCTGAGGTAGGGACACCACAAGGATTAAGAAAAGAGACTTGGGGCCGAAGCAATAACACAGAGGGTAGGGTGTTTGCCTTGCACGCGGTCGACCTGGGCTCAATCCCTGCCATCCCATATGGTCCCCCAAGCACTGCCAGGAGTAATTCCTGAGTGCAGAGCCAGGAGCAACCCCTGAGCATTGCCGAGTGTGACCCCCCCCCCAAGAAAATAAATAAAAAGAGCGAGAGATACATGGGGCCGGAGCAATGGCATTCTGAGTAGGGCACTTGGGTTACATGTGGCTGGCCTGGGTTCAATTCTCGACATCCCATAGGGTACCCCAAGCAGTGACAGGAGTAATTCCTGAGTGCAGAGCCAGGTGTAACCCCTGAGCATGGCCAGGTATGACCCCCCTACCCCCCAAAAAGAGAAGAAGAGAGACAGAAGTAACAATAATAATAATAATAATAATAATAATAATGAGAGAAAAAGTATAGGCCAGGCTCACAACCTCACAGTCTGAGATGAGAATCCAACTGTCCTTCAGGTACAATATTTATTGCTTAACCATCAGAAGGAGGAGAACAACATTCTTTGGGCAAACACCTTAACTCTCTTAACCTATCCTGGCTAGTCTTTTACACATCCAAAGGCCCTTGTATATCAGAACACGCATCTTTGTATTGGGCTTTCTCCAGGGGAGATTCTTCTGGGAGACGGAGCAGAAATAAAACAATTATAGGACCCCTCTGCACAGCATTCTGGGTTTAAAGGCTCCCCAAATCTCGCATTCTCTCTGATTCCTTTATCTTTTTTTTTTCTTTCTTTTTGGGTCACACCCGATGATGCACAGGGGTTACACCTGGCTCTGCACTCAGGAGTTACTCCTGGCGCTGCTCTGGGGACCATATGGGATGCTGGGAATCAAACCCAGGTTGGCCGCATGCAAGGCAAACACCCTACCCGCTGTGCTATCTTTCCAGCCCCTGGCTCCTTTATCTTAACCCTAGTGCCCTTCGGGCCACTTAAGTTTGGGCAATACCCCCACCAGGCTACCTTCTTGCTGAATCAAGGAAAATTAGGGAAGCCCCTTCATATGAGCCAAGGAGGGCAGGTTGGAGCTTGGGGGTGAAGGTCAAAGAGAGAAATGAGGAACAGATGGTCTTGCTGTCATGAATTCGAAGCAACAGCCTAAAGGAATGTTTGGGCTCTGACCTTGCATGCCTCCTCTGAGTGTACTATGGTAGTTGATGCTTAGGAAGAGTGGGTTGATTTGCTTGGTGGGGAGGAGGTTCTCCCAAACAGTGCTCTGGGAGGCTTGGGGACCACTCATAGGAATATTTGGCCCAACTCTGTGATCTGACGATTTAGTACTCAGTTTCTGGGGTATCAGGGTCCAACTGGGCTCCATCCAGCAGTGCTTGTGGTGCCCTGTGGTCCGAAGAATCAAACTTAGCACATGCAAAGGCATGTTGCATAGACCTTGAGCAATCTCCTGGCCCCCTGCATAGGAGTTCTCTTTTAAAAACAGGTTTAGAAATGTCTACCTTATGGGGCTGGAGAGATAGCACAGCAGGTAAGGTCTTTGCCTTATACACAGCCAACCCAGTTTTGACCCTCAGCATCCCATTTGGTCTCCTGATCATTGCCAGGAGTAACCCTTGAACATTGCTAGGTGTGGCCCCCAAATCAAAAAAAGAATAAAGGAAAAGAAATGCCTAGTTTTTGTTTGCTGCTCCTTCCGATTATTCAAGCTGCAGTCAGAGTTGGTAGTAGGTTGTGAGAGCTAGCTGGTGATCAGGTCACAATTGGGTGCCGTGGCAACATGGCCATGGAAATATTCAGAAGTTGACTGTTTTGTTGAATCTGTTCTGGATCTCATATGTCATAGAAATGAGAAAATTCTGACATTCAAGCTCCCAGCTACAATGTTACTTAAATGTAAAGTTCCACAACACACTGGACTCATATCATTCCCATTTATTGTCAGGGGGTCATGAAAGAGTGAAAAATAAGATAACTGTCCTCTTGTTTGTGGGATGGCTGTTCCATGTAATTCGTCTTGTTCATCTGGAGTCCAAGGCATGTGCCTTAAATTTGTTCCTTTCTTTCTTAACCTAGTTCGTAAGAAACGAGTGGAAGGAGACAGACGATAATCTTGAAGAAGAAAAGTCTCACCTTGGCAGCCATTCAAAAGCTCCTCTTCCTTGTGGGGACTGTTTTATCAAAGGTTGTTGATTTCCATTAACGACTCCATTTACAATTCAGTTGTCTTTCTTTTTTTTTAAGCACTTCTTATTTATCTTGAATTTTTAAATATATACAGTTATTTGCCCCTGGACACCTCTGGCAACTTGCACTAGTGGACTTCTGCAGGTCTTAGCAGGGATAGCAACTGGAAATGGTTGAACCACCTTGATGTTGACTTATCTTGCTGGCTTAATATGTGTGGCTTTTTTTTTAAAAAAAAAAAAACCACTGAATTTTCTGTATGGAATGTTCTGTCTTCATGTGTTTATAACTGTGATTTCGACAGAGGCCTAATCTCCGTTTACATGCATAGTTTTGAGTTAGGCTCACTGTATTTGAAGTGTTCTGATGACTACATGCAAAAGTATTGCCAAGCTTTCCCTGGGTGAGAAAACGTGATGGGCTTAGCACAGATTCTCCCATACTTCCAGAAATACCACTCAGTGCGCGTGCCCTGCTGCCTGAGAGTCGGTGGTATCGTCTTCAAAGGGCAAGGCTGTGTTCTGATTCTTTCTCACAGCGTTAGAAAACAAGTATAGGGGCTGGAGCAATAGTGCATTACAGGGTAGGACATTTGCCTTGCTCACCACCAATTGGTTTCCATTACTGGCACCCCCCCCCCATATGATTCCTTGAGCACTTCTGGGAGTATTCCCTGAGCACTGAGTCAGGAATAAGCCCTGAGCACTGCCAGGTGTGGCCCAGAAACATAAATAAATAAATAAATAAGACAAGTATAAAATAGTTAGTAACCTACAAGCCAGGGAGAGAGAATGTAGAGTTAAGGTGCTTGCTATGCACATAGCTTACTCCAGTTCAATCCCTGCAACCACATGCCGTGGTGAGCACAGCCAGGTGTTCCCCCTCTCCCCAGCCTCCCAAAATACATACCTAAAATATGTATATATATTTTTAAATGTATTTGTTAACCCACTGATAACAGCTTCAGGACAGATTTCCTGATAGCAAAATAAGCTGGCATACTACCTTCATTAGTACTTTATCATAAGTTTAATTTTTAACATCACTCTATGGAGAATTTTTTTCACAAAGCTGTTTTGACATTTTCCAGACACGATGGGAGATGTTTAAGTGTTAGTAAGAGGAGGGAGGCCGTTAAAACAGCTCACCTCCCAATGAAGCAAGAATAATTGCACTACACATGATTATATCGTGCTGACAAATTTGAGAAGCATCCATTGCTTCTTCTTCAGTGTAAAAAGATAATCTCCATCTAGCTGTTGTACATCTTGTTCAAGCTAAAGATAAATATATATACATATATATAATATCTTTTTCACCAAAAGTCACAGGATGAAGTGTAATCACTTAAGTCAGTCATACAGATTTTCACCCATGCTAAGAGCATCCATACATTTGCAAACATCAGGAATTAGTGTGAATTATCATCTACTCCAATGGTTGCATGGTAGCAGGTATTGATCTGTCTTGTGCACCCAACTGGGTTGGTGCAGTGCTGATCTAAGGAAATTGGTCCCTGGCCCTGAGGCTGTCATGTGGACACTGACCAGCGCAGCCCCTACCTTCCATTTTAGTCTCTCTGCTTTCCACTGTGATTCTATTATTCCTTCTCCTAATGACTCCTGGAGCTAAAGAGATTGCCAGCCCAGGCAGGGAAGGGGGACCCGGTCTAGAATCTGTTTAGTAACTGAGTGCATCTAAGTTGTAGGAAGTGGCAGCCAGGAAGTTAGTGGGGAGATCAACTATATATTTGTTCTAGTTCACATTTAAAGCACATGAAAATGAATTAGGATAGCTTTTAGAACATTGACCATTTACCTCTATTTTAAGTACCACATCTGTCTCACAAAAAAAAAAAAAAACCAGCCCTGGGAATCATTTTTCTGGAGAATATTTTACATATGTTGCAAAACTGTTGATTAGAACATGTTGACACATTTGGAGCCCTAAGAATTCTTGGGCTTGTTTTTTTACCACACACACTAAATCAGTGTTTCCTACACACTTTTTCATGTTGGGGTACTCGTGAAGTCTGACCATTCGTGAAGTGATCAAGAATTTAATAAACTCATTCTGAAACACAGTCATTACTGAAAATGAACTGGTAGAACTAACAATTAAGTGAGTTATATTTGTCTAAAAACAGCATTTCTTGGGGATGGCCTGAGAGATAGCACAGTGAGCAGGATATTTGTTTGCCTGACAGATGGCTGACCCAGGTTTGATCCCTGGCGCCCCAGAAGTGATCCTGAGAGAAGTGTCAGGAATAAGCCCTGAGCACTGCCAGGTATGGCCCCCAAACAAACAAACAAAACCAGCAACATTCAAATATAACTTCAATTTTTATGCTCTTGAGATCATTTTAATCTGTTGTGTCTGTAGAGCAGAAATACCATTTATCTATGTACAGCTGTTACACATCTCTTCCCAGCTGGAAGCTCTATGTTTATTGTTGGTAGTTTGACATTTATACCATGGGAAGTACCAAAATGCTACAAAGCAGGGTCTTCCCACACTGAGTCACTGGTTGGTAAACATCTGCCACTGACCACTAGATGAACTGTATACAATTTTTTGTGTGTGTGTACGTCTGTTTGGCTCCCCTGTTGTCAAAGAGGAAAACATTTCTCTCAGCTGTTTGTTTCAGATGGATTTAAGGGCCCTCAGAGTAAGGCATTTTTCCTTCTCTTTCTAATTCATTCTCTTACCTTCACCCCTGAAAGATACTGGATTGTGGAATGTTTTTTTCCACAGCCACAAAGTGCTGTGGACTGGGGTGGGGGGTGTAGGGTGGGGTATTTGCTCAAGCCATTCCTATCAAGTCCTGGCAGAAAGCAGAAAAAAAAAAAAACCGGAATTTTCCGGGAAATGTGCTTCAGTGATTGACAGTATTAAAGGAAGCTAATATTATAACATTTTAGCCCAGTTTTTCAGCTTGTAAAATAGAAGGGTCCCACAGAATAGCCTGTAAAATCAGAGATTTCATACTAAAGAGTCTATCTTATCACTACCTGTGTTTTTAAAGTAGCTGAAAGGAGACATTTCCATGAGTATGCACATATTAAAGACAAACTTATCAGGGGGTAAACATATTTTTTGAGAACCTGTTGTTTCATGAATAGACCCATTGGTCCCAAGCCTATAAGTAGAAACTTGGTTATGACCACATATATCATTGCTTTCCTCGCCACTCATCATGTGTGTAAACTATTTTTATATGTGTGCATTTGCCAAATATAACATCATGATATTTGGTAACAGCTGGGCAGTTGATTAAGGGAGATAATCATTACCACAAGTTCCTCCTGCCCCCTACTAAATTTGTACAGATCCCCCATCCCCCTCCTGTTAGGTGTGTGTGGGGAGGGGAAATTTGCCAGGATTTAATGGCTCCTTTGGTCTTCACCTGCCATGGCCAAGGTGAGAGATAGATGGCTTTCAGCAGATACAATTTAGCCGTCTCGAGAGCCTGTCCCGAGTGTGTACCACTGAAGCTGTTTTATTCTCATCCATGTGAATAAATCCCTTCCTTTAATCATCTTGGAAGGATATAATGTAAATACACATCGTGTGTGTGTGTGTGTGTGTGTGTGTGTGTGTGTGTGTGGTGTATATTGCCACATATCTAAGTCACTAGGTATTTGGCTACATCTGGACCAATGATTGAAGGGAGACACCGTCTCCTCAGTCCCACTTCCTTGTCCTCTCTTACAGTCGCTGCAGGCCCATGGGAAAGTGGTGACTCCCCATGGAGTTTGCAGTGTCGGTCACCAACCTCTCCCCAGCCCCCTAAATTTCACCACATAACTCATAGGTAACTCATAGAGCATAATTCACATAGAGATAACTCGTAGGGAATAACTCTTAGCAGCCTAGAACTCGTGTCATTGTTCCAGTCAATCTCTCCATGCACCTCGCTGTCAAAAGTGGACGTTCTCCATTTCCATGAACAAGGTCCAGCCCCTTGCTTCTATCCATGTAGGGTATTTTGTATATAGGGATTTTGTACATTCAAATTGCCACATACCTTAAGGAGGTATTTGGCTCCATCCAGACCACTGATGGGAGATGCGTCTCCCAGCCTCAACGCTCAGGGCCTCGACTACACAGACTGTCCCTCATCACCACAGCCCCTGTGGCTCTCCCAGCCCTGAGCCCTCAGTCCAGTGCAGTCAAAGCCTGTCCAACATCATTCCAACACCTGTCCTCTGCAACACTGTCCCTAAGAGAAGCCTGACCACCCAGGCAGAACAGCACCTGCTGCTTCTGCAGAGAGAATGAGGGGCCACAGCAGGGCCCCTGCATCAGGGAGACCAGTGTGCTCAGAATAATGCCACGAGCCTGTCGGACTCTTTGCGGAAGGCCCGTGCTGTGGCCTCGGTCCTTTCCTGCGGCCAAAACTGAGGGGGACCTTTCCTTTCCTCGTGGATGTGATATGCTTTGACCTGTCCTAGATGACTTTACAGGAGACAGAAAATAGAAGAAATCTGGATTAATAGGACTTAATAGGAAGACTTAATAGTCAGGACTTAAAATAGGAAGAAACCTGGATTAATATTCCTGGCCTGGGAGGTGGGGGATAGAATGCCTTTTTGAAAAATTAGATACTCTTTCTAGTTCCGGTTATTGAATCGCTTCGGCAAAAGTGGGAGGGAAGTTAATTGTGATTAACCAGATTCTGTGGCATGTTTCTCCTAATCCGAGGGACTGCTCCTGGCGCTGGGCTTTAAGGCACCATTGGGAAACTTCCTTTCTCCCACGAATGACGCAGTGTTAGCTCTTGTTACTGTAATGGACAGAGAGCTAAGAAGGAAAGTTTGAGCTCAGCCTGACCTTAAAGCTCAGAGACGGGGACACAGGTGCAAGAGGAAAGGCAAGAAAATGCTTTGAAGCAGCAGCAAACCCTTAGCGAGTGAGCAGGCCTCCCAGAAAGGTGCTGCTGCGGAAAGAAGGATCCAGAACCTACAGGTTCTTCACTGCCTCTCACTCCCCACCGTAGCTCAGACTGAATTCTGTTTCTGTTTCCGGAGTTTGGTGAAAAGAACGGAGGGGCCTGAGTGATAGTATAGCAGGGCAAGGTGCTCACCTTGCATGAACCTGGGTTCAGTCCCCAGTACCCCATGTAGTCCCCCAAGCCCAAGTGGGCATCAGAAACGGGGGTGGGGAGCTAAGTGAGGTGGGGAAGGAAGGTGGAAAAGAAAGGTTTTTAGTGTAATTCAAGGCAGGAGATCAGCTCAGCTTCCCCTCTCCCGTCTTGGTTGATGAGGCAAAGGAGGTTTAACTCAGTAAACTGTCTCTGGGAAGTGTTCTGGGAGGGCCGTCGAGGTTATCCCCGCTTTTGTGACACATTGCTGATTTCGGGGAGGTTGAAGGAGACCAGAGTTGACCTTGATGTCTCCCGCAGGAGTAATTCTGAGCTCACTGGCTCTGCTCGTGGGTATGGTGGAAGGGCACCATACTGCAGATTTGGAGACTGTCTCCTAATCCCATCACCAACACTTAGCAGGTATATGATTCTGGGCAATTCATTCAATTGCCTGACAATTATAGACTATATAGGGGGAAGAGCCCTGGATTTGGAGTCAAGACATCTGAACACTTGGCTCCATGCTTTCTTAGCTGGGGGACCTAGGGGCAAGCCCCTGAGGTTCTTCAGCTGTATTATGGGAATAATATCTTCACTAACTACCTCACAGAGTTGTGGTGAGACTGTAATCAGAGAGTTGAGTGAGAAACGCAGGGAAGGGTCACACCAAGTGGGAGCTCACCTTTATCATAGATTCACTGATGTTTTCCGCTGCCTCCTGGATTGTCTTCGTTTTTTTCTGACCAGCACATGTTTTCAAATGTGGGGAATTGAATGTCGGTAGATTAGTAAGAAGTGGGATTGGTTTTGTTTTGTTTTGTTTTGTTTTTTTATTTTCGACGTAGAGGTGGGAGCGGTTGAGGGTGAATGTTCTATACCATTGAAATGTGCACTTGGGCATCTCCCTGGGTCATTCTAATAAGTACCTTGACCCTAGGACATGACCAGAATCTTGACACAGAGCCGAAGGCAGGACATCAGGGACTCTGTTCCCCTCCTGCTGAGTGCTGTCACAAGGGTGTGGCTGGCTACAACTTTTGAGGTATACCTGGAGGCAGAGGAGAGATTGTCCCTAGGGGTCCCACAGCTGCTTTGTTATCACCAGCAAACTCAGTCCTGGTCAGTGTTATTTTCTTCTGGGTCTGGGTTGATACACACTTGCAGGATTCTCATCAGCGCTTGGAGCCAGGGGGTGTCTCCTCAGTCTTTGTATCTGCATGGCGTCTAGTAATGTGCCTTGTACATCGTGGGTGCTTCATAAACATCGCTTTGGTGGAGCTGTCCTCTCGCCCCTAAAAGGTGTGCTCCACTTGCCAGCAGGTGATCTTTAGGGAAAACGGCTCTGATGTGAATGTCAGCTGTGATGTGAATGTCAGCTGTGTGTGTCTGTGGGGAGGATTCTCCAGCTCACTCAGCTTTGTTTTGTGCATCAAATGACACATCCGGTTTTTAGCATCTTCAGAATCGGTCTGGATGAGCCATTTAAAAATATGTAAAATTGGGGAACTGGAGAGAGAATACAACCGGTAAGGCATTTGCCTTACACATGGCTGACTGGGGTTCTGTCCCCTGAGCCCCACCAGAAATGATCTCTGAGCAGCGATCCAGGAATTAATCCTGAACACTGCCAGGTGTGGCCCCCAAATCAAAAATAACAATAAAGTAAAACAATAAATCACAAATAAAATGAATAAATAGAAAATTTCTCCTCAGAAATGGTGGAGAGGAGGAAATACGAGAAGGAAAAACAGTACACAGCATTTTTTTCCACAGGCTTTTATTTGAAATATTTGTGTGTATGTGTGTGTTGTGTGTGTGTGGGTATGCATACCAATATGTGTGTATGTGTGTGCATACGTGTGTGTGTGTGTGTGTTTGTGTGTGTGTGTGTTTCTGAGCACATGTAGACTGGGTAGATAACAGAGAATCCAGTCAGAAATGTGCCCTGATTGAGAGAAGCTGACCCAGGATCAAAAACTGCCCATATCGATCAAAATATGAATGGAAAGGAATTGGCCATGGGGTGAGATGTGTGGAATGAGATGGATAATAAAATGCTGTTTCAGGACATTTTATTTTAGTAAGCTAATGTTGCCAGAGACAATCTTTAGTTAAGAAGGAATTTATTCGAAACTGAAAATTCTTGTGTCTGCCACTTGTGTTTTTCCAAAACAGACAAACAAAACACTATATTATAGTCATGGAATAATACTTATATTTTAATTAAGGCTTTAGATTTTGTTTCTTTTTTTTAGAAAGAAAAATAAGCAGCATTTTTCATTGTACTTAAAAATGTAAAATAACTTGCATGCAACCAACCTGTAATATTTTACAAATATGGATGCCTATTATGTGACTTTCTGTGTGCCTGTATTGTTTTAAAGAGAACAATGGAAATAATACTTTGTAAATGAATTCATCTTAAATTGGGAACATTTGTTTGACTAAGCAGTTACTGAAAAGTCCACAATTTCATGTCTCATTTTGACATTTTTTGATCAAAAGTAGGCATTTATAATATTCACTAGGAAACTGATTAGTGTAATTTGCCTTTTAATTGTAAACTGGAACATTGTGTGGGAAATAAATGTGTGATAAAGCAAAATCTATGAAGAGTGTAATTTTTTTTGCCTGGATTATTAATCAGGATCCTATAGTTATACAACTAGTTGTAATGCTAGAGCCTGTGGAATTAACCAGACCTAATGCTAAAGTATGCATATTTGGGATTTTTCTGTTTTTTAGTTCTGGAGGTCATTCTTAGTGGTGCTCAGAGGCCATGTGGGACTAAGGTCAACCCAAAGCCTTAGACATAAGAGATATTACCAAGGTTGAAGCACTTGTCTTGCTGGGATCACCAAGTAAGCTCCCCTGAACACCTGAGCACAGAGGCAGGAGTCGGCACTGAGCACTGTGAGTGTGGCCCAGTAACCTGAAGTCCAACATAAAAACAAAACAAAACAAAAAATACCAAGGTCTTGTATACACGGCATCCACTCTTACCATTTGGACCATGTCCTTGTCAAGTATTTACTGCTCTAATCGATCAACAACTTTATTTTTGTTTTGTTTCTCTGGTGTTAAGTCCACACCTGACTCTGTGCTCAGGGCTTACTCCTGGCATTGTGCTCAGGGATTACCCCTGGTGGGGTTCAGAGGACGATAAATGGTACTGGGGATTGAACCCAGATCAGCCGCATGTAGGGCAGCGCCTTTCCTGCTGCACTATCTTCTCTAGTCCCCCAAATCTTTGGTTTTAACCAATCAAAAATCTCAATTATTAGGAAATAATAAATTTGCCTTTTACACTTAAAACTTGTTTAATGAGATTATTAGAAGTTGATTTGTTTAAGTGGTTGACATGCAGAAAGGATTAACAAGTGGTTAGCTATTTTGAAGATAAGAAGTAGGTAGACAATGAGAAGTAGCCAGAAGAAGGAAGTTCATCATTAAAAGAAATAGGTTGGGAGCGGAGAGGTAGTACAGTGGGTAGGATACCTGCCTTGCACACGGCAGACCCTGCTTCGATCCCTGGCATCCCAGATAGTCCCCCAAGAATGAGTGATTCTTGAGTGCAAAACCAGAAGTAAACCCTGACTATCACCAGGTGTGGCCCCCAAACCAATAAATAAATAAAAGAAACGGGTCAGATTCAGATGTTTAAAATAATCTGGGAGGGAGGTGAGAGGGTGGAGTATGGTCCCAAAAGCACTGCTAGGAGCAATCCCTGAGCACAACTGAGTATGGCCCTCAAGTTCCCCAAATTATAATGGTAATAATTATGAGCATGAGCACCAATAATCCCGATGGATTACTTTTTTCACCTTTGGGGCTGGAGCAATAGTACAGCAGATAGGGCTTTTGCCTTATATGTGACTCGCCCAGGTTCTATCCCAGCATCCCATATGGTCCCCAGAACACCGATAGGAGTAATTCCTGAGTGCAGAGCCAGGAGTAACCCCTGGGCATTGCAGATATGACCTAAAAAAAAAAATTCACCTTTGAAATTTTGTATTACCTTTTGAATCACTTGATTTTTAAAAGCTAGTCTGGGATTTATAACTTGGAACACTGAGAACAATAAAGTTAGATTGTAAAGATTTGCCCTGGGAAAGTAAGAAAACCCAGTTCTTCCCTGCCCTCCTCCTGGACTGCTGTCACTTGGATTGATAAGCCCATACTAGCCCAGAAGCAAGCAAAGGCCTTTTACTCCTCTCATTTCTGTTTGTTGCCTCACACCGGTGACAAGACATGCTGTAATTAGGTCAAGGTTTCTGTCAGCTATTGGCTATTAGAAATAAGTGATCCCAGTATATTCTTATTTGGGCTCACACTTCTTCAATTCTCATTTGTGTGTCTACGAATCTCCCAGCCTTGGTTCATCCGTAGAACAGGAGCAGTCATTGTACTCCATAGTACTTTCCTAAGGAAGAGTGCGTCTGTCATTGGGGACAGTGCCCAGTATATGAAGGCATTTGGAGATGACTGTCCCCAGTTTCACCTGCGTGACTGCCCAAACACAGTGATGCCTGCAGGCTGCCTGTGCCCTGCTGCCAGGGTTGGGAGCTGAAGCAGGACGGGACTTGGCTGGATTTTTCTGTCCATTCCCAGCAGGCAGAAAGACCCTTCTGGATCACTCTGAGGATTGAAAAGACACGGGATCGGGCAGACTGCAGAGTCCTGCTTGGCTCTCTGTCGTGTAACTCCTGCAGACTCCCGGGCTATTCCCCGGTGTTTCTCCTTATTCATCTTTCTATTACTTCATTTTTCATTTCTTCAGGAGCAATCGACGGAGTCTGACATGAGACCCAGGCTCTTCCTCTGGCGCTAAGAAGCCATGCTCCCACACGCCCGGTCTACTTCCCAGGCCCCCCAGTCAAGACCTGGGCTCATGACCACAGCCTCCTGCCTCGGAGGAGGTCTTGGGACTCCAGCAGGAACTGGGTAAAATTGTGCTTGGGGGCTGCTAGGTGAGGCTTTGGGCCCCGCCAGCCTAGGAAAGGAGATTCTATCAGAAAAGCAGGCAGATCTGTAACTCAAAAAGGGTGTGATGGTGGAGGTCGGACGGGATTCTCCAGATTGTCAACCACTGAGCTGATTGGCCCTGAGCAGATCTTTAGCAGAGCTTGTTGTCTGCTTGAGTGCTTCATAAGCACTTAGAAGAGGAGCAGTGATTTCTATGAGAACGTGCAAATTCACTTGGAATAAGAAATGAGATATTCAAAACAATGAAGCTAGTCAAAGTGGATAGAGTGTTAACTAGAATTCATCTGCCCCACAGGCATTGGGGGGGTGGGGGTGGGGGTTTATTGGGGTTCTTCGTGGTGAAAAATAAGTATTGGTAAAGGGAAATGTGATTGATATTTGCATG
>JAOXYA010000001.1:277395-291777 GCA_028565675.1 Sorex palustris
CACCCCCCCCCCCCCCCCCGCGCTTCAGACTATTCCTAGCTTATTGGTCAGGAGTGACTTTCAGCAATGTTTGCGGAACCATGCTTTGGGCTCAGGCTGGGCTTTCTGCTTGTAAAGCATGCACTACAGCCCGCTGGGCGCACTCACTCCAGTGGGACAAGGCAGCTAGAATGGTATGCTTAACAAAAGCTCTTGCAAGGACCTTTTCTTGGGGGGGGGGGGCTTTTTGTGTCACTCCTGGCGATACACAGGGGTTACTCCTGGCTCATGCACACAGGAATTACTCCTGGTGGTGCTCAGGGGACCATATGGGATGCCAGAGATTGAAACCAGGTCAGCCGCATGCAAGGCAAACACCCTACCCACTGTGCTATCGCTCCAGCCCCGCAAGGACTATTTTTAAATGCATTATTTACAGGACTGAGTGACAGTACAATGGGTAGAGTGTTTGCCTTGCACGTGGCCAACCCGAGTTTGATCCCCGGGATCCCATATGGTCCCCCGATCACTGCAGAAGTGATTCCTGAGTGTAGAGCCAGGAGTAACCCCTGAGCATTGCCAGATGTGACCCAAAAAGCAAAAACAACAACAACAACAACAAAAAAGGCACTATTACTCTAGAATCTGCAGAGTACATTTGTATTCATCAAAATTCATCATCGTCATGGTAGAGATGCTATCCTGGGATCAGGTAATCTTAGCAAAAAAAAAAAGAATAAATAATTAGAATTAAAGAAGGGGGGCTGGCTGGAGAGATAATACAGCGGGTAGGGTGCTTGCTTGCATGCGACTGACCTGAGTGCAATCCCTGGCACTACATATGGTCTCCCAAATCCACTGGGAGTGGTCCCTGAGCACAGTTCCTGCCCTAAACACAGCTGGTTGTAAACGCATCCTCCCACCACCACCATACACACATACCAAAAAAAAAAAAAGAAGAAGAAGAAAGTGTCCAGACAATTAGTACAGCAAGTGCACTTGCCTTGCACGCAGCTGACCTGGGTTCATCCCCAGCACGCCGTATGAACCCCTGAGTACCACCAGGACCGATTCCTGACTGCAGAGCCAGGAATAGGCACCGCCAGGTGTGGTACCCCCCCAAAACAAACAAAGAGTATGTCTTTACTCTAGAGTTAGAATAAAAATTTTGAGAAACTAAATGTTTAGAAAATTAAAGCAACATCATTCTAGTATGTCCCCTGGGCTTGAAAACACACTACGAACAACTTGGAAGCATTTTCTCTTTGGAATTAAAAAAAAAAAATTGTGTGACTGAGGCATAGACTCTGAGAAGGAGCTGTGACCCAGTCTACTGCTTCCTGAGGGTGGTGGAAAGGTAGGGGAGGGGCAGCGCCCCTCACAGTTGCCCACCCTCCTCCTGTTTCTGACATCCTGGAATATTCTGCCTCTAAGACACAAAAGCTTGGCCATGAATTAGACGCTTGGAGGCAGAGTTTGTTCTGGTCGTTACTAATATTCCGTAGCGCGATGCCTTTGCTTCTCCAAGTGTCTTCCTGTTTCTAATCTCTAAAGGCTCCTACAGCGGCCGGAGTGTTCCGTATGCCCCACCTGGGCTGGAGCCACGCAGCCACGCCCGGGCCCGGGAGCCCCACAGTGCTGACTCACAGCCTCTCGCTTCCCGCTGTGCACCCCTGCTCTCCCTGCCGGCTCCACTGCTCCTCGCTGTGTGCCCTTCCCCGCCCAGGGAAAGGAATGCCCTAGGGTTTGCTTCCCACGGATTCTGGCCGCTCCACGCAGGTGAACAGAGCCAGGCTGCTCTTCACCAGCTGCTTCTCACGGCCTGTCCAAGTTCGTCACAGTGCCCATAGCTTTCAGAAAACTCACCTGAGTCACTAAAAAAAAAAAAGGAAAATGTGACTTTTCTCCACCTGCTGTGGACTCCACCCCCTGAGTAAACCAGAAAGCTATAAGCCACCTACTGAAGCAACGTGTGGATGCACTGCTTATGAGCAACTAACTGCTCTCTGCCAAGTTCCAGATGAAAACTGACTCTGATTTTTCTCCTCGAAACCTGTCGAGTTCCAAGGGTCACTGTGGGCAGGGGTCTTCCCAGGCACTGGAGCCGAGGTTACAGTGGGCTGCCCTGATTAGTCACTCGGCCGCCACCAGCCTCACTCTTTCCTGCTCTGTGGAATGCTTGACTCATGGCTCCTCAGGGATGATGGGTGAGCCACATGGCACATGGGTGAACCTTGTTTCCGAGGACACTTTGACGGCATCACCAGACTCATTCTGGACACTCCTTTCCTTCGACTATTTCCTGGCATGACTTACATACCATACCATATGCCTTTGATTCCAGAGTCAGACTGGAATTTTTTTTTGATCATTATTTAAGTAGGATTATTATGGCCTCCTTCATGAAGTGACCATTGGCATCATTATAAAACGAGCATCTTTATCCCTGGTAATAGTTTTTTACTATTATTGAAATCTATTTTGTCCAATATTAATAGTCAGTCTTGCTTTTTTTTGTGACAGAAGATAGGTTTTGGTGGGTTTTTTTTTTTTTTTTTTTTTACTTTTTGGGTCACACCCATCAGTGCTGAGGGGTTACTCCTGGCTTTGCACTCAGGAATCACTCTTGGCAGTGCTCGGAGAACCATATGGGATGCCGGGGATTGAACCCCAGTCAGCCCCGTGCAAGGCAAACGCCCGCCCCATTTCTTTCAGTTACTGTTATGATGGTTTATTGTTTTAGTCCATTGTTCACTTTTTTCTTTTTTTCTTATATTTTATATTCCTTGTACTTTTGCTCATTTTTGTTAACACAGGTTTCCCCCCACTCCTTGATCCTGCAGTGATGCGTGGGGGCCACACATCCACCTGCTGTGGTTACACTCATACTTTCAGCTTGCCGGGTGGGGGCAGAGCAGGAGGTCACACGTCAGGTGAGAGGGCACCCCGCACACTCGATTCTCACTGTTTTGCACACATTTGGGTGCACACGTTGGGGTCACATTCTTTATTTTTTTTTCTTTTTTCTTTTTTGACGGGGGAGTCACATTCATGGCTGCATGTTATGGTTGTGGTGCTTGCCAGGGGTAACACTTCCTGAGTAGTGCTCACACATCTCCCTTTTGGGGTGCTCACCAGGGCTCCACCCCTCTGTGAGGTGTGCACACATGCTTGACTGCATTGGGGAAGCTGGGAGACACAGAAAGCAGAGCTGCCAGGAGAGTGGTTGTGTTTGCAGGGCCCCAGGGCTTTGAACCCATGACCGTGAGCCTGCAGTGTGGACACATTAAGCCACTGCAGTATTCCTCCAGCCCCACTTTTCTCGTCACTCATTTTCAGTCGAAGTTCTGCCACAATTAATTCTCATGTTGTTTGGTTGCTTTGGGGCTATCTTGGGTGGTGCTCAAGTGGGTGATGCTCAGGAGTTACTCCTGGCTGTGCACTCAGGAATCACTCCTGGGGCTTAGGGCATCAGAGGGGATGCCAGGGGCCAAACATGGGTTGGCTGCGCACAAAGCAAGCATCTTGCCCCTGTGCTGTGTCTCTGGCCCTGCGGTGGTTAATTCTTAAACATTGTGGTAGCTGTATGTTCCATACTGAGCAAAGGAGTGTGGACCAGTAAAAACCCCTGCACTCTGTTTAACAAGGTTCACAGGTATTTCTGATGGGTTTTGTGACAGTAATGGGGAACCGGGATCTTGGCAAGGTACTCCCTTTTTTCCCATTCTCCCCTTGGCACAAACATGGGTTTGGATAAATGCCATGTATTTAAGTAACTATTATATAAGTTCTTATCTTGGCTTCTATTTCCTTAGTTGCCATTTGTCATTGCAGAAACATTACTGAACCATTCTTAGCAACCTAAAATCGTAACTCTTGTTTTTGTTTGTTTTGTTTCTTTGATGGGTGGAGGCACTTGGTGTCTGACTCATTTGAGTTTGTTTGGGTTTGGGGGTGTTTTTTCTGATCTCTGAACATTGCTTATTTTCATGTGTTTTTTTTTTCTGCAATGTAAATAATTGTGATTTTACTTAAAAATCCATCTTGAGGGGGCTAGAGCGATAGTACAGTGGGTGGGATGCTTGCCTTGCATGTTTCCAACCCAGGTTTGATCCCTGGCACCACATATAGTCCCCCAAGCACTGCCAGGAATGATCCCTGAGCATCTCAGAGTGTGGCGCAAAAACAAAAAAAAAAAAAAAGAAGAGAGATAGAAGAGAAAGGAAAAAAGAACAAATTTCTCTCATTATGTCATATGTGTATATTTGCATAACAAGATAACTTTTGATTTTTAAAATTAAATCAACCACGAAGAAATGCAAGGTAATTGGGGTTTTGCATTATTAAAAACATAATATAAAACACCTATGACTTAAAAGCTCTCTGGCACAAATCTCTACTTAGAAGATTATCATAAAGAAGAGTCCCAGGAAAGTTACCAAGTTATTTCAGAGATGTATAAAATAGCAGGAAATTCCTGGCCACAACAGAACTTCCATAAGCCCTAGAAAACTTTGTTTTTCTTTGCTTTTTTTTTTTTTTGCTGAAGAGATTCTTTTGGTATTATTAACTATTAAAAGTTTTCATGTGTTGGGGGGATGGCAGGAATCAAATATGAATAGTGCTTCTATGGAATGTGGATGAGGATTACAAAAAAATAAACATTTTAGACGTTTATGATGCTTTAGATTCCTTGGTCCCTAGAATAAGACCTTGGCAGCTATCTGATAACTTGTGTAGTTTTGTTTAGTAACTGACTGCTGAAGTCCATTGGTTCTCATCCTTGGCTGGTATGCATTAGTCTTCAGAGAGCTTGTAAAAATACAGATGGCCCCAAAGCGCACATTAAACCAATTAAATTGGAATCTCCAGGGACAGGACTCAAGACATCAAAAAAAATCTGTAGTTTCCCAGGTGTCCAATGTTCGCCTCTGTTTAGTTAGAACTACTTAAAGCCTGTTAGCCTGTTCCCCGAGTAGCCAGTATTCAGAACCACTGCCATAGATACTCAGAAATGCAGGTGAGATAGAACTCAGGAAAACTTAGAAATGCAGGCGATTGAACTTGGGAAAACGCATTCATTCTGAACAGTTACAGGCGTGCTCTCTGCATTATAGACCACTTTAAAGTACTGTATCAGCTGCTTTGAAAAGTACTTTGGAACCAGGAGGAGTGATGATTGGCTTTGCTTTTTCAGTAATTAGTTCAGTAACTATAAATTCTTATCTTGGCTTCTATTTCCCTAGCTGCCATTTGTCATGCAGAAACATTACTGAACTGTTTTAACATTCTTAGCAACCCAAAATCGTAACTCTTGTTTTTGTTTGTTTTGTTTCTTTGAGGGGTTGGAGGCACTTGGTGTCTCAGACTCATTTGAGTTTGTTTGGATTTAGGGAAGTTTTTTTCTGAGCTCTATACAATGTTTACGGCTGGTGTATGAACTAGTAGTAAAAGATTATCTAATGGGGCTGGAGTGATATAGCACAGCGGGTTGGGCGTTTGCCTTGCATGCAGCCAACCCAGGTTGGAATCCCAGCATCCCATTATGGTCCCCTGAGCACCGCCAGGAGTAAGTCCTGAGTCCAGAGCCAGGAGTAACCCCTGTGCATCACGGGGTAAAAAAAAAAAAAAAAAAAAAAAAAAAAAAAAAAGATTAAACTAGTATTTTCCAGAACACCAATATCTGGCACTAAGAACACATTAATTATGTGTGCCACCACAGAGGTGCTGAAAAGTTTGAGGGGCCAGGGACACAGGCCTATGGTGAGGGATACACAGAGCGTGTGGGTTCAGAGCCTGGTACCACATGGTCCCTGAGGAGCCCCAGGTGTGTCCCAGGCCAGGAGGGCTCAAATGAGTCTGCATCCCTGGGCCCTGGCACTTATCCATCCCTCTCTATACCACCTGGAGCAATCCTCGGGCCCCTGAGCCCTCCTTGGGAGTCTTCCCCATACCCCGTAAAACAAAAAGTTAGATTTCAGAACCCAGGAATTGGACCTAATTAATTGTAGAGCCTCACATATATGATTGTGAGGTTTTACCAGTACAAATTGTAAAGCCAGACTGTTTCCCTGGAAACTTAGAAACACGTATCAAAGATGAATTATTTATCAATATTAGTCTTGACTTTAACTTATAGCTTTATTTACACATATTAGTGGGGGGGGGCGGGGGTAGGCCACAGCCAGTGATGCTCAGGCAATATTCCTGGCTCTGTGCTCAGGAGCGACCCCAGCAGCGCACGGGTAAGCGTACACAGTGTTGAGGATCGAACCAGGGTAAACTGAACACAAAGCCAGTGCCTTACTTCCCTCCTTTATTATCTCTTCAGCCCAGTTACCGTATTTTAAATAATTTGTGCGAAGAATGTGTGGCATTTCATTAATAGTATTTCTAGCGTAATTAACAAACTGCTTTGTTTCGTAGGAAAAATATTCATCCCTAAACAGAAACCTGTGCAGACTTTCGCAGAAGAAAAAGTATCTCTTGATCCAGAATTAGAAGAAGCTTTGACAAGTGCTTCTGATACAGAATTGTGTGACCTTGCAGGTATTTCCGAAAGCAAATGGATTTGTGAATGAGGGTGGAGGGAGCAGAATGCCAAAACATGCCTATTTCCCTTAGATGCTCACTTGCCTGGCAAAGTGCTGTGAAGCTGGCACCACATGTTTTCTCTTTGTTGTGTTTTGAATGTATTTGCCCTTGGTCTAAAAGGGATGGAATGTCTGTCTGCCTCCAGCCCCTGGATAGTGCTGCCCCTGTCAGAATCAAATCTCTTCCCTCCCCCCCCCCGCCCCCTGTTCTTTCTGTAACCATCAGCTTACTTTCGTTGTGTTTTACAGTACATTTGCTTGGGGTATTATATTCCTCGTATTAGTGAAACCATCCGGTAATTGTCTTTCCCTTTCTGACTTATTTTACTTAGTAGAAACACTTCAAGTTCTACCCATGTTGGTACGAGAGACGTGGTTTTATGATTTTTTTTTTTTTAGAATCCTAATGGAATATACACCTCAGTCTCTTTCAGTAGTCCTCCACCAGTAGATGCATAAGTTGGTCCCACATATTGGGAATTATTCTGCCCTAAGCAGAATATTAGAGATATTGGAGAATTATTATTACTGATTTATTGATATAGAATTATTGCTGGAGAATCATTAGAGATTAGTGGAGATAGCTTTTTTTAATTTGTTAATGTTATTTCCATAAAGTTGTTCACAATAATTGATTACATTCAATATTTTAACACCAGTCCCATCACCATTACACCTTCCCACCACCATTATTTTGAATTCCTGCACCACCACTCAAGCCTGCCCCACAGGCAGATGCTAAATAATTTATTTTGTATTGATTTGTTATGAATAGTATGAAATATCTGCAAGGATTTATCTCACATGATTCAAGAAAAGTAAAAAAAAATACAATTTATGAGATTTTGCAGGAACACATGCTCCTGGAATTCTAAAATTTTAAAATAATTGGGGTCCGGAGACATCTCTTCAGTGAGTTGCTTGGTTCCGAGATTCACTTGTGAGTCTCTGGATCATGGCTGTTAATGTGCTTAAATGGCACCCGGGGGCAGTTCGTGAGCATGACAGTCAGGACCCGGAAGGTTGGGGAGATGGGAAGGGGCAGCCCAGTCCTGACCTGTTGGGGCCTGGCATTTTTAATCATTTATTCTGCATAGCTGGGTTTTTCAGCGGATTTATTCTCTAGCGTGGGGGACCCAGGACGAGCCCATGAATGTCTGCCGTGAGGGTGGTGGTGATTGGGTTCTGGAGGTTTGTGGCTGCCGGGGTTCCCAGGCAGGCAGAGAGAGGACACCTGCTCCCGTTTGAGGCGCTCTGGTGAGACCAGCCTGGCTCAAGGTCTGGAAACATCTCTGCCTCGAGCTGCTTGGTTCTGAGAGTCATTTGTGAGTCCAGAGATTATTTTTTCAAATGTGTTTTTACGTCCTTCAGATAAACGCATGCAGTTATAACCAACGTTTCTTGATACACTGGTGTGGTGGGCACGATGTAGCGGCACCACAGGTATCAAACAATTACATTGGTACTATTGAGAATTTTGATATGTTAATTAAAAAACAGATTTAAAATAAATAATTTTTTTTCTTAACCACCAGATGATGCTTAGCATAGATTAACTTGAAGGTTTTGCTGGCTGCAGCTATGTCTGAAGTCAGGTATTAGGGAACCATGGATTCAGAAAGTAACGGAGTCAAAGTAGAATAATAGTTACTGAGAAGAATAAACTTGTAGGTGTGGTTTTTCTTGTTTGTTTTTGTTTTTTGGATTTTGAACCACACCAGGTGATAATCAGGGCTTCTTCCCAGCTCTACATTCAGGAATCACTCCTGGTGGTGCTCTAGGGGACCATCTGGAGTGTTGGGGGTTAAACCTGGGTGACCACTTTCATGGCAAATACCCTACTTGTACTATCTCTCCAGCAACCTGTAGGTGGTTTTTAATCACTTCTCTCTTTTTTTTTTTGCCTATTAAATCTGTTTTATCTCAACTTATAGAAAAATTTCCAAGTGTTGCAGTCATTGATAGAAGGTAACTTTCTTTTTTCTTTATATTTATAGCCATTCTTGGAATGCACAACTTGATCACGAATACCCAGTTCTGTAGTATAGTGGGCAATAGCAATGGTGTCGACCAAGAACATTTTTCAAGTGAGTACCTAGAGCTGTGACTTGCAAGCCTTTGTTATATGAATTTTGATTTCTTCTTCTATCAATTCAGTATATGCATTCTAAACTGGTTTCTGAGAGCTAAGATTCCACTGGATGGAATTAACAGGAGAAATCACCGAAGAGAGAATAGCATGAGTTTTTGTTTTGTTTTGTTGGTGTGTCAGCAAACGCAATAGAAGCAGCGCTCACCTCACTAGTGAATACTTCCGGAAACAATGTAAAAAAGCCAGTCCAACTTGCTGCCCATTGGCATTTCAATGTGCTTCAAGAAATCCTGCCAGCAGTGCTAACCCAGAAACCACATTCTAAGATCAGAGCAGGAAGAAACCACAGAACCATCCACTCCCGAAATCTTGTGGAAGATGTGAGATATTAAGCAACCTAAAGCAGTGCTGTTTTCCCGTGGCGCATTTCGAGGGCGTCTCTTCAGCTCTCCTACCCCTTTTTGTTTGTCAGGAAGAAACTGGCCTTGCCTGTAGAATCTCCCCCCCCCCCCCCATTTCTGGATTTGGCTAATTGCAATCTCACGGTTTCATTTTACACCTCCAGGGCTTCATCAGATGAAGTTTTTTGTTATCAAGAAGGCTTCCTGAGGTGATTAAATCACCTCAGGAAGCAGAGCAAGTCTGGTTATTGCTCTTGGGGGAGTGTGTGAGGATTATCAGTGGGTTCATATGTTGGCAACCTGATCTCTTCCTTTCAAGTTCCCCATAAACATTTCCCGGTGGTTTCAACATCCCACACTGACTCCACTCTTTTCCTTAGGGTGAAAGCTTTTTAAATACACACATTCTATGGAATGGGAAAAAGAAACTGTTTAGTTGTATAACATTTTTTTTTTTGGTTATATAACTTTCCAACTGAGGAAGAATAATCACTTCATTTTTCCAGCCAGTAAGAAAGTGCTTCTCCAGCCCCTGACCTTCCATCTTGAACTTTTCTGTGAGAGGGATCTTCCTTCTAGTGGAGCGCGATTAGAAAGGAAAATTTCTCTCTGACAGAACCTAAATCTGCCCCTTGGCATTTTAGACCTTCTGAACCAGTCTTTTGGGACCATATAGTTTTTCTCTCTTCATCTCCTTGATATATCTGAAAATAATAAGCACATTTTCTTCAAATATATATTCCAAGCTGTCTAGTGTCTAGATCTTTTTATTGCCTTTGAGGAAAATCCTCTTAAGTTGGTCTGGGGGTGGTGGTGTGGTGGTAGTGGGGTGTGTGTGCATGTGTATGTCTGTATCTGTGTGTGTGTGTGTGTGTGTGTGTGTGTGTGTGTGTGTGCACGTGCACACGCACGTACGCATACTCTGACTTTCTATGACATGCTTGCTCTTTTGGGTTTGTTAACAGATGTAGTCAAAGGTGAAAAGATTCTTCCAGTATTTGATGAACCACCAAATCCTACCAATGTTGAAGAGAGTTTAAAGAGAATTAAAGAAAATGACGTGCGTCTTGTTGAAGTTAATTTGAATAATATTAAGGTTGGTGTGCTGATAAGCAAATAATAAAGTTGTTTTGAATAGCCATCTTTGAGTTAGTTGGCTCTAGGATGAAGAGTAGGTGGTTTTGATTTCATCTGTTTCTAGTCTACATCAGTTTTGGCTTTCAACAGTGTGCCAGCGTAGTCTTTTGGTATTTTTCTGATTTGCTTTCCAAAAAGTTTATAGTGGTTAGAGAAATAGGGCACATACCTTGCATGCAGCCTACCAGGATTTGATCTCTAGCACCACATATGTCCCCCCAAGCCCTGTGTGTGTGTTATATCACTCCAGGCAGAGCCTGGCAAGCTACCCATGACGTATTCGATATGCCAAACACAGTAACAACAAGTCTTACAATGGAGACATTACTGGGCCCGCTCGAGCAAATTGATGAACAATGGGAGGACCGTGACATGTGTTATATATATAATCTATATGCAGTGCCAGGAACCAGTCCCTGGTCAGCCACGTGCAAGGTGAACTTCCTTACCAGCTCTGCTATCTTTCTGGCCACACCTGGTGATGCTCAGGGGACTGTGTGGTGACAGAGATAGTTGAACCCAGGCCTTCCACATGCAAAGCATCACTAGGATCACTCAGCCTGGTAAGCTATCATCTCTCCAGCCCTTTCAGTTATGAGAGAGGGGGGGAGGGAGGGAGAGGGAGAGAGAGAATGTTTAATTAGGTTTCTTGGGACTATGGAGATAGTATAGCAGGTAGGGTACTTGCTTCTTGTAGTAAAATTCTCCCTTATTAGTATACAGTTTTGTGAGTTTTGGCAAATGCAGAGTTGTACAACCACCCCATGGTCAGATGCCAAAACATATCTGATCCCGCTCTCCTCATTCTCTGCCCACAGCTCTAGCCCCTGACAGCCATCAGTGGGTCCCGTCCCAACCCCACCCTGGTCATTTCGCCTTCTCCAGAATGTCATTTAAATGGAATTTAGAGTATACTGTCTTTCAAGGCTGACTTCTTCCACTGAGCGTAATGCATCTGAAGTATTTGTGTTGTAGAGCTATAGTTGGTCTAGTTATTTGTCACTTAAGAGGGTCGCAGCCCCAGAAATGCATCTTGAGGCAATCTTGTATTTGCACAAATGTCCTCGAGTACAGGCATATAAATCTGACTGGCGTGTTGTGGCAGGTGGTAGAGGGACTGTGGGCACAGCAGGGTCACTGTTCTGGCAGCTTTTTGTTCTTTGTAGTTTGCCCTTGTGTGACCACTGCCACCTATTTGTCCATTAACATATTGATAAACGGGAGTTACTTCCAATTGGAATTAATGTTAGAGCTATAATACACTTTCAAATACTGGTGTTTGTGTGGTCACGTTTTCTCTGGAATGGCAAACCTGGCATTCAGGGAGCTGGACACGTTGGTCAGGGTGCTTGTCTAGCACGTGCCCAGTTCAGGTTTGATTCCCAGCACCACATGGTCTCCGGGTGCAGCCCTTGGAGGCCTAGTGAGCACCTTGGACCCAGCTGACCAGGACTCATGGTGGGGCTGTCGGCCTCCCAGCATCCCTTGGGAGGTCCATTTGGTTGTTTGGTTTGGGGCCACACCCAAGTGGTGCTCAGGGCTTATCCCTGGCTCTTTACTCAGAGAACAGTATAGATACCAGGGATTGAACCTGAGTTGACCGAATACAAGACAAGTGCCCTACCCACTGTCCAACCACACACACACACACACACACACACACACACACACACACACGTAAAATTTTTTTTAAATCCAACTCTCTCTTGGGAATCAGATTGAAAACAAAAATTAAGAGGACATAGGCTAAATAACAGAAACTAAGTTCAAAGTTTCTTGGGTTTGGGCCATTGTATAATAGTGTCACTGTAAATTTCTCATTTTATTTTCGTATATCCATCTTGTTTTTATTTTGGGGTTTCATTCCAACTGGAGGTGCTCTAGGGGACTGTTCCTGGCTTTGTGCTGAGGTGGGACCCCTACTGGTTCTCAGATCATTCCATGATCAGATGCAAGGCAAGCACCCAAAAAATGAGGATCAGAGTCCCCATTTTACATTTATGTGAATTGATGGGTACAGGGAGATTCTTTATGAAAATCTAGGATATATAAGATCTCTGCCTGTTTAGTGGTTTCGCCTTTCTGGGTAGAGGAGAGAAAAGAAAGCCTTGGGGGAAACTGAATGTTCTTAATTCGTTTTTAATCTTATTGTTTTAACCACATACTTATCTATAAATCAGCAGTAATGATCCAAAACTAACCAGACTGGAGAGAACTAAAATGTTGCTACTGAAGAGAGAGATTGGCTTTCTAGAACTTTTTTACATTTCTGTAATGTAATTTGCTTAAACTACAGGGTGCTAAGAGAGAATGGCCAAGAATATCGTCATCTGCCGCGGCGTAATCACGCTCCTTAGAGACAGCTGTGACCCCCTCTCTGAAAGAAGAACAAGATCCACTCAGAATAGTTCAGGGTTGACTGCTGACATTGTCAGTAATTTTATGAGAAGAGCTTCTCTTACCTTCCTTTTTTATTTTCCCCTCCGGGTTTTGAGCCATATCCATGGTGCCCAAGGTTTACTCCTGGCTCTGGCAGAGCTTGGGGAACCACAAATGATGCCATGACTCGTACCTAAGTTTGCTGCATGCAAGTCTGACACCCTACCCATGCTGCTGTGGGTAAAAACTCAGCCCAAGCATCTTTAACCTGAACCACTGGAGAAATCAGTGATAAGGTTTTGGGCTAGGTCAGTGGTGCAAGCATTCTGTGAGCAGAGAAATCAGACAGACAGACAGACAGACTCTGTGCGCCACCATCCAAGAGCTGGCCACTGAGGGTCTGGGTGATTTCTGAGTACATTGCAAAGCAAGGAAGTACAAATATACTGACTTGACATGCTGAATTTCATAAAAACTAAAATGTCACCAACATTATTGTCTTTCAAGAATATCCCAATTCCAACCCTAAAAGATTTTGCCAAAGCTTTGGAAACCAACACACACGTGAGAGCGTTCAGCCTTGCAGCCACCCGGAGCAACGACCCCGTCGCTGCCGTAAGTAAAGCTCTTCCCGAGACCCTCCCAACTGGCCCATCGCCAGGCTGTGCCGTGAAGCTGCTTAAATTTCATAAACTTAAGTTCGCTGCCTTTTGCCAGTTGATGTTTAACTCTGTATTGAACAATACAGTTTTTCTTATTGCCCTGTTTTGTCATCATTCTCCCCCCCCCCCGCCCCTGCCCCTGATACCCTTCTTATGAATTTTTTAAAACTTTTTTTTAGAGGCTAGAGCAATAGCACAGCGGGTAGGGCGTTTGCCTTGCACGCAGCCAACCCAAATTTGATTCCCAGAATCCCATATGGTCCCCCGAGCACCACCAGGAATAATTCCTGAGTGCATGAAGCAGAAGTAACTCCTGTGCATCGCCGGGTATGACCCAAAAAGAAAAGAAAAAAAATTTTTTTTTTTAAGTACAGGAGTATTGCTATTCAACCACTGATTAAGCTGACTGAAGTGAGCATGAACTCCGTATGAATTACTATTTTTTTTACTCTTTCTTTTCTCCCTTCCCTTCCTTGTTGTGGATTGCTCACATATTTGTTACACATCAACCTGCAGTGTTTGTACACAAGTTGTGGTTCTCACATATATGCCGGCTGTGGTTCATGCTCCCTGACTCTCTATCCCTGATGCATCTTTTACTTACACTAAACTCCATCCTTTTGACTGGGGAGTGTGTGTGTGTGTGTGTGTGGTGTGTGGTGTGTGGAGGGGGGGTGAGGGCACACCCCTTGTTGTGGTGCCTGCACACACCTTGCAGCAGACTGCTGTAACGTAGCTAGCAGGTTTGTGGTTGGCACATATGGGGCACTAGGAACTTGACTCATGACCACGTGATTCTAAGACCAGTGCTCCAAGCCACTGCACCACTGCTTTAGACTCTCCTGTGGTATGTATTTGAGAGGGAAAGGGTGTACACTCAGCTGGGTTCAGGGCTAGTCCTGTTCCTCGGTGCTCAAGAGTGACCCCTGGCAGTGCTTGAGGGACCATATGGGATCAGCCACATGCAAGGCAACCTGGGATACTTTAAAATTGTAAGTGGTACCTTAGCACCCAAAAGGAGCGAGAACAAAAGGGCATGCCCTGCCACAGAGGCAGGTTGGGACGGGGGAATGGGGGGGGGGGGTGGGAGGGATACTGGGATCATTGGTGGTAGAGAATAGGCACTGGTGGAGGGATGG
>JAOXYA010000001.1:345997-362493 GCA_028565675.1 Sorex palustris
TCTGGCTCTGTGCTCAGGGAGCACTGCTGGTGGGGTTGTCATTAAATCAATAAAAAAATTATAAAGACAACATTACTCAAAACTAAGGGTCTTGGAAGATACCACCTTTTTTTATTATTGTCATTATTATTATTGTTATTTTTTAGTGACCACTGAGTCTGAAGGTTCCTGGAGTTAAAGGCGCAGCAAGATATAGAAAAGATATTGCTTTTGCCTGAATTTCATGAAGCTGATATCAATCTTTTATTTCATAAACTTCACTCTGGTTATTGCTGTAAATGCAGGCTTTGGTGCATTAAATGTGGCACTGACAGGAATACAAATAAGAGAATCTCCCATGATACTAAGCAAGGGGTGGGGGAGGGACTTCCTCCCCCCAAGCCCCTCCAATCCTGGGAATGGAATCCTCCAACATTCTCAAGGCATCCAGAATTTGGAAACAAATCTGCCTTCAAATGAATCTGTGCTTTAGTTTTCGCTGTTTGTTTCCCAGTGAGAAAAGACAAAGAATTTGAGCCTAAATAAGGATGATCTGGCTGTGGGGGTTGAAAGGGCTCAGAACTCAAATTCAGAAGATCTGGAATTTACCCCTAATTGATCTCAACAGCCAGCCTCTGGTTTCCATTTAGATCTGTGAAATGTCATTTTGCAGCAGTTAATCTCTACAAGTTCTTTCTAGCCTGAAATTTTAAGGACATAAGTGCATATCTACAGGAAATCGGCAATATTTGCGAGATATTTTTAAATCATTATTTTCTAAATGCGAATCAAAACCCTGGAAAGGAATAAAAGGTATAGTTGAGTAAATTGAGGGTTCTAGAACTAATGCTGTAGGTGAAAGGTCCTCTGCCTTCTAATCACGTCTTTCTCTTATCCCATATGTTTTCAACTGAGACAATGAAAGAACTTTATTTAAAAGGTTTTTGTTTAATGACCCTTATTTAAAGGAATCATTCAAGCAAAATGGAGATATGTGCTTTTGAATTCTCAGGGGAGGATTTGGATCTGAGCTAAACCATTATGATCTATTGGGTTTATTCATAAAGTCAGAATTGAGAATAGAGTTTGGCTATTCCTGTGTATATACACAAAAGGGCTAAAGACAAATCGATATGAATGTCATTTGTTAGGAAATATAAGAAGATTGCTTTATAAAGTGAAGTAATATAATGTTTATTATGTTACTTATGATGGTTATAATGTTATATACGTTTTAAGTTTGCATCATTATAAATCAACAACTACATGTACTATATATCTAAACACATCCGCAGTATATCTATGTTACATGTTAGAATATCTATGTTACAATGTTAGAACAAGTTTTGATGTTGCAGAACAAGTGGATAATATCTCCGTGGAAGACAGGCAAAAGGACAAAATCCTTAACTTCTAAAAAGTCCCCAGTAAACTGTCCTTTGTTTCCTAACAATTCCCTTCATGTTCCATACGCTTCAGTCAGACCACAGGACAATTCTTCCCTGTTATCTGCCCCCACAGAGTTCCATTGCCATAAGGCCTCACACTATTTGCCTGGTTCATAATTGTAGCATTTTCTTGAACTTAATTTCATCTCCACAATCCTAAGAAGCATTTACAGATTCTTTCAGCTGGAAGTGATTCTCTCTTTTATAAATATTTTTCTCTTTCTCTTTTATATTCTTTATTTCTCTGCTATATTATAGTTAATCTTCAACTTGACTTCACTGCTTTCTTCAGCAGCATTCTCTTTAAGGATGGAGAAAATGAATGACCAAGGATCAGACGTGGGACTTCAAATCAATCTTATCTTGATATCTAGGGTACCAGCAACCACTAATTGTTCTATTTTAAAATGGAAAGGATCCCCAAAGCAACACTCAAGAGATCCAGGGAGTCTCTCTGGCAATTCTCCACGAGCCTGACCCACTGTCCAGTGCAAGAACCCAATCATATAGTGCTGCTCACATCCTGCAGTGAACTACCTGGGTCACCCAGGCCCTGTTTGGGGGACACCAATGCTGCATCCAGCAATTCTTAGGGAACCATATGGTGCTGGGATTGCAAGACATGCATCTTATTCTCTACTATCTCTCTGTCCCTTCTAAACTTTTATATTTAATTATTCAAAATATAAGTAAAACTTTATATAGATAAAGTTTCTTCCGTGTCACTTGTTCATTCATTTTATTTTGAGTTCACTTGGACGTTAACTCTTAACTCAATAATTTATTTTAAAATCTTTTAAAGGGAGTATGGTGCCGCCTGCCCTGGGACGATAGCACAGCAGGTAGGGCATTTGCATTGCACCCAGACGACCCGACTGACCAGAGTTCAACTCCTCTGCCCCTCTCGGAGAAGTCCGGCAAGCTACCAAGAGTGTCTTGACCGCACAGCAAAGCCTGGCAAACTACTTGTGACGTATTTGATATGCCAAACACAGTAACAACAAGTCTCACAATGGAGATGTTACTGGGCCCACTCGAGCAAATTGATGAACAATGGGAGGACGGTGCTACAAGACAGTGCTACAGTGCTTATTATCAATGTTACTATATAAATAATGTTTTTCTCCCAAACCATAGCTCGGAGAGTTAGCTTATCTTTAGAATTGTGTGTGAATAGAGTCAATTTTGGCACAGAGTGGTGCTGCTATGAAGTGTTGTCTGAAAGAAAGAGCAAAAGATGGTCAGCGAGAGCCAGAGCTCCCAGTGTGCCCTGCATGGCCATCCTTAAAGATTGGAAAATACTCGTGCTGAAGAAAGGAGAAGAGAAAACAAATAGAAACTCCTGCCATCCTGCTTGGGGGGTTCTCAGGAGGAACCCCAGTGAACCTTCAGGAATGCCTGAGGGGATGCCCCTAAGAGAGTCTGAAAGGAAAATGCAGAGAAAAAACATTTTCAGGGTGAGGAGGTAAAATCATCTTTCTGCCAGTGACTAAGCACCCCGAGGGCTTCTAGAGAGAGGGATCTTCAGATCTCCTAAAGGGCAAGACGGTCAGTTCTCCGGGTCCCGTTTTTATCACAGGGTCATCAGGCAAGTCAATCAGTGGAGGAGAGAGCAGAGGGCCAGGATGAGCGCCACTGCTTGCTGCGCTGCATGTTAGAAGGCCGGAGGAAGAAAAGGGTGAGAGAGGAGACAACCCGAATCCAGCCAGTTTACTGTGGTGGATTCCTGGCTGCCTCTCACCAAATGTAGCTGGTGAAGAAGCTCAAGTTTTTGTCCTCAAGCAGTCGAAATGGAAAGCAAGGGACCGGAGAGCAAAGTGGCTGAATTCAATAAAAGACTTTATTTAGGAAAACAGAAAGGAAAGGAGAGTAATGCAGGGCAGCTCTCAGTTTATGGGTGGGGTCTCCCAAAGCAGAATGTGCTCATCTTCTCATTTTATTTCCTTTTATTAGAAGTGGGTGAGCTGGACCACATCTGGCATTGTTCAGGGGCTAGTTCCAGCTTTCTGTTTACAGGTTTCTCCCAGTTTTGCTCTCGGGATCATGTAGTGTCAGGAATCGAACCCAGGCTTCCCATATGCAGATCATGCGCTCAGCAATTTGAGCCCTCTCCTTGCCCTCCTCTTTAGACTCCCAAAATAGTTTGAAAGTGTCTCCTAAGCTCAAAAGGCTAGAAGGCACCCTTTGCATGTGAGAGGCCCGGGTTCAATCCCCAGAATCACATCAGTCTCCTGAGCATTGTCAGGAGTAACTGCTAGCAGCAAGTGAGAGCAACCCCAAAACATGACCAGGTGGGCATCAAAACCAAAAAATGAACTAATTAAAAGTTGAAATTTCTCAAAATATTGACACGTTAACTAGTGGGTAAGGTGCTTGCCTTGCCTGCAGCTGACCCAAGTTCACTCCACATCATTCCATATGGTCCCCCACCAGAAGTTATCGCTGAATTCAGGGTCATGAGTAATCCCTGAGTAACCCCTGAGTACTGCAAGATGTAGCCCCAAAACCTAAATGTATCAAATGACTTAAAATAGTTTCTCTGCCTCCATGCATCATTTCTCTTAAATTTAGATAACTGCAAATATATTATACATACTTATCACTTTGTGCATATTTGATTCATTCATTGAAAATTATTGACTACGTCTCAGCTGTAGGCCAGGTTTGGTAAAACAGCAGAGACAATGATAAACAACTAGACAAGCTCACCATGTAATTTAGTTGGAAAACAGAAATAAATAAGTTCCTGTCAGTGTGAGAGGGGTCCAGCAGCTGTATTTCCATGCACATTCCACAGAAATACTTCCACTGACATCTCTGAGTCCTAGGTGAGTCCGTGGTTGCATATGATGAAATGGGCTTTTATTGCCTGAGAGTGTCCTCAGGCTCATTTCTTTCAAGAAGATTTGAGAAATTCCCCATGACAATCATCACAATGGTGGGGGAGGGGGGAGTCCGATATGCTCCCCTCTGCAAGAAGCAGGGAGGGCAGCACCTGGAGTGGTGTGGCCCTGTGCTAGTTAGGAGTCTCTAAGAATGCGCCTACAACATGTGAGGTTCTTCTGAGCATAGCAACTGCCTGGCAGTGGATGTTCCATTGTGGGAGAAGATGCCAAGGGCCCATTCATCCCCAAGCCCTCACAGTGGTTTGAGGAGATAGGCGCAAAGCACTTCCAAAAGGGTCTCGATGGATTTTTCTAAGATAACCAACATTATTCGCAATACACACAGAAACCAGTGCCCATGTGGCCATTGCATATCCAAAAGATATACTGAGCCTTTAACTTAGGAAATAAACTTTGAATTCTGGCCCAAGGTAAGTAAAGGCATTCTTGTTTTTGTTTGCAGTTTTCTGGTTAGAGACCAGGGTTCCCATATGGAGAAAGCCATTCAAGCTAGTTTCCTGGCCTCAGCACTTTGGATTAGTGACTTTGAAAGTAAATCTCTGAGGCAGCACTGTCATTAAAATCCTTTGCAATGACAAAAATCATTAGCACCCAGATAGGAACCAGCGGGCAAAATAGTGTCTAGCTAGTGAAGCAATATTAGCTGGGAATATAAAAATTTAAAACTCTGACCTGGATTTTCCATTGACATGAAGACAGTTTCTCCTGAGAATGGAAACAGCGTGAGTGTGTCCTCATAGACCATCTTGTGTTTGAAGGTGTAACCAGAGAAGAAGACGGAGAGGAAGGCAGTCTGTGCACCAACACTGAGAATGTACCAGTATGCCACCTCGTGCAGGCAGACTGACAGTTGTAAGCTATCAAACATGTAACCATTGATGCCTGCAAAAGACACAGGAATTCAGAGGTTTGAACAATAGCCGAACTTCCTGGACTGGATTGTCATAATATGTTCTAAGTAATTATTTGTTGTGTCCGTTGCCTTGCTCCCCGAAACAGAGAGAGCATTATTTTCTTCACAGTCAACTGTGGATACTGGATGAGCTAAGTTCCAGTCCCAAGAGAAAAGAACACAGTAGCCAGTGACACTGAACTTTGTGTTATGCACAACGTCTTTGCCCCCATGCACCCCATGTCTTTAATCCTTGCCTACAACAGGATATCTTAGTTATTTCAAGGTTGTGGTTTTATTTCTTGGGAAACTTCCATCTTTATCAACTAGGGCCCGTGTGCAAGAAGTTAAAAGTGAAGTTGTGGGCTGGAGTGATAGTACAGTGAGTAGGGCACTTGCCTCGTATGCAGCCAATGCAGGTTTGATCCCCAGCAACACATATGATTCCCTCTGCCCACAAGGAGCCATCTCTGAGTGCATATCTAGGAGTAAGACCTGAGCACTGCTGGATATGGCCGAACCCTCCCAAAAGAGAGAGAAAGTACAATAGGAACAGGTTACCCCCATTTTCCTTTAGCCATTACCATGTTTTCCCTAGGGAGTGAAAATGGCCTGAACCCTCAAACCTCCCCAAATTTAAAAAATCAATAAATGGAGTTCCTAAAATTATAGCATGTTAATTCTTCATAGAAAAAGGTAAGCAGTAAGAGGGAAGGTAGATCCTGTTCCCTCAGCTTGGTGGGAATTCCTCCTTAAATAAATGTCCTAAATGCGACCCCCTCCTTGAGGCTGAAGCATTGGAAGATTTCTCTATCAAATATAAAATTTGGCCAAAAAACAACAACAACAAAGTTTCTGTCACCCTCAAAAACAAATAAACAGGGACTGGAGCGATAGCACAGCAGGTAGGGTGTTTGCCTTGCATGCGGCCGACCCGGGTTCGATTCCCAGCATCCCATATGGTCCCCTGAGCACCACCAGCAATAATTCCTAAGTGCAGATCCAGGAGTAACCCTTGTGCATCGCTGGATGTGACCCAAAAAGCAAAAATAAATAAATAAATAAATAAGTAAAAATAAATAAAATTCCGTAAAAAAAGTGTCAGTAGAATTCATCAGGCCACTGTGGGATATGTTTTTAGAAGGGGATGTTGTTATAGCAGATTGGTGATGGGGGAATCTTACCTGACTGTAGGAGGGGTTTATGTTTAGGTTCGAGGTTCCGTGAAACACGTAGACAGCACCCTGGTTCTCCTCTTCTCCTGGGGCTCCAATGGCCACATCCATCAATTTGTCCCCATTCACGTCCCCCAGCACTGTCAGGGCTGCACCAAAACGGCCCCAAGGGTGGCCCTGCATCCCTTGGAGAATTTCCTCACACTGCCACCTAGCCCTCTGATAAACAAGAAGTGTCAGACTCCACTCAAGCAACACTGTCCCTCCATGCCCAGACCCCATCCACCCCTAGTCCTGCAGTCACTCACCCCCCGTGGCAGGGGGCACACAGACACCTGCCCCCCTCGGGTCTGTTCATAGTAGTGGGGGGCCCCAACGAGGACCAGGTCGGAGCTGCCATCTCTGTTCACATCCACAGAGCAGAGGGAGGCCCCAAAGTAGGAGCCGACCTGAAAGAGAAACAGGAAAGGGTGGATTTACATACTCATGTCCACCTAATACAGAATGTGGGGGTCCTCTTCCTGTGAAATAAAAGCAAGCCTGGGAGGGGGGCTTTAGGACAAATATAATAATTTTTTCTTTTTCTTTTTTTTTTTTTTTTGCTTTTTTGGGTCACACCCGGCGATGCTCAGGGGTTACTCCTGGTTCATGCACTCAGGAATTATTCTTGGTGGTACTGGGGGACCATATGAGATGCTGGGAATCGAATCCTAGTTGACCGTGTGCAAGGCAAATGCCCAACCCACTGTACTATTGCTCCAGTCCCAACAGATATAATAATTTTATGATAAAGTCTTGTTTGATTGTGCTTCTGGAAGGGCATATAATAGAGTTGATGGGAAGTAGATAAGGGTCTATCCCAAATGGCATTCCAGAGATCTGTTAAGGCTGCATCTGAGTATTCTCATTGTTCTGGTTTTGTAGTAATCAGGACAGACCAAAATTTTATATCATAATAAGGTCATGCATGTGTCCCCAGACCTAGTTTTTTACCTACCTAGATCTGGTCTTAGAAATGCTGGTGATTTTTTTTTAAGGCAACAAAGAAATTTAATTGGAAGATGCAGACCAAAAAGCATGAAAGTGCAGAGAGGACATCTTTTCAGTACATTGGAAATCTTTAGCAGTTTTTTTTTTTAAGCTGGCTATCTGACTAAAAAGATATCAACTCACTTGGATTAAAAAGTTGGTTTGTGCTGAAAAGATAGTATAATGGAAACCCAGGTTCGATCCCAGTAGCAGTAGTTTGTGACACACCCTCCCCCCCTCCATGGTGGCCTGATCCGTCCTGGTCAGCCGCAGAGGGACAGCGTTGCTGTGGGCCAGTGCGGCCGTGGCTGCCCGGAGCTGCTTATATCGCCCCCCCGGGCACAGCTGGCAGAGCCGGAGAGGGTGAACATTAACAGGACCAGATGCGGCTCAAGGCAGGCATGTTTGCTCTGGGGCTGCGGTCTCATCTCTGATGCCACTTTGCGTCTGCCAAGTGACCCCCAGGTAAGGAGGGGAGGGGCGCTGCGGGTCCCGCTGGCCAAGGGAAGCAACCAGGGGAGAGTGTTGGAAGACAGAGGCGCTGGCAGGGGCCAGGGGCCTTGCGGGTGTGTGTGTGTGAGCAGTCCCCTCGTTGTTGGGGTCTGGGGGCAGCACAGGCTTTGGGAGGGAGCCAGGTGGTAGTTGTCTGTCCACACCCACCAACTCCCGACTGTTTCTGGGCTCACCGCGCCTATATGCAGCTCTTTCGTCTGAAGTCCCCGACTGACCACAGGTGTGGGTGTGCCCCAGTTTCACCTGCAGGCTGGATTGCAGAGACCCATTTAGGGTGATCCCCACTCTTTAAAACTAAAAAAAAAAATTAGGGACTGGGAGGAATAGCACAGTGGGTAGGGCGTTTGCCTTGAATGCGGTCAACCTGGGTTTGATTCCTAGCATCCCATAAGGTCCCCTGAGCACTGCCAGGGGTAATTCCTGAGTGCAGAGTCAGGAGTAACCCCTGTGCATCGCTGGGTGTGACCCAAAAAGCAAAAAAAATAAAGTGGTCTCATCTATAAAAAAATAATTATTAAAAACAAATAAAAAGCCATTGTCTTATGTAGTTGATAATATGTAAAGATCCTTGTTTGTTTATTCTTGGCTCTGGTCTTCTCGGAATCCAACCCAAGCCAGCTGCATGCAGGGCAAGTGCCCTGCCCACTATAATATTGCACTGGCTCCGAAAAATTCAGAGATCTTTTAAATGAGTGTTGAGGGTTGGGATGCTGAGCCACTGTGTTTTTCTTTTTTTTCGAAGTACTTGGGGCAACCATATGGGGTGCCAGGATTGAACCTGGGTGAGTCATATGTAAAGCAAGTAACCCACCAACCGTACTGTTTCTCCAGCCCAAACCTGAATCATTTTAAATTATTGCTTTTATGATGAATGTCAACAATTTTCTTGCACATAGTGGCCTCCACAGCACTGCCTTAGGGTCTCTGGGTCATTCCTTTTGATACTTGTCCTGGCTGTGTGGGCCTGACCTTTTGATGCCTTGGGCCACTAATGTGCTGCTTACGCCTGGAGGTACTAGGGAACCCTCAGTGCCATGCTTAGTAGTGCTCTAGGGAATCTCCACCTTTGAGTTATGTCCCTGGCCTTACGGATATTTGGAGGGGATTTGGGGTATCTTACCAAGTGGTGCTCTGGTGCTGCTCATGGTTCCGGCGGCCTCCGGGGACCATGTTGTTGCCAGGAGATCAACCCTGGGCTATCTGTGTATAAAGTACGCACTCCAGTCCATTGAGCTGTCTCTTTCCCAGCAAAACTTAAGATGTTAGATGATAAGTCTCAATGTTACCCCAATCCAAGACTCAATATTATCCAACAAAAGATACTCTAGTATTTTAGTTTGGGACCAGAGAGATACCTAAGTGTGCTGAGTGTAAGTAAGCTGTGCATGTGGGAGGCCCAAGATTCCATCCCTGGCACTGCATGGTCCCCCAGGCACCATCAGGAATTGATATAGAGTGGAATAGTCCCCACACCCAGCTGTGCTCAGGACTTACTTTTTTTTTTTTTTTTTTTAATTTTTGGGTCTCATCCAGCGATGCACAGGGGTTAATCCTGGCTCAAGCACTCAGGAATTACTCCTGGCTGTGCTCAGGAGACCATATGGGCTGGGAATTGAACCCGGGTCTGCCGCGTGCAAGGCAAACACCCTACCCACTGTGCTATTGCTCCAGCCCCCCCTTTTTTTTTTAATAATGTAGGAGTACTGCTATTTGTCCAGCCATTAATTAAGCTGATTGAATTGGGCATAAACTCTACATTACTTTTTTTTTTTAATCACTGTGAGATAGAGTTACAAAGCTTTCATGTTTGAGATTCAGCCATACAGTGCTGAAACATCCATCCCTCCACCAGTGCACATTTTCCACCACCCACATCCCAGTCCTCACCCTGCCTCTATGGCAGAAAATTTCCCTAAAACTCTCAGTCTCTCATTTTGGGCATTATGTTTTGCTCGAAATTACCCACCACCATTTAAGCCTACCTGCTACCAGGGGCAGACACTAGATAATTTATTTTCTATTGCTCATTTTGAATATCATGAGACCTCATACGGCCACAGTTATAAATGTAAATAAATTCTAGATTGTAGATGGTTGGATTCCAGAGACATCTCTGTATAGCACTAATTCATTTTGGGATTCAGCTGGGAGTGTCTGGGCCAGGGCTGTTGGTGCACTAAGATGGCACCTGCAGACAAATTGTGGGTGTGACAGTCAGTCTTCTGGGCTTGCGGGACCTCTGCCTCCATGCAGCTTGGAGGTTTAGTCAGGACTTACTCTAGGCTATGCTCTGGGTTGTGCTCAGGGATCACTCCTGGTAGTGCTGGGGTCTGTAAGGATTACTCTACTGGGGATTGAACCCCAGGACAACCTCATTCAAAGCAAGCACTCGCTGAGATATTACCTCTCTGACCCCTAATTATTTCTGTCTCCCCGTGCGTATTCGATATGCCAAAAACAGTAACAAGAAGTCTCAGTGGAGGCGTTACTGGTGCCCGCTCGAGCAAATCGATAAACAACAGGAGGACAGTGCTACAGTGCTAATAGTATTTACTGTTATTGAATCAAAAATCTATAGAATGAGTCAGAAGCTGCAGCAGTAGTACAGTGAGTTGGGTGTTTGCCTTGCACGCGGCCTACCAGGGTTCAATTCTCAGTGTATGGTCTCCCAAGCACAGCCAGGAGTAATTCCTGAATGCAGAGCCACGAGTAACCCTTGAGCATTGCAAACCTCCTCTACCCCCCAATAAAGTCTAGAGATCCAGAGTTCTGTCCCCCACACTGCCTGATTCCACTGAACGCTAAGCACTACTGGGTGTGCCCAGCTGTCCCTTAGCATGGCTGGGACTGAGCAACACTTCAGGCCTGGGAGTGGCTTTGCTTGGGAAGCCCACCTAAACACAACTGCAGGAAGAAGCAATTGTTAATATCCTCTGTTGTAGTAGCATAATTGCTTTATTTACAGATCTTACCTTATTAGCAGGGAAAGCTTATAACTTACACTCTGTGATCTCACGGATCTTGTACCTGAGATTTTGGCACTTAGTGAATTTGAAAATGGATTCATACATACGGTGTAATGTAATGCATTGCTGATTTTTTTTCCAGGTACCATGATTGTCAGTTTTCAGAGCATGACTGGCCCATACATAACAATTTTGATATTGATGAAGTTCAGCTTGACCCAAGGGCTCTGTCTGATGTAACTGATGAAGAAGAAGTACAAGTCGATCCTCGAAAATACTTGGATGGAGATCGTGAGAAGTATTTGGAGGATACTGCTTTTGATACCAGTTACTCTACTGAGCCCTGTTGGCAGTACTCAGACCATCATGAAAACAAATATTGTGATTTGGAATGTAGCCATACTTGTAACTACAAAATGAGGTCATCATCATATTTAGATAACTTAGTTTGGAGAGAGAGCGAAGTTAACCATTACTATGAACCCAAACTTATTATAGATCTTTCCAATTGGAAGGAGCAAAGCAAAGAAAAACCTGATAAGAGAGGCAAGTCAAAATGTGAAAGGAATGGATTGGTTAAGGCTCAGATCGCTCTAGAGGAAGCATCCCAGCAACTGGCTGAAAAAGAAAGGGAGAAGAATCAGGGGTTTGACTTTGATTCTTTCATTGCAGGAACGATTCAGCTCAGTTCACAGCATGAGCCATCTGATGTTGTGGATAAATTAAATGACTTGAATAGCTCAGTGTCCCAGCTAGAATTAAAAAGCTTGATATCAAAGTCAGTAAGCCAAGAAAAACAGGAAAAAGGCATGGCCAATTTGGCTCAATTAGAAGCCTTGTACCAATCTTCCTGGGATAGCCAGTTTGTGGATGGTGGGGAGGACTGCTTTCTGATAAATCAGTTTTGTTGTGAGGTAAGGAAAGATGAACAGGTTGAGAAGGAAAACACTTACACCACTTACTTGGACAAGTTCTTTAGCAGGAAAGAAGATGCCGAAATGCTAGAAACTGAGCCAGTGGAGGAGGGAAAGCTGGGGGAGAGAGGAAATGAGGAAGGGTTTCTGAACCACGGTGGGGAGTTTCTTTTCAACAAGCAGCTCGAGTCCATAGGTATCCCGCAGTTTCACAGTCCAGTGGGCTCACCACTTAAGTCAATCCAGGCCACATTAACACCTTCTGCTATGAAATCTTCCCCTCAGATTCCTCATAAGACATACAGCAGCATTCTGAAACACCTGAACTAAAACACTCAGCAGACATTTCTCTCTGTATTCTTCATGAAGTGTGTTTTGTGTTTTATTATTAGTGTTTAAGTCATTTTTTTTTAACTTGAATCAGATGGTGTCATTTAGAAAGGATTTTATTAGTTCTTGGTTTTTAAAATCCAAACTTTTTTTCTACATGTGAGATGGTTTTCATTTTAACTGGCATGTCGTTTGCACACAAAATTAAGATAGAGCAAAATAATGCAATGCAGCAGGAGACAAAAGAAATGCACTAAGATTAAACAACATTCTCTCATAGAACAATGATCTGTTTTACAGGAAACAAAAATCTTGCCTTGAAATTTACACAGTGAGACTGTACATAATTGCATGGAAATATCTATTTTTTTCCTAAAGCATTTTTCATTCATGAGTATTTTCAAGTTTTTCATACTGTACACATTTCTTAAAACACATGATACCAGCAGCAACTGAAAATGAATGCCGAGTTTGGTACACATGTGTTATCTACCTCAAGGTAACAAAAGTATGTGGCAAAACATATACCACCCATAGTGCTTCACAATATGCACTTCTATTTAGCCAGCGTTTATTAGAATAAACTCTTCTTAAGATTCACTCACCGTTTATACATGTTCTGGTATGCGTTCTTTTCTAGTGAAGTGTTACTACATCACCTCTTATTTATTTTAGCAAATCCAGTATATTTTCTGTATTTAATTATTAAAAAGTTAACTTAGTTTTTGAAATTATTTGCAAATACACTTTTTCCATTTGGCACTATGGTTTGTTGTTGCCTACTTGGCTGATGATAGAATGTCAGCTCCTACTAAGGCTGTCCGCGTACTTAATTTACATAATACCCATTTTAAGTAAAGTGCTCACTGTGTATAGGAATTTGTATTTTGGAGGTGCTTGATCTATCTACAAAGAAAAATTAGGAATTACTTTATTATAAAATGCTCCTAGAAGTCTTAATTGTGTTTATTTTTTAAAAAAATAAAACCTGTAATGTTAGATGTGTGCATGGAAGTAATTAAGGTACATCATTATTGTAGTTTAAAAGTTGTACATGATAAGACGTTTTGTTTTTACTGTATGTTTTTACTGAATGATCTATTCCCCATCCCAAGGCAAGCATGAATAAAATTAGGTTAAATGTAGCATGTGGCATTGCAGTCTCTTAGAATTCATTTCATCTCTTTTATTTTATTGAATACTCTGTATCTTTGGTTATCCTGTTTAAAGAAGAAAAGGACAAATAAAACATGACCAGCAAATACAGCTCCTGTTTCAGTCCTTAGGTAATGAAAACTAGCTTCTGAAATGAAATTTATTAACAAAATCTTGATCAAGTTCTTTAAAAGAACTTGTTATTTTTCTAGTTCTTCACTGAATTGGGATTCTGGGGGTTTTTTGCTTTGTTTTTAGTTCTTGGTTTTTGGGTCACACCTGGTGATGCTCAGGGGGTTACTCCTGGCTCTGCATTTAAACTCTTCCTGGCAGTGCTCAGGGGACCATATGGGCTGCCTGAGATGGAACCCTAAATGGCTGCTTGCAAGGCAAGCCTTGATACTTGGTTTTTCTTTTTTTTCTTTTCTTTTCATTTTTGGGTCACACCCAGCAATGCACAGGGTTTACTCCTAGCTCTGCACTCAGGAATTATTCCTGGCGGTGCTCGGGGGACAATGTGGGATACTGAGAATTGAACCCGGGTCGGCCGCGTGCAAGGCAAACGCCCTACCCTCTGTGCTGTCACTCCAGCCCTTGATACTTGTTTTTGATAGGTTCAAGAGATTGTTCGAGCAGTTTTGCATTCACAACAAGATTAAGATGCAGGCATTTCTGTACCTACCCCCCCTAACATGCATGGCCTTTTCCATCATCAATATTTAATAGAGAAGCACACTTGTTAATTGATAAACCTTCATTGGTTGAGACATCATGATAATGTTAATGTCCCAAAGTTCATAGTTTGCACTCAAGTGCGCTCTGTTACATAAAGGTATGTGTCTGCTGTCAAGGTATCTAGAGGGATCTCACTGGCCTCTTGTCGTTTGCTTACTGATTCCTTCTGCCCAGCCCCTGCCACTTTTTACTCTCTCATGGCCTGCCCTTTCTTTCCACAAGGCCCTGTAGTACAGATCTGTATGTGGCCTTTCATACTTACTGTCTTCATAGCATGCTTTTGGTCTGCGCAGTACCTCAAAAATCCCTTGAGTTTTCTTCATTTTAGTTCATTTTTTTCTATTCCTCTGACTTCATTTTAGATAACTTCTCTAAGTTTGCTGATTTTCTGCTTGACTAAATCTGCTGTTGATTGATCCCCCCTCTATTGAGGTTTTCATGTCAATTCTTGATTTTTCAGCTTGAGAATTTGTACTTAGTTCTTAAGTTCTACTTTTTGTATCTTTGGTCTTTTTTTTTTCTTCATGTATCCTGATTTTTGGTTTTGGGGCCATTCCCAGTGGTGCTCAGGGGTTACTCCTGGTTCTATGCTCAGGGATCACTCTTCAGTGCTCAGGGGACCATATGGGTGTGCCAGGGATCAAACTCTGATTGGTTGTGTGCAAGTAGTATGCCCTACTTGCTGTTAATTGCTCTGGCCCCTTCCTGATTTTTGTATCTGCTAACTTCTACCATACCAACTCTCGTGATAATGTTGAATCACATCTGATCATTCATAAATCTATTTTCACTCTATGACAGTTGTTTTGATTGGCCTATTTCCCCCATTTTTTCATGCCCTATTATATATTGAGACTCTGGGGCACCTCAGGTTTCTTTTCAGGAGGTTGAAGTTTTTTTGGGGGGGTTTTTTTTTGGCTTTTTGGGTTACACTCGGCAATGCACAGGGGTTACTCCTGGCTTTGCACACAGGACTTACTCCTAGCGCTGCTCAGGGGACCATATGGGATGCTGGGGATCGAACCCGGGTCAACCTCATGAAAGACGAACGCCCTACCCGCTGTACTATCGCTTCAGCCCCAGGGTTGAACTCCTGACTTCTCACAACCCACCGACCTTTTCTCTCTGGCTCACAGACATGCAGAGAAGTGCTCTGAGCCCAACTAGACCAAAACCATTCTCGGTTGGTTTGGGCAGCCCTCCCAGACACAGACTGTATGAAAAGTGACACTGACTTTTCTTCCAGTTTGACGGGAGAGGGGTTGGCTTGCTTGCTATGAAATTACTTTTCTTAACTGTTTCCACGCAACTATATTATTGGCTTTGAAGTCACCTGTGGTACTGTGACTACTGGTTTCTGTAATTCGCATAAGGGCTTTTTACCATATGTTAAGTCTGTTAGGTCGTGTAGCCTATAATTTCTTATTCATGCATGTATTCAAAAATAATTTTTGTTTTAACTTGGCTAAAATTGTGTTCATGATTATAGGGTGGTTTTTTGTTTGGTTTTGATTTTAGGTCACACCTGGCAATGCACAAGGGTTTTTCCTGGCTCTGCGCTCAGGAATTACTCCTGGCGGTGCTCGGAGGACCATATGGGATGCTGGGAATAGAACCCGGGTCTGCTGCATGTAAGGCAAAGCCCTACCCGCTGTACTATTGCTCCAACCCCATGTTTATAGTTTTATGTACAAACTATTGTACTACCACCAAAATGCCCAAGATCGTCCACTGCTGTCCTGGTGCCCCTTCTAGTCCATTTCTCCACCCCACCCCCTAGCCCCTGCCCGGGATCCCCCGTTCTGTAACAAAGACCAAGGGTTTTTATTAGACCTGGGCCTTTGGAAGTTTCACATCTATTGAGCTCTCTGCCTGCTTCAGAAAAAGATTACTCCGCATTCCCTCCGGGAAATCTTACCTTCATTAAACAACATAAAGCGCACATGCCTGAGGCAGCTACTGCTCCCCTGGATTGTTCAAGTGCCCCCTCAAGGACAGTATCACCCACTTTGGGAAAGGAGGGCGGGGAGGGTCTATTGTGCTTTGTTTCTACATACCACAGCTGACTTGGATGTCATCTGCTTTCCTCCCTCTTACCATAATATCCTGTAGCGCTAACCTTATTGCAGCAAAAGGCAAGATTTCTTTCCTTAGAGCTGCATGGTATTCCATCTATAATGACGACTTTATTGACTCAATGGTCAATGGTGTTGTTTTCAAGGACTTTAATTCTAGTTAGGTGGGGAGAATAAACTCATATCATATTTGCTTTGGTTTAAGATAAAAATTTTATATATAGTAATACCATTTATTTTTCACAATAACCTTTAAGGTATGGTAAGTATTCTAAAGATAACTCTAAGTGATCCATACAATATGATTTTAATGTCTCTGGCGTCAAGGTAGTTCGAGTGAATCTAAGAACAGAATAGGACGATAATAGTAGGTTATCCT
>JAOXYA010000001.1:370085-380172 GCA_028565675.1 Sorex palustris
GGTGCTCTTTGTTTCTTTACCGACGAGATGGCATGTTGGATTTCGGAAGGGAGAACATTGGGAATGACATATCCATCGTGTGGAATGTGGTATGTGGGCATTTTAAAACTGTTTATTAATTAATTTTATTTTTTGTTTTTTGGGTCACACCTGGCAATACTCAGAGGTTACTCCTGGCTCTGTGCTTCAGAATTACTCCTGGCAGTGCTTGAAGGACCAGATGGAATGCAAGGGATCGAATCTGGGTCAGCTGTGTGCAAGGCAAACGCCCTATCTGCTGTACTATCACTTTGGCCCCCCAAATTGCATTAATTTATATAATAGTTTGATTCATTAATAATGATGACTTTTTAATTAAAACATAAGTGCTTGATGGGAAAGAAGTCAGTACACTAAGTTAATTTTTTTTTTAACTTCACAGGATTAGCTGAACCATCCTTTATTGCAAAACATGAAGATAATTTGTTTAAGGATTTATTTCAAGACTATGAAAAATGGGTTCGTCCTGTGGAACACCTGAGTGATAAAATTAAAATAAAGTTTGGTCTTGCAATATCTCAGTTGGTGGATGTGGTAGGTGTGCATATCATTCCATATAATATGTGTTAAGAAATACACTTAAAGGGGTAAGACAGAACCTGGGGACATTGGTGGAGGGAAGTCAACCCTGTCAGACCCTGTGTAGAACCTTTCAAAAGCAGTCTCACTCATCTGTTCTCACAGCCCTTGCACTTTTTAAAAGTTTGCTTTGTTTTGGGGCCACACCTAGCAATTCTCAGGAATTATTCCTGGCTCTGTGCTCAGGAATTGCTTCTGGCGGTGCTCAGGGGACAATATGGGATCCCAAGGATTGAACTCAGCTCAGCCATGTGCAAGGCTAGCACCTTACTGTTGTACTATCGCTCTGGCCCCAGGCCTTGAACTTTTTTTTTTCCTTTTTTGGGTCACACCCGGCGATGCTCAGGGGTTACTCCTGGCTCTGCACTCAGGAACCACTCCTAGTGGTGCTCAGGGGACCATATGGGATGCTGGGAATCGAACCCTGAAACGTTCGATCCCCGCTGTGTTATTACTCCAGCCTGGACCTTGAGCTTTTTAAAGTAGTAGCCCTTGCGCCCTGATTGGCTTCCATGTGCTCTGGGCTGACATCCTGAGACTGGGGTGAGCTTGTCCTGTCTGTCTGTTTGCCCGTCACCCAGCAGAGGGCATTGTCTGGCACAGAGTAAGTGCTGAGGGAATGAGTGAGTGAATGGGAAGAGCATGCTGTAGGAAGCACAATAACATCAATAAATTCATGCTTGTGAGGAATCAGAGATTAGACACTGGAGAGGCAAGTTAGACGACCCTGTGAGAGTCGCAGGGTTGACCAAGTAGTGGGGTGGTGTTGAACTTTCGCACCTTGGCGATGGGAAAGAGGAACAAAACTCACAAGATAAAAATTGGTGTCATGGGGGCCAGTCAGAGAAAAAAGAAGCATCCCATTGTGATAAGAGGTGACGGTCGTGCTATCAGAACCAAAAGCTCCCGAGGCCATGGAAGGCCAAGCTGGCTGGGAGTGGCCAGGCCGAAGTGTCTATCAGCCTATGGAATCACTGGTTCGAGGCTGGGAGTTGACAACTTTGAATTGATGAATTTTTAAAAAGTAAGCAGGAGCCCCATCCTTGAGAAATAGTTATGGAAAGTGGTAGCAGCAAGGGTCAGCCATGCAGAGCACTGGGTCGAGAGGAGAGTACAGAAATAGAATATGTCAGTGACTCTGCCAGCAGAGAGGGCTGGAGTCAGGGAGCTGAGCCGTGAGTCCTGGACCCTGAGCAGAGGTTCGCTGAATTGTTTCACAACTGCCTTTTGGTCTTTTTATCCTAAGGCCTTTTCCCTTCACCTGTGTCTTGTATTGACCCATCTTCATGTATACTCAGATTTTAGCCTTCTTTCCTTGGCTTCTTCCCTCATTTGAGAATTTTGTATTGTTTGTCTTTTTTTTATATATATATTCAGGTTGAAAAAACCCATTGTTGTGACAAATGGTGCTCCGGTTCCTTGTGGCTCTCTCCTGAGGGCCATCCTACATCTATCCTTATGCAATTTTGTTTGTTTCTTCCTCTTTTGTGCTACATGGACTATAGGTTTGCCAGAGATGCTTGAGCTTACCTTCAGTTAGGCTGTACCCAAAAGTAATGGCTGATGCTCACATCTTCGGGATTAGCTGTGAATGGATGGATGATTCTTTAACCCGTGTCACGTGATACAGTTTTCAATTGGGTTCTGTTTTGCTCCCATAAAACAAGATATATGTGTGTACATATTTTTCTGGGGGAAAAATTTCTGTAATTTTCATTCAGTTCTCAAAGGTGACCCTCTTCCAGGTAGCATCACAGGTAATGTTTATCTCTTTTCCTATTAATGCCTATGCTCAGAATTTCTACCTCACAGATATTCAGATATTTTACCTACCATATTCAGATATGGGATCAACAGTTCCTATGAATGGCGTGTGATTTGGAGGTGGATGAAAGAGCTGCCAGAGCAGGGTTTATATTTAGGTGTTTTGAGTTCTAGACCCACCAACTGCCGTGTAACCCCATCAATGGCCAGGATCCAGAGACTATAAAACCAAGCTTCCAGAAGTGCGTGGCAGCATTTGTGGCCATGCGACCTCTTATTCTCTAGTTCTCACTCTCAGAGAACCAGGCAAGCTACTGAGAGTATCCTGCCTGTATATATGCCTGACTGGGGACACCTGTAAAGGTGATTAGAGGCTGCCCCCAAAGCCTCCATCCTCTCAGAGAGCCCAGCAAGCTACTGAGAGTATCCTGCCCGCATGGCAGAACCTGGCAAGCTACCGATGGCGTATTCGATATTCCGAAAACAGTAAGAATGATGGTCCTCATTCCCCTGACCCTGAAAGAGTACCCAATATGCCATCAGGCTACAGTAGCATGTGACAGGGACAAATGGAGACGTTACTGGCACCTGCTTGAGTAAATTGATGAACAATGGGGTGATAGTGATAGTGATAGTGAGTTCTAGACTATTCTACTATAAGTTGGTAGTGTGAATTTGACAAGTTCTTTCTTTTTTTTTTCTTTTTTGTTTTGGGGCCACACCCAGCAGTACTCAGGGGTTACTCCTGGCTCTGCACTCAGGAATTATTCTTAGTGGATTTGGGGGATCATATGGGGTGCCAGGGATCAAACCCAGGTCAGCTGCATGCAAGGCAAATACCCTCCCTGCTGTACTATCACTCCGGCCCCCTAAAATCATGTTTTTTGAGAAGGTCAGATGGATGGGTAGAGTGTAGGTACTATATGAAAAGGACGATCTACATAAAATTGAGAAAATGCAAAAGAAGTTTTGCTTCTGTAGTTGAAATAATAAGGCTTATTACATTTTTATTTTATAGGATGAGAAAAATCAATTGATGACAACAAATGTCTGGTTGAAACAGGTATGTGTAAAATTCAAGGCCCACCCACCTGGTGACTGGCACTACTGATACAAGGTCTGTAGCACAAGGGGACATGAGGTCTCTATGGACCGACAAGATGCAGACAGAGGAGGGCACATGGAGTTCCTATAAGCAGCCAGTAAATACTCTTATTGGATATTTTTGTTTTGTTTTGGAGCCACACCGGCAGTGCTCAGGGCTGACTCCTGGCTCTGTGCTCAGGGATTACTCCTGGTGGGCTCAGAGGACCATATGGGATGCCAGGGATTGGACCCAGATTGGCCATATGCAAGCAAGTGTCCTACTCACTGTACTATCACTCCTCCTTTTTTTGGGAGGGGGCACACCTGGCAGTGTGCAAGACCTACTCCCTCTTCTACTTTGGGGGTCATTCCTGTCAGCAAAACAGACAAAGTTTCCCTCCCTAAAGAAAATTCACGGGGCTGGAGTGATAGCACAGCGGGTAGGGCGTTTGTCTTGCATGCAGCTAACATGGCCGACACAGGTTCAATTCCCAGCATCCCATATGGTCCCCCGAGCACCACCAGGAGTAATTTCTGAGTGCATGAGCCAGGGGTAACCCCTGAGCATTGCCGGGTGTGACCCAAAAAGCAAAAAAAAAAAATTCACTTCAGTGGGGAGAAATAATAGGTAAGTTGTATAGTACCTTAGAAACTCTTTTTTTGTTTATTTGTTTTTGGGCCACAGTTGGTGATGTTCAGAGGTAATTCGTGGCTCTGCATGTAGGAATCACTCCTGGCAGGCTCAGGGACTATATGAGATGCTGGGGATCAAACCTGGGTCAACAGCATGGAAAGATAAGCACCACCCTACTGTACTATCTCTACAGCCCAAAGAATAATCTTTTGTTTTGTGCGGTGGTTTTTTGTTTTTTTTGTTTGTTTGTTTTTTGGGCGGGGACACATTCAGTGATGCTCAGGGGTTATTCCTAGCTCTGCACTAAGGAATTACTCCTGTTGGAGCTAGTGGGACCATATAGGGTGCTGGGAATCAACTCTGTAGAAAGTGTTAAGTTTGGAGAAAAATTATTTCGGGAGATCGGATAGGGCATGTTGGGAGTTGTATTTTTAAATAGGATTCTCAGGGAAAGCATCACAAGGAGAAAATTTGAACAAAGCAAGAAAGAGGAAAGGAGAGGGGCATTGAAAGAGGGAAAAGTAGTATAGATAGTATAATGTGCAGGGTACTTGCCTTCCACACAGCCAGTCTAGAAGTGATCTTTAGCACTACATATGGTTCCTGGCTACCTTCAAAAATGATACCTGAGCATGGTCTGGTGTGTCCCCAAGACCAAAACAAATAAATAAAATATAAACAATAAAATTTGAGGAAAAATTGAGAGATAAACTAGTCTGGGTGAATGAATATTCCAGGCAGCAGGAACTGCAAGTGCAAAGGTCATGAGGTTGAAGGGACCTGTGTTTCAGGCTCGCCAAGGTGGCTCATATTACTGGGATGAGACGGCCAAGGGGAGGGATGGAAGGGAAGCAATTGGAGGTCAAGCCACTGTGAGGATTTTGGCATTTTCTCTGGGTGAAATGGGAATGGGGAAGTATGTAAAGAAAATTGTTTTTATATTCATAGTTCCTTTTATGTAAAGTACCTTCCACCCCCCCCCCAGGGCCATTATACATGTCTTCACCTGCTGTTAAGTGTCTCCCTTTGTTTTTTTTTAATTTTTTATTTTATAAAGCAGTTCACAATATTTGATTACATTTAATATTCAAACACTAAGACCACCACCATTACACCTTCCCACCATCCCCCTTTTTTCAAAAAAAATATTATTTACTTTTTTTGCTCCTGACTCAGCAGTACTCAGGGCTTACTCCTGACCCTGTGCTCAGGGATCACTTTCTGTGATCCAGTGCTCTGGGGCCCGAATCCAGCACCTGTGTGCAAGGTTAGTGCTCTACCTGTACTCTCTCTCTCTGCCCCTCCTTTGTTCTTTATTATCCTTGACATTTAATACCTATTACCAGCTCCCAAACCCCAAACTCCTGAAAGGCAAGCATGCTTTTCTTGGAACACAAGTCCTACCACACCTGGCGATGCACAAGGTTTACTCCTGACTCTGCACTCAGGAATTACTACTGGCAGTGCTTGGGGGACCATATGGGATGCTGGGAATCGAACCCGGGTCAGCCACGTGCAAGGCAAATGCTCTACCCACTGTGCTATCACTGCATCCCCAAGTCTTTCTCTTTTTCTAAAACGTTTTTTCCCCCCACAAAACCACTCAGATTACAGCCTCTCCCTCTAATTCTTCCAAAGGAAAAGGAGAACGAGCATCTATGGTAAAATGCGGTTGCAAAAACAACACCTAAAACCAACCTCACACTCAGGAGAGAAAGCTCTGGCTCTTCCTCGTGGTTTGGGGCACTCCACATGATCAGAGAAACTTCTCCAATGATGAACTATAGAGAGGAGGATCCCTGAAAGTTTAGTCTTGGAACAGCAAGTTTTGACATCATAGATTTGTTACTGTGTGAAGGGTGGACATTGTGCTTAGATATGTGGAATGTATAAGAAATCCGGTTCCCACACAGCTGAGCAGTGACTGAGAACACGAGGAATGAGAAAGTGCCCCTTGAATCTGGTCTCTAGGTGCCAGGGCTGCTGCCCCTGGACATAGTGAGTTAGCATGAGAAAAAGGGGTGGTCCGAGTTCCAAATGTGCCGAACTCTGGTCCTAACCCGTATCCCACATGAACCAGAGTTGGAGCCAGCCTGGGAGACAGGCCCACCTCTGGTGCCTGTAGGATGTGAGTGGGGTGTGGGGTGGGGTGGAGAGCTGATTTCAAGTGCAGAATTTCTGGGTTTTCCCAAAGAGCGTTTGTTTTCACTGTTCACATCACTGAAATTGAGGCCGATTTATTTGTTTTCAAGGAATGGAAAGACGTAAAATTAAGATGGAACCCTGATGACTATGGTGGAATAAAAGTTATACGTGTCCCTTCCAACTCCCTCTGGACCCCCGACATTGTTTTGTTTGATAAGTAAGTTACTTTCCAAATATCATTTTCTGCTTTCAAATGAGAACACATGTATCGCCATTAGGCACTGGTACATTTTCTCCCATTTGAGCATTGGTCGGAAGTTCTTTTGTTTTGGGGCTCTACAAATAGGTGTGGTTGGCTCTGCCTTTTGGGGGGCATATTGTTTTCTAATCATAAACGTGTTCCTTGATTGCTAAAATGTGTAGAACATTTGAGACACCTGGAAAGGTACATTGAAGGTGTGGATTTGGGGAGCGCCTTACCTATAATTAAAAGGAGTCAGCCACTCCAAGGTTCCTCCTCACAGTTTGCTCTGTGCCTGGCACTGTGCTCTCACTTACTTTTATTTTCTTGTTCATATGTTTAGCAGACTCTCTCCCAGTCTCCCAGATGGTTTGGGTGTCTTTTTTTTTAATGTTTTGAAAATAGTTGAGGTCATACTTTATGTTTAACTGTGCAGCCTTCTTATTTTGCTTCTGCACGGTGTCATAACTTCTCTACAATGAGAACTGTTGGGTTAATTTTGGGGGGCACTCCTTGAAGTGCTTGGGGCCCTGGGGCTACCTGAGGTAGGTGGAGTGACATGAAATATGGGGCCTCAACCTAGGGCTTCGTATATGGAAGGCATGTGCTCTACCACTTCACCCAAACCCATGGTCTCTACCTCATAACTATAGGCTAAATGTGTGGGATATTTTGATTGTTATGCCAGACACAGTAACAACAAAGTCTCCAATGGAGACGTTACTGGGCCCGCTCGAGCAAAAATCAATATAGAGGTAACCTGCCTCCATATTATTGTTTTGTGTTTATAATGCTACTTCACCACCCCCATATCAGTACCTGTCACTAAGCTCCCATCATCATCCCAAGACCCCTTCTCTCATGTTCCTCTGTAGCCTCAATTCAATATTCTGTTGACAATATCTCAGGGTTTGTTTTCATTGGACACTGTCAAATCCCTTTATATTTATATCTTTATATTTCGCACATGAGCGAAATTATCCATAATTTATCTTTTTCCCTCTGACTCACTTCACTTAGCATGCTAGCCTCCTTTTCCAACCAAGTTGCAGAAAATTGTTCGATTTCATATTTTGGGGGGAGAGGTTGTTTGGGGGCCATACTCAGCATACTCAGCAGTGCTCAGGGCTTCCTCCTGGCTCTGTGTTCAGGGATCACTCCTGGTGGTGTCCAGGGGACCACAGTGCCAGGGACTGAACCTGGGTTGACAGCATGCAAGGCAAAAGTCCTAACCCACTATACTATCTCTCTGGCCCTATTTCATCTTTACTTAGAATAATATTCCATTGTGTACATACACCGCAGTTTCATCTGTTATTGGGCACTTATTCCAAACTATGGCAACTGTGAGCAATGTTGTGATGAACATACTAGTAGGCTGCATGCAAGGCATATACCTTAACCTTTGTACATGCGCGCTCTCTCTCTCTCTCTCTCTCTCTCTCTCTCTCTCTCTCTGGTCCCCCAAATGTGTTTTAAAGATGTTTTTAACTTGAGATGAGACAGGATATCAATTTTATTATTTTTTTTCTTAATATCACTCCAGGACAAATCTGGAAATTTGTGCTTGTCTTAAAGTACAGTTATCTTGGTTGCAAGAGGGCCTTTGGTATAAGGATAGAGCTAATGCTAAGCAAAAGTATCTTTCCTCTTGAACCCTTTACCTCCACACTTGTCCATGTGTAAGGTGTGAACAGAGCAATCAGGTAGCAAGATATAGCTTCCTGGAATGGCATTCTACACCATCAGTGTTTTCCCAAGTGGGAGGCACTGCCCCGAAGTAGGTAGGTGAACACTGCAACAATGTGGAGAAGGCAGTAGTAGCCCTGATACAGTAGGGGACTCTTTCTAGCGGTGGTCAAGGCATCGTATTTGATGCAAAGGATCCAAACCAGGTTAGGCCATAGGCAAGGCAAGCGCCTAACCCTGCACTCTCTCTCCAGTGACATCAAATGCAGACATTTTCAGCGTTTCAGCTCTGGGATAGGCTCTGCGTGCTGCCCTCTCCGCATCATTATTGTCTGTGTGTGTCTGTATGTGTTCCAGTGCAGACGGGCGTTTCGAAGGGGCCAGTACGAAAACAGTCGTCAGGTATGATGGCAGCGTCACCTGGACTCCACCAGCAAACTACAAAAGCTCCTGCACCATAGATGTCACGTTTTTCCCCTTTGACCTCCAGAACTGTTCCATGAAATTCGGTTCGTGGACGTACGATGGCTCCCAGGTCGACATCCTTTTAGAGGATCACGAGGTGGACAAGAGAGATTTTTTTGATAACGGAGAATGGGAAATAGTGAGTGCCACCGGGAGCAAAGGGAACAGAAGTGACAGCTGCTGCTGGTACCCTTATATCACGTACTCGTTTGTGATCAAGCGCCTGCCTCTCTTTTATACCTTGTTTCTTATCATACCCTGTATCGGGCTCTCATTTTTAACTGTACTTGTCTTCTATCTTCCTTCCAATGAAGGTGAAAAGATTTCTCTCTGCACTTCCGTCCTTGTCTCCTTGACCGTCTTCCTTCTGGTTATTGAAGAGATTATTCCCTCCTCTTCCAAAGTAATCCCTCTGATTGGAGAGTATCTAGTATTCACCATGATTTTTGTGACCCTGTCAATTATGGTGACCGTCTTTGCCATCAACATCCATCATCGCTCCTCCTCGACACACAGTGCCATGGCGCCCTGGGTCCGCCGGATATTTCTCCACCAGCTTCCAAAGCTGCTGTGCATGAGAAGTCACGTAGATAGATATTTCACTCAGGAGGAGGAGGCTGTGAGCCCCAGCGCCCCATCGGCTTCTCAGAACACATTGGAGGCGGCGCTGGATTCGATTCGTTACATCACGAGACATGTGGTGAAGGAGAATGAAGTGCGTGAGGTCTGTGCTGTGGGCGCTTACAAATATACTTAGCCACTTCGGTGCTAAGTATGCTAGACAGCATGGCCCTTAGCACTAGGAACACACACCCGGGGGCCAGAGAGGTGGACACACCACTTTATAAAAGGTGTGGCTAGCATTTGCTCTATTGAAAACTGTGAGACAGGCACCTACACAAAGGCTGGTGTCTCTGCTTCTGCCACATTCTCATCTTAGCTTTTTTGTTTGTTTGTTTGTTTGTTTGTGGGCCACATCCGGTGATGCTCAGGGCTTACTCCTGGCTCTGCACTCAGGAATTATTCCTGGTGGTGCTCAGAGGACCACCTGGGATACCAGGGATCGAACTTCCACCAGCTGTGCCAGGCAAACATCCTACCTGCTGTACTATTACCCTGGCTCCTCAACTAGCACCGGTTTTGCCATGAACCTCAGGTCCCTTGTCTTTCATCATTTAAATAAGATGGACATGCTGCACATCTGCATGCATGAGATCTGGGTTTCATTTCCACAAAACAGGATGCAAGCAAACACGCATGCCCACAAAAACATTAAAATAAGAAAAGACTACTGGGCAAGAAGTAGCAGAGCTATTAGGTGTTAGAAGATCCATGTAATATATATATATATATATATATATATATATTCTTTTTGGGTCACACTCGGCAATGCACAGGGATTACTCCTGGCTCTGCACTCAGGAATCACTCTTGACAGTGCTCAG
>JAOXYA010000001.1:414310-425168 GCA_028565675.1 Sorex palustris
GCAGGCAGGGAGAGCAGCTGAAAGGGTGGGGGGAGACATCCTGGGACCCCCCTCCCAGCCTCCCCAGCCAAGCCCTGCCTTTGCCCAGGCGCCTTACTGGCCACCTGGATGGGTGGCATCTCAGTGGGGGAACGGGAATGGTGTGGATCTCTGTCTCAGGGGCCCCCTGAAGCGGCCCTCAGAAAGGTTGGGGTCATGCCACCCCACACTTTGAGGGGGCAATCTGAATCTGAAACCAAACCAGATCATAAATGGGGCTGGGGTTGGGGGTGTTCACCCAGTGCTTTCTCTTATTTGCACCATAATACCTTTTCCTGAGGTTCACCCCAAGGGAGGTTCGGGGGTGGGGGGCTGCAGAGCTGGGGAGGACGCAGGACCCTGGGGCCTGCAGGGTCCCTGGAAATCCTGCTGTTTAATTTGCTTAATTTGCTCATTCAATCCTGTAATTAAGATTCAGCTTCCTCCTGCTGCATCAACTAGCTTTTCCTCCCCTTCACTGTCTCCCCAGAGCCAGCTGTAGGGTGTGGGGCTGGCAGAAGTAGGGCTGACACCCCGAGGTGGGGCCCCGTCTGCTCCCTTGGCCTGGTAGAGGGGTCCAGGAATCCCAACATCTGGTGTCCCTACACGATCTCGTTCGTCAGCCCCTTGGAGCAGGGTGGGAAACCAGGAGCAGTGGCCAGGCTTGCTGACACCAGCCATCCCGTGTATTAGGGTCCATCAGCGGTGCCCCTCCACCCACCACAGAATAATCCTGTGTCCCCAGGGCCTTCCATATGCACATGGACATGCATGTGCCTGTAGACAGACAGACAGACACACACACACACACACACACACACACACACACACCACAGCTGCCTGGCCTTCTCTTTATATTTATTTATTTATATTTATTTATTTATTTATATGCACCTGCCTTCCCCTTCTCTTTATATTTTTGTGCTATTTACAGAGCCCAGTGATTTGCTAGGGAGCATGAAAGTGCTGAGATGAGAAATGAAGCAGAGGCTGGCTTTGGGCAGGGGTGGGGGTCGGGGGGCCAGGCGAGAGCTGGGGAGAAAGCCTCTTCTCTCCAGCTGCCTGAGGACACCACTCAGTGAGCCTGTAGCTTCATAATCTGGGCAAGATGGTTTGAGGATCCTGCCTGGGCTCTGTCCCCAGCCAGCCTCTGCTGTGTGACCCTGAACGAGGTAGAGAGCCTCTCTGAGTTTTGCTCTCTCTGCAAGAGAACCTGCCTCACTGCTGTGGGCAGTGCTGGAGAGCAGTTGTGGGAGGCTCAGCAGCAACTCGATGGTTGGCCGGAACTCACGGAAGCCCACCCTCGCAGTAACAGCCGGTTCTGCCTGGTTCCTTCCCCCAAGAGGCTTTTAATTAATTGGGTTAGAAAAAGCAGGAGCGGGGCTGGAGCGATAGCACAGCGGATAGGGTGTTTGCCTTGCACGCAGCCAACCTGGGTCGATTTCCAGCATCCCATGGGGTCCCCCGAGCACTGCCAGGAGTGATTCCTGAGTGCAGAAGTGCAGAGCCAGGAGTAACCCCTGAGCATCGCCAGGTGTGACCCAAAAAGCCAAAAAGCCACAAAAAAAAAAAATAGAAAAAGCAGGAGGCCCCTGAGTACCAACAAGGGGTGTGCAGGGCTCTGGAGGGGAGAGCATGGGGCTCATGCTGCTCAGCCAGGGGTGCAGGAGACCAGCCCTTCCTGAACCCCACTTGAGGTCAGGTGGACAAGGCAATTCCTGGACACCTTCGCACAGATCGAGGCTCTCCCAGCACAGCACCCGCCGCCCTCCCCCCCACCCCAGGGGTGGGACTGGAAAACTGGCCCATGTGGTCCTCACGGATCAATCTGCAGCACTCCCAGCTGTGCATGGACATTTGGGGGTCCCGGGAATCAGAGAGGCAGGGCTGGTCAGGAAGTGAGATCTGATGGTCCTCTGTGATGGGAGCGTGCCCAGATGCACCAGCTGGGCGCTGCAGATGAGGGGTAGCAAGCCTGGGGCCAACCGCTGCCCGTGTTTGTAACCAGCTTCAGGGCAGGGGTGTTGAGGACACCCCAGTGGCCAGGAGTGAGAGCCCACAGCCTGCTTTGCAGCTGGAAGCGATTCTGTGCTCCCCACGCAGTGGAGAGACAGCGCTTCTTCCATCTGCTCTTTTCTCTCCCTCCAACTAATGGAATCCCAGCGCCTTCCCCAGAGACTGGCCAGGGAGCTGGGGGTTGGACTGAGCAGCTGTTCTCATTTCTCTACTTCTCAGGCAGCTCTCTGTGCTCTGAGGACTGGGCTGGCCTCAGCAGCGACTGTGGAAAGGAGGATGTTTACACGCTGGTCCGTGAGACCCCCACCAGGAGTGCAGGACTGGAAAATCTCCACCCTCTCCCTGCTCCATCCAGGCTCTGGGGCTGTAAACACCATGTCCCCGGAACATTACTCGCTCAGGGAACTTGCAGGAGTTCCCTCCACTCCAGTCCTAACTGCTCTGTCCTGTGGAAAATAACCAAAACATTGAAAATATATCTAGATATCTGGCGACTGTAGGCATCCCATAAAAATATTGTGTATTATATTGGCCTCATATGAGGATGTGTGAACAGATGTTTCTCAATCCCTCAAATCTGTGGCATTTGTGTGGACCCTTCGTGAGCCCGAAGGAGGATGGAACCCCCACACCCAGAGGCTTCGGGAGGCAGCACCAGCCCCTGGGACCCTCCATGCAGCCTTTTCCTTTGCCCCAAGGGTTGTGGCTGCACCTCGAAGCTGGCTCCAAGGTCAGTGGGAGGCTTCAAGGTCAACAGGAATTGTGCCCTGGGGCCCTTCCTCCCTATGAAGGCAGACACCATGGTCCCTCCAGGGGCTGAATCCCAGGCTTGTTCCCTGCATCCTTGGGGGTCTCTGGAATGGCGCCTCCCCAACTCCCCTGCTCTTTGCCTCTTTTTGTGCCTCAAATTCCTTCCTTCCTTCCTACCCAAGCTTCCTGGGGTCCTTTCTCAGAGCAACTGTCTTGACCTGCATCCTCATCTTCACATTATGCCTGTGGGGAGCCCCCAAATAAACAAAGGGAAAGGTCTTGTACATCTTTTCTCTCCATGCAGGAAGCTATAATAAAACCTGTTTTTGTTCCAGATACCTTACCCTCTGTCTTACCTGGCTCGGGTAAAGGGAAGCCCCAGCCCCCTCCCTCCAGTGAGCTGGGGGCACCATGCAGGGGCACCTCACAGGGGCGGGCCACCAACTCACGCTCTGGTCTTGGTCGTCGCTCCGCATGTGCTGGGCGATGAAGTTGACGCCCTCCAAAGCCTCCTGCAGCTCCTCCTGGAATTGCCCAGACGATGGGAGCCGGTGGTCCCTGGGGAGCCCCACAGTGGTCGAGCCTGTTGGAGATTTGGGGGCCGCAGAGGCAGGATTCACAAAGAACATAGAGTTCCCATAGAGGTGGGGGGAGCTGGTGGGGACACCGGTCTCAGCCTTGGCCAGGAGGGTCTGACCTGGCTGGGGGCCACCCGGGGGGCTGCCACCTGGGCGCTTCATGAAGAGGAAAGTGGGCAGCTGGTGCAGGAAGTAGTGCTGGACCCAGGGTGGCATGCTGTGTGTGCCGGGCGAGCGGTGGTGCACGTTGAGCACGCACACGGTGGTGACGATGGAGAAGGTGACCAGCACCATGGTGAACATGAGGTACTTGCCGATGAGCGGCACATCCAGTGAGGTGGGCGGCACAATCTTGGAGATGAGCAGCAGGAAGACGGTGAGCGCCAGCAGCACGGAGATGCAGAGCGTCATCTTCTCGCCACAGTCAGACGGCAGGTAGAAGACCAGGATGGCCAGCGAGGTGATGAGCACGCAGGGGATGATGAGGTTGATGGTGTAGAAGAGCGGCTTGCGCTTGATCACGAAGTCGTAGGTGACGTCCACATAGCTGGGGTCCTGCGGGTTCACTGTCCTCCGTCCCGGGAGCGCCACAATGTCCCACTCGCCGCTGGGCGTGAAGTCGTCCATGCTGGCTGTGGGCGACTTGAGTACCATGTCGATCTCCGTGTGGTCGTAGGTCCAGGAGCGGAACTTGAGGGTGCAGTTCTGCTGGTCGAAGGGGAAGTGCTTCACCTCGATCTTGCAGGCGCTCTTGTAGATGGCAGGCGGCAACCACATGGCACTGCCATTGGAGCGGACCACCACGTTGGTGTAGATGGACACCTCGTAGGACCCGTCCGCACTGGGGCAGGGCATGAAGCAGAAGTCAGGAAACCCCCTGATGGGTCAGGCCTATGCTCAGAACCCCCCAGAGCTCTGGGTCCCTTGGGAGGACCACACCCCACTAACTGCCCTCCTGAACCCCCTCTCTCACCCCATTGCCATGCCCTCCCAGCAAAGAACTGTTTCACCTGGTAACTGCAGAGCAGAGAAAGTCCTATCAGTTTGGAGGCTTCATGTGCATAAGCTCATTTAAACCTAGCAATAGCCCAGTAGGACTTATTGTCATTCCCATTTTACAGATGGGAAAAAATGAGGTTCCAGGAAGTTCTGTGACTTCTGCATGAGCAAAATATGAGTAAGGAAGTATAGCTAAGATTTTTAATTTGCAGGTGCTCTTGTAGGTAGCAGGTGGCACCCACATGGCAATGCCATTTGTTTTCTTGTTTTATTTTGGGGGAGGGGGTTGGGTTGCACTTGACTGTGCTCAGGGCTTACTCCTGGCAGGGCTCAGGGGAACACTTGGGGTGTGGGGACTGAACTCAGGTTGGCCACATGTAAGGCAAGTGCTCTACCGGCTGTACTATCTCTCTGGCCCCTAAATTTGGCTTTTTATCTTCAAGCCACACATGCTCATCATCATCTCATGCTTCTGCCGGTTCAAACTCCAAGCCAGAAAGAGTCTCTCTCGCAACTTCTACTTTCCTATCACACTGAGACATAGAAATCCAGCAATACCCACAGTTACACGGATAACGCAATTGAGAATCCAATAGGCCTTGTGGAGGACAGAGCGGACAGTTAGGATGCTTGGGGCCTGCTGCACTGAGTCAGCCCCTACCACTGCCCCATTCCTCACTTGTAACTAAGCGGATTCACTCAACTCGAATCCACTTCTCAGCCTGTGGCCTGGAAGGCAGCAGTGTGGGGACACACGCAGACAGGGCAGGGGTAGACCCACCTTCGGAGGACACCCAGTGAGCCAACGGCCCTGCCCCACCTTAGCCCTTTTAAGTCTTGCAAAATTCCAACAGAACTTATGTCCATTTTCCAGACGGAAAAAAAAAAAACAAGGCTCGGGGGAGACGTGGTCAAGGGCAGACTCCCCTGGACTCCGGGCTGATGCTACACTCACTTGTTGTAAAGCACGATGTCAGGCAGCCAGAGGCGCTTGGCCGGGATCCTCAGGATGTTCACACCCTCGTAGCGGGAGCTGTTCCACGCCAGGCGGTAGTCGGTCCATTCCTGGGCAGGCAGGCGAGGCCTCATCATGGGCAGACCCCTCACCCCCACAGATCCCCCTGGAGAAAAGGCAGCTCAGGTGGGCTAGGATATGCAGGGCTCCTACCTGTTTTAGCCAGACGTTGGTGGTCATGAACTGCTCCCGTTCATTCTGGAAGGACACAGCTGTCAGTTCAGAAGGCACTTTCATGCCCAGGCCTGCTTTCTCCCATAAGCACCCCACGTTCTGGGCACACGTGACCAACTGCTGTCTAACCAACCATCTGTCGGGTGGCTCACAGGAACTTCTCACCTGGCATGTTGGGAGGCAAATCCCAGGGGTTCTCCCCACCTTGAGTGAGTTACCACACACAACCCCCACATAACCCCACACCATACCCTCTAGCAACCAAACCACCCCCATGACCCCACATATACCCCCACTCACACTTTCCATATACCCTAAAACCCCACATAACCCCGCCACCTCACCCCACATCAACCCACATACACCCTCGGCACCTATCACAAACACCAAGCATATACCCCACCACACACACACCCATACACCCTCCCACACTCCGCACATACACCCCACATACTCCCCCAAAAACTCCCCCACATTCACAACACTACCACCTAACACACACACACACACACACACACACACACACACACACACACACACGTGCCGGCCTGTGTGCTCCTTAGAGAGGCCATGTTGCTTCAGAAATTGTAGTTAGAAGCTCTGTTACTTGAAGTCAAAGTCTTTCCATCAATCCAAGACCTTGGATTTTCAGGTGGCTTCAAACTGTGGAACTGGGGTGCACATGCAGGCTTGCCCCTCCCCCCAACCCCCTCCCCACACTGCCCCCTGACCGCCCTCAACAGACTGAGCATACATGAAGGCAAAGACAAAATTTTGGAACGAAAGAATTATAACTTGAGGTCAGAGAGATTGTTCATATTTGGTACCACCAGGAGTGACCCTTGAGTGCAAGGTCAGGAGTAAGCCCTGCACACTGCCAGGTGTTGCCCCCAAACAAAAGCAAACCAAAGAAGCACAGCTCCAGGGAAGTCCTGGGATCTGCAATGTTGGCACATTGCCGAATCTCTGAAGAAGGGGAAAGATCTGACGCACAGCCTGGGGGCTCTTCCAGAAGTCTGGGTGATGCCAAGGTGAAAACCCATGTGCCCTGAGTCTTGCCGTATGGCATGGCCACTCAGCCGCTGCTTTTTTCAAAGCCCTCATGGGCCTCTGCGGGCCTTTCCCACTGTCCCCTACCCCGCTCCCTCAGCCCATCAGGCCACACGCATGTACCACGCTGATGAGCTGCGCCAGGGAGAGCTGCAGCTGGATGGAGATGAGCTGGGAGGAGCTGGTGGCCGGGCGGATCAGGTTGTTGTAGCGAGTTTTGTTGAGCAGATCATTCATGAGCTTCTCTTCAGCGTTGGCCAGGCGGCAGTCCCCTGGGAAAAGCAGGGTCAGCCCCACTGTCTGTGTCCAGCTCCCCTGCTGCTGAGGGCCACCTGGGGAGGAGACCAGGCACCCCCAGGCGGGCCGCTTCTCAGGGAGATCTCAAACTGAACATAACCCAGACGGAGTGCTGCTTCCCACCCACACCACCCTGCACCCCTTTTCCCCTGCAACCCCTCCAGCAAGTAGTGACCCCAAACTGAGCATCTCCCCAGGTCCATCTACCCCCCCCCCGTCTTCATCTCTAGCCCTGGTCTGAGCTCACTGCCCTGCTTTGATATGTAGTGACCTCTTCCTGGTCTCCCCAGGGCCCCCCAACCTCGAAGGGTTCCAGGCAGAAGTGGACCCAATCCTGCCACATGACAGCTCCACCATGTGCCCTGTGCCCTGGCCCTGATGGCTCATGGCTCTCCCGTGCCCAGGCCTCTGCCTCCGCTCCCCCCCCTCCGCCACCCCTACTTCTATCTGTGGGCATCCTCTTCCCACCCGGAAATGTCCCAGCGTCGTTCTTGACCACATGAGGGCTAAGGCCAGCCTGGAAGTGCCTCTCTCTCCTGCCCCCCAGTGTAGCTGGGGAAAGGTCATGTGCCAAAGGCTGTGGGGTGTGGAGCTTGCAGAGGCGATGCTTTCACTGAGGATCTTTGGAGGCTCACATTTGGGTCTTCAGCATACAAGGTGCATGTAGAAGCCAACCAGGAAGGTGGGGGGTTCATTTGTCAGTAGGCTCCTGTTCTAGAGTTTAAAAGGGTGTTTTCAGAGCCCCAGGCAGGAAGATGGTGCAAATGGCAGGACTCACGTGTAGCATGCACAAGACACTATGTTTGATCCTGGATACTGCATGGCCCCCTGAGCACCATTGGGTGTAACCATGGTAGCCTCCAACTACCACTGGGGTGCCCTGTAATTTCCTCCTCAGTTCCCACAAACTCAAGCCTAATCCTCTCTTCCACCCCAGACCTCTGACCACTTGGTTTGGGGGCCTTTGTCTTCGCTGCTTTACAGGGAAGAAGGGAAGGTCCTGGGCTCTTCCATCTTGGTCTTCTGGGGGGAATGTCAGGGTTGGGTGGCAGGAGGGGTGCTGTGTTTGGAGGGAGCGAGACGGTAATGAGGGCCCTGGAGAAGGAAAGACAGGGACAGAGATGGGGCTTGCAATAGAGGAACCAGTGAAAGTGCAGGGGAGGGTGGGTGGGTGGGTAAAGCTGGGAGCTGAGGAGAGGGATGTCGGGGACTCTCACGACTCCCTGACGAGGTTAACACTGTTTCCCAGCTGCTGCCTCTGCCTAGACAAGCAGGTATGAACTGGACTTGGGGGGTGGGGGTGGGAGCTGGCTGAGATTAGGCCCCGGAACAGCCACCCCTGCCTGCTCCTGCTCTTTCCAACTCGTTGCCTATCTGGAGCTGCGCTGCCTATTTCGGTGACTGTGTGCAGGCTACTCCCGGCCCACCTGCAAGCGCTGGCCTTTGGGGGCTGCCCCGGGCGGGCCCTGCGGAGGCTTGGCCTACATTCCCAGCCCTGCTCTCACCCCGTGGAGGCCAGCTGCAGTCCCAGGCCCCCTCCTGGTCTGTCTGGTGCATGGGTCTGTCTGGTATATGCACCGGGCGGTGCCATCCAGTCTGGGGAGAGGGCAGCAGAGAGCTCAAGCCCACCCTCTCAGGGACGCGAGAGCTCTGGGGAGAGTCTGCGGTGCCCTCACCTCACAGCACTGCGGGAGGGAGGCTGGCACCCACTTCTCCACAGTGCCCAGAGCCCAGGGGCAACCTTTCCAGCCTCTCGGGTCTTATCTGGCCCCAGGGGGCCTGGCCTGGCTCGGGGAGGAGCAGTGGACCCCAGAATCGGGTTCTAAAGACTTTGTGGGTAATTTATTAACTTTCCCCAAAGGCTGGGGGCAATGGTGGCCCCAAGTGCCATAGGTTGGCACTTTCTGTTGTTTCACCTAAGGGAGGTAGATTTTGGAGGGAGGTGGGGCACAGTAATTTGTTTTTCCCCGGGAAGGAGAAAGTAGGTCAAATGAACCTCTGATTTCCACCCATGTACTATCTTGCAGCCTGGGAAGCTGAAATCAAAGAGAGAAAGGTACATACTTAAGGACCTCCCCAGTCAGCAGCAGCATCTAAACTGGGTCTAGAAGTTTCTTGTATTTATTTATTTTGCTTTTTTTTTTAAGGTCACACCTGGCAATGCACAGGAGTTACTCCTGGCTCTGCACTCAGGAATTATCCCTGGCGGTGCTCAGGGGACCATATGGGATGCTGGGAATTGAACTTGAGTCGGCCGCATGCAAGGCAAATGCCCTAACCGCTGTGCTATCACTCCAGACCCCATCCTTTTAAATTCTTTAAAATGAAAAGTTGCTGAAGGTAACACAACAAAATCCATTTCAATGACTAAATATCATTTGTAGACTTATAAAGATCAAAATATTCTTTGAAAAATGTAATAAAACCAAAACTTTCCTGAATATATATTTAATAGTAAGAAGATAAACAATAAAAATCTTTGAACTTGAAGATTTTATCAAGATAAAAATTGTCCTGTTATATTTTCTATACGTGGAAGAGAGAAAGTGAAAATAACTTTTAACATCATTCTATAAGCTCAAGGTTATCTAATTTTTTAGCGAAAATTGTTAAAACAAAAGATCAGGAGGTTTTTTTTAAGTCATTAGAAATACTATAAGACGAAGTTCTAGACAGATTACTTTATCTTTTGTCCACATATGAAAGAGAGTCATAGTTTGTAAATGACCCAAAATACTATAAGATTCTTTACATAAGCGCCAATGACCCAAAATACTATAAAATTCTTACATAAGCGTCAAATGAGGAAGCATGGTTACATATTTAAAAAAATTATATAGTGAACTAAATTTAAAATAGTACTTCCCTATAAAGCCAAATTCGGTGAATTCTTACTCTAAACAGTTTATTTCAAATAAATACTACAGATAAATGAATTCCACATGTAGCTTTACTGTAAAAATATAATTTCTCATTTAAGAAAAGAAACCGGCTGACATTTTCCAGTACATAGTCAAGTATTAATAGAGTGTAAAAATATCAGATACGTGAAAAAGCTTGTTGTCACAAAGTGTTAAAATTCTTAGAAAACTTAGAGGAGAAATCAAAGATATTTAAACAAAAAAGTAAAAAAAAAATAACATTAAAATGTCAATCACGAAAACTCTAAAATCTAATTACCTGGAATCAACTCCATAATGATGTATATAGGTTGTCTTTGTGTGCAAACTCCTATAAGCTTGACAATATTAGGATGATCATATTGTTTCAGAATTCTGGATGAGAGAAGAATACAAAAACATTTAATATTTAAATAATACAATATTGATGTGATCAAGAAAGTATGCACAAGTAAAACACACTTCAATCAATTCAATTTTAAAAATGAATATAAACCTATGTTCTGGTAACTGGGTAAATGCAAATTTTGATAAATATAAGTATCATAATATGCATACAAATTATTCAACTCTTGATTCATTTAATTTAAGAATTAATGACATGGGCCAGAGTGATAGTACAGTGGGGAGGGCATTTGCCTTGCATGCAGCTGACCCTGGTTTGATCCACGGCATCCCACATGGTTCGCTGAGCACTGCCAGGAGTAATTCCTGAGTGCATAGCCAGGAATAATCCCTGATCATTGCTGGGTTTAACAAAAAAAGAAAGAAAGAAAGAAAGAAAGAAAGAAAGAAAGAAAGAAAGAAAGAAAGAAAGAAAAAACAACCCCCCAAAAGAATTAAAGACAAACATTATTTTATGCTAACAACCATCCTAAATAACAATAATGCCCAAAAGGAATGATTTACTTGTACCAAAACATGTAGAACTATCCAAAAAGTATCACAGAAAAACATTGCTGAAATGTACTAGTAGAGTGAAAAAAATCATAAGCTGCTGGACTATTACCCTTTTTTTGTTTGTTTTATGCAGATATAACAAAATACACAAAGAAAAATCC
>JAOXYA010000001.1:455641-465988 GCA_028565675.1 Sorex palustris
CCTCCCCTCTCTCCCTTCCCTCCTTCCTTTCTTCCTTCCCTCCCTCCCTCCTTCCTTCCTCCCCTCCCTCCTTACTTCCTTCCTCCCTCCCGTCCCTCTCTCCCTCCCTCCCTCTCTTACTCCCTCCCTTCCTCCCTACTTCCTTCCTTCCTTCCTTCCTTCATTCATTCCTTTCCTCCTTCCTTCCTGTTTTGGGGTCACACCCAGCAATGGAAATCAAGGGTTAGTCCTGCCTCTGTGCTGTGCACTGCTCCTGGTGATGTGTGTGTATGGTGGGGGACCGTGCAGTGCTGGGGATGAAACTCTCAGGGCCTCTTGCAAGGCAAGCACCCTGTCCTTTGTCCTTTACAATTTTTGCCTTATGTATATATCTTAGGTAAAATGTGGATTTAGGGTCTGGGGAGATAGCTCAAAGGGCTGCAGTGAATGCCTTGAATGTGGAGACCCTGAGTTCAATTTGTGGCACTGCATGGCATGACCCTGGTAGTTCCCAGCATCACTGGGCCCAAGCAGCATCCCATCACCACGACCTAGCACTAAACCATCTGACCTGATGAGTCAGTTATTGCTGAGAGTAACTACTGGGTCCCCTGGCACTGTTGGGAGTCTCTTCCCACCCCCAGTCTCCCACTACACACACACACACACACACACACACACACACACAATAGATTTAGCTTGTTACAAGGGAAGAATAGATGCACTTATGTTACATGCAACCCACCCAGATTCAATTCCTGGCACCTCATCTTGTCCCCTGAGCCCACCATTAGTGATCCCTGAGCATAACTGGGTGCAGTCCACAAGCCAAAAAAAGTAAAGGAAGACTAGACAATACACAAATATATGACATAAAGAGCTATTTATACACCTGCCACCCCAAAAAGAACTACCACTAGAATCCTAGGATCTGTACTTCCAGATTATTTTATAGATGAATAACATGACTTCAAAAAACAAGTGCCTGTGATTATTATCAATATATTTTTATTGTGAATGGTGATCTGTGGGTTGTATAAAAATAAAATATTTTTTAAAAATTATCTCCCGGGTCTCAGGAGATACCTCAGAGGGTTGGAGCACTTGTGTTGTCAGGTCTTGCCTGGCATTCAGAGGCCACAAGTTCCATCCCAGCTCTCTGGTGTTCCCTGAGCACCAATAGATACAGCTGTGGCCACCCTTAGGCACCACTGGGGTGGACCCTACCCCTAAAAACCCGTGGTGAAATCCACAACATGAAACACAACTGGCCATTCAGGCATTCTCAGCTATGTGCTCCACTCCTGTTCCATTGAGGATATTTGCATCACACAAAGGAAACCCGGTACCACTCCCCCCGGCTAACTGTGAATCTATTTTCAGTCTTTAGATATTTATCTGTTCTGGCCATTTTATATACCAAGAATCATACGTGACCTTTATGTCTGGCTGCCTTCTGCACATAGTGTTTTCAAAGTTCATCATATTGAGATTTTTTTAAATGGAAATATCCTTTTATAATAAGAGTTGCTTTTGAATGAAAAGAACTGAGAGAAGAGACCTTTCCTCAAGGATAGCCCTCACTATCTCCCTACTGTATAACTTCTGTTAATAATTTGAGGTATAGTCATGCAGACAAAGGCCGTTGATAAGAACCAACCCAGCAGTGCCCCCTCCCCACACATCCTGCTGTCTCTTGCTTCCTGTCACCTGTCATCAGTATGGGACTGTGCATTAGTCTCCTTAGTTCTTTTAAGGATTTAGGAAAGGCTCCTTTTCAAGTACTGTAACACCCCATTTAGGGGCCAGAGAGATAATACAGGGAGATAATACAGTTTGGCTTGCATGTGCATGTGGCTGTCCCAGGTTCAATCCCTAATACCACACATGATCCCCGGAGTCCCCCTACCCGCAAAAGCGATGCACGGAGACAGGAGTAAGCTCTGAGCACTACCCAACCGCTCCCCAAAAATATCTTGTTTACTTTCTAATTTATTTTATTTTTAAATGTTGAATCACAGTGAGGTACATAGTTGTTTATGATTAGGTTTCAGTCAAATAATGTTCCAACACCCGTCCCTTCACCAGTGTACATTTCCTACCACCAATGTCCCCATTTCCCTCCAGCCCCCTACCCCCACCTGCCTCTATGGCAGGCTTCTCCCCCCGCCCTCTCTCTCCCTCTCCCTCTCTCCCCTTCTCACCCCCTCCCCTGCCTGTGCATTATGATTTGCAATACAGATACTGAAAGGTTATCATGTATATTGCTTTACCTACTTTCAGCTCTCAGTTCTTGTCCAGAGTGATCATTTCCAACTACTATTGTCACACTCATCCTTTCTCTATCCTAACTGCCCTTCGCGCCACACACACTTGTGGCAAGCATCCAACCATCAGCCAGTCCTCCTGGCCCATTTTTCCTGGTCTTGGATATTAGTCTCATCATACTATTTTTTTCAATATTCCACAAATGTTCTTTTCCTTCTGACTCGTTTTACTCAGCATGATACTCTCCTTGTCCATCCATTTATAAGCAAACTTCCTAACTTCATTCAAAATATCTCATTTAAACCAAAACTCCAAACTTCCATCCATTTAAGTCAGCCTGATCCGCAGCCCAGCTCGTCTGTCCCAACCACTCACTCTCCCCCACCAGACCAACTTGGGGTGGGGGGTTGACCATGCCTTAGAAGCCCAGATATGTCCTGCTACCCCCACCCCTCTAGAGGTGAGTGGGGGTACATGATCATTCTACTGGCTGCTTCACTCTATTTTATTCTCAATTCCTGCTTTCAGTGTTGTGCCCCCAGGATACCTTACATCCCTTCCCAGGGACCACTTTCTTCACCATAGTCTTGTCAAGATGCTTATAAGAAATTAGAAGTGTAAAGGGCACCTTCCTTATTTGTGACCACCCACTTTGTCCAGCCTTCATAGGTTTGGGAAAATCTCCACCTTGTGTCCAGCTACCATTCCAAGCAGTTGGTCTGCCCTTGTAGCCAGAACACATCTGAACAGCTTTCTCTGCCCCTGGTATTCTCTCTCCAGCCCTCCAGATTTTGTTTTCACTATACACCTTGGCCGGAGCTGCACCCTTGCTTGGGTTGACAGGATGGGCTGGCTGCTCCCACACCTGCCCTCCTTCCTCCCACCTCTGCCTTCCTCTGCACCATCTCATCACTTGTTCTTCACATCTGGCTGTCCTGGAATTTCCATTCCCATGGCGCTGGTGCCCTGAGAACCTAGGAGATTCTAGACAAGCGGGGGGGTGGCCCTGAGCTTTGCACATCCTGGGAGTGCCAAAGACAGGAAGGCCGGCACTTGCTCCAGGCTCTCCCCTTTGAAAGAAGGGTTGTCCCCAAGCAAGGGGCATCTCAGCAGCTCCCCAGAGATACCCTGTGGGCCACTACATCATGCCAATGGTCAGCTCAAAGATGAGAGGCTTCTGCAAGGACTGGGGATCCTTAGAGAGGTCTGTGTGTCACTGTCCCCCTCGCTTAAACCAGAGTTCTCAGCCTGTCACCACTGGTGTTCAGATGAGGCGTGAGCCAGCATCTGGATTTGGTTGTCATATAGGGCCCCAACTCTAGGAAATTGGGGTTCCACCTGCTAACAGTTTCTATCAATATTTTTGGATACGAACATGTACTTCAACATTCTTGGTTGTTGCTGAAAGGAGAGCAGGTCATCCTAAAATTATTCTCACCTAGTCATGATTTTTTTATTTGCTCAGGAACTGCAACTTCTTGAAGACTGTTTCTTCTCTGTATTGGTCTGCCAGTAACAGAGGAGACCAGGGAACCAGTGATGAGGTTCACTGAAGGCCCTCGGGGGATTGATTGTGGCTAAAACAACTCATAGACATACCATGACAGACTAGTTCCTAAATCAATGGAGTATTTTCTGGGATGTGGGCATGTTTATTGCTATTTTGGGTTTCAACCCCTGGTATTCATTTTACCCCTGACTTTCTATCCAGTGCTTGCTCCATGGGGAAGAGGATAAAATTAAACAAGTATCTGGATTTATCTGGTCCACAGCTATTCTCAACAGCTTGCAGATGACTAAGATGCTTCCCATAGAGGGGAACTTTCCTACTTTGCTGTGGAGTGTGAGCTGTTACAGCCCCTTGGAAAGCAATCTGGGACTAGCTATTAAAATGGAAGAGACATGGTCTTCAGCTCAATAATCTAACTCCTGGAACTCTGTTCCATACAAATAAAAATCCCAGTACAGAATGAAACATACACAGGATGTTTTGTGGTTTCATTTTTAAACAGTGGCAAAAAAAATTAAAAATCTGAAAATACAGTTTCTAGCCACAGGAGACCTGGTAACTACATCCTAAAATTACCCACACCATGGAGTATTATGCAGCCGTTAATTTTAAAAAAAACCATGGATTTGAATTTTACTATTTGAGAGAGGAGCTCATCTAGAAGATACTATTAAGTAGGAGAAAAACACAAGAATATAATGTTCTGTTTTGAAATAGGACAAGAAAATGTTTATTTGTATATAATTATGTAAGCACAGAGACAACCAAGGAAAACTATATACAAGCTTAACTTTTAACTTTATTATTGGGGGGCACCCCCAGAAGTTCTTGGGGATTACTCCTGGCTCTACACTCAGGGATCATTCCTAGTGGAGCTTGGGACCATATGTGGTGCCAAGGATCGAACCCAGGTTGGCTGTATATGCAAGGCAAATGCCTTACCTACAATTGCTCCAGTCCCAACAAAAGTTTAACTGTCATATAGGGATGTTTGCCTGCATCTAACTCTTGGAGGAGTAAAGTAAAGCAGGCAAGAAAGAGAAAACATACCCCTAAAAAGGGATTCTATAGGCAGGAGCAACAGTACAGTGGGTAGGGCGTTTACCTTGCATGCAGCTGACCCAAGTTTAATCCCTGGCATCCTACCCCGAGCTCACCAGGAGTGATTCCTCAATACAGAGCCAGGAATAACCCCTGAGTATCACCAGGTGTGTCCCAAAAACAACAAAAACAAAAAGAATTCTATGATAAGCAATGTATACGAAGTTATCTATGTGTATGTGAGCACACATATGAAATCACGGTATCACTGTCATCCCATTGATTGTTGAATTACTTGAGCTGGCACCAATAACATCTTTATTCCTCCCAGACCTGAGATTTTAGCAGCCTCTTTTTACTCATCTTTTCCCAACTATTGGAGGCTCTTTCAGGGTCAGGGAACTGTACTGTATTTGGCATATTGAATATGCCTTGGGGAGCTTGCCAGTCTCTGCCCATGAGGGCGGGATACTCTCATTAGCTTGCCAGGCTCTCCAAGAGGCATATATTTTTATATTTTTCTCTATGACTTGTTGCCTTCTGTCTGAACCCCATCAGATATGGTGTAGTAATTGTGGAAAATGGGTAGGAAGTGTCTTATAATGTGTCACGCGGCCGCTTCGCAGTCATGTGGTCTGGAAAGTGTCCTGGAGCATGGCAGTGGTTGGGTTGGTCATTTAAAAGGCTGTAACTCTTTACTGATCAAAGAGAAGATTCTTTATGTATCTCAGTGATAAAAAGCACATTGCAGAACTGACTTCATTTTATTAAGTGCAAATCCCCCAAAGTTAGCCCAAGTACATGCTTGCACGGGACACTCATGGGTCACGTATCAGTGCTCTATTGCTGCAATAACACCACATAACAAAACACACCCCAAGTTTGCTAGCCTCGAAAACAAGCAAACCTTCCTTTAACAGATGGCAGAAGGAAGAGGGGTTTGTGCCTGCCTCCGTGAGGAGTCATTAGTTCCTTAATATTTATAAGGATGTTTACAGCTTTCAAAACACTCTTATAATGTTTCATTATTCTCACTTCTCTGAATTTTAATTTCTATCTATGCATCTGTCCCCGTTGCTAGCCCACAAGTTCTTTGGGGTGGGGTGGGGTGAGGATGAATGCAGTGCATGGTACTCAGGGGACCATGCGGTGCCTGGGATTGAATCCAGGCTTCCCATGTGGGAAACATGTGCTCCCACTCCTTTGAGCTGTCTCCTCGGCCTCAGCTCATGAGTTTGTTCAATGCTGTGACCATATCTCATTGATCTCACTAATCTCCAGGTTCATATTGTTCCTGGATCCCAGAAAGTGCTAATAATGGACTGTAGAATGAATTCTTAAAACACAACTTGAAATGGCTTTTATGAATCATGAGTTGGCAGTTCAGGCTGGGCACAGCTGGGTGGTTCTTCTGGGCTTGACTGAGCTCCCTCCTGTGAGGAGGGAGGCCAACTGCTGTTGGCAGGCCTTGGGTGCTGACCAAGCACGTTCCAGCAGCCCGCCGGGGTGAGCATGCAGTGCGGGGGAGAGGGGCAAACCAACCATTGAGCACCGTTACTTTTGCTGAGGTGTTAGGATCCTATAGAGAAGCAGAACCTCTGTGTGTGTGTGTGTGTTTAGAATTATCATAAGGAATTGGTTCATGACTGTGGAAACAGGAGTTTAGACCCAGGAGAGCAGGAGTATAAATCTGAATCAGAGTCTGGGAGCTGAAGACAATGTCTCAGCCAAGAAGGGAGCTCAAAGACTAAGGCTCAGGCCTTGCATACAAAGGCCCCAGATTCTTTTCCTGCTATCCATGTCCCCTAAGCACCACCAGGCCCAATTATTGAGTCTTGAGGCGGCATAACTTGGTCAGTATTTCCAGGAGTGACCCTAAACACTACTTGGGAGTCTACCCTTCCCCCCTCCCTCCAAATCAAACAGTGGGGCCGAGGGAATTCTTTCCTACTTGGCCTTTGTTTCAACTCAAATCCCCCAGTAGATTGAATGGGGTTCATCCTTGCTGGGGTTGGAGAGAGGGCAGCCTATTAGTCTGTCAGTTCAGATCATCTCATCCAAATTCACCCCTGCCCCCTGGCCAGAGCCATAGTACAGGTAGGGCACTTGCCTACCTGGGTTCGATCCTTGTCATCCCTTATGGTCTCCTGAGCACTTCCAGGAGTGATACCTGAATACAGAGCCAGGAGTGAGCCTGAGAGATGCAGGGTGTGGCTCCCCCTGACACACAAAAATCACCAAATTCACCCCACACACACACACACACACAGAAATGCACACACATCTTTTTATGTGCCAAGTTGCCTTGTGAAATTAACCATCTTAGCTTGTAATCTCAATGGAGGAAACAAATCACATGATCAAGCCCAGCAATAGGTGCAATGAAAAGTTACTTATGCTGGTCCATTCTGGCAGTGCAACAGAATACCAGAACCTGGGTGGCTTAAACCTCAAGCATTTCTAGCTCACAGTTCTGGGAGCTGGCTGGATCGTCCAAGGTGAAAGTGCACAGGACTCTGGTGTTTAGTGAGAGTACTGGTTCACAGACATCTCTAATCTCAGTGACTTTACATGACAGAGGAGGACAACCACTTTTCTCCTGTCTTAAGAAGATACTCATCCCATCCATGAATGCTCCGTCCCCATGAACTTAGCTTCTGATACCACCACTATCAGAGTTCCTTCGTACAAACGAGGCAGGGAAAACATATTCATTCTGCACTGACTGAAAGGGGGCATTGATATAGGAAGGGTAAAAGATGGAGCTATTAGAGTGAAAGGATTGAAAAGTGATCTCTCTCCCCCCACCCCCACCCTGACCCCTTGTAGCAAAGAATAGTCACTTGCCTGGCACACTATAGATGGATGGCAAAGTAATTATATCTGGGTCTTTAACATATTTTAATGAACATTGTGTAAAGCATAACATTGCTTTGGAAATTTTCAAAGTTTGGCATTTAATGTTTGAGCTGTGTCTGACTGAGGGGAGCAGCAGGACAGTGAGAGCACACAGCTGCCATTGCAGCTCTAGCTTCTGGCCCATGTACCCCCAAATCATAGATATCTGAATTCATCAGAAATTCAGCAGTGTTTTAAAGGGGAAATGTTCAGCTGTGCTGGACAGTGCTGGGGCCAGCCAGGGATGACAGCCTGTTGGGCCTGTATCCCAGTAGGGACCAAGCGTGTCAGACTTAGGGAGGTTCTTGTTAGGGAAAATAAGTTGTGCTTAGGATCATGGTCTCTTGATTTTCCTAGAATACCTGAGTAATTCTAGCTGACTGGATCTAGTTCTGTACGGGCTTGTTTTGTGCTTCCGGTGCCTTCTGAGATTTGTACTCTTGGGCAGATTGCATCACTGTGTAAATTGAAAAGAAACCCATAGAAAAAGTGGGGTTCACAGGTGCCACACCTGGAAGAGGGCAGCCTTGGGCCACCTGCTCTCTCCTGAGCATCTGAGAATTTTGCAACAGACGAGGTAGAAGCCGGAGGGCACCCAGGCTTTCCGTCCTTGCAGCTCCGTGTTAATGCATCAAGGCATGCAGGGGTCAAGGGAACAGCAAGGATAGCCTGGCGTCGCCATGTCGAAGCCTGCCTCATCCAGCACGCAGAGTATAGCTGTAAGATAACACTGTTTTGTCCTTCCTCAGGTAGCTTAGGTTTATCGGGTCACACCCATCTAAGGACACTGAACTTGTATTGTAAGCAATGTCCTTTCTGTATGGACACAGGAAGACAGTTAATATTATGCTTTGTAACTTGGGAGTTGATTGACTCTGAATAATATTTACTCCTGGGCATCTGATTTCTTGACTCAGTTGCCCTTAGTTCCTAGCACCCCAAAAGCAGGGTTCGGACGAGGGACTGAATGGACCCAGGGTGAGCTATGAGCTACCCTGGCATCGAAATGGGCCAGGCCAAAGCGCCACAGTACTCAACTATAAGTTGAGGGAATGATCATAGACAAATAGCGTTCTTCTTTGGGGGTGTGGAGTCTTGTCTGTGAATGGTGGCCAGCACCGGTGCCTTCTCCCTGACAGTGGATTCCACAGTGAGCTTAGGACGCTAACACCTTTCTGTGCATTGCGCTCTCAAAGTGAAAGAACTCTGAGGTTTCGGGTTTGGTTTGGTGTTGAGTTTGGGGTCACATCTGTTGGTGCTCAGGGTTTACTCCTTGCTCTGTGCTCGGGGATAATTCCTGGTGGAGCTTGGGGGGGGCATATAGGGTGCTGAGGAGGGAACCTGGATCAGCTGCACATGTAAGGAAGTGCCCTACCCTCTGTACTATCGCTCCAACCCTCTACCTGTGTGGATTTTGCGAGAGTATTTTCATTGCCTGGAGACCATTTACCACCATTCATCTCTTCCTGTTAGGGGACCCAGGAAATTAATTCATTCAAGCCTTGGGATTCTATCACATGTGTCCCAAAATGAGTTCCTTCTCAGTTCTTGCTTGCTGAGTCAATTTGTTGATGGAAACAATATGCCCAGCCCCAAGGAATGAATCATAACCAGGTGCTCCACACACATACACACACACACACACACACACACACACTCCTTTACTTCCTTGGCCAGCCCACTGCTCCAGCTCCTTTGCAGCCCTTTGACCATGTGACTTTGCTCTGTGCAAGGATGTATCAGGAGATTTTGGCCAAAGCACTTATACAGTGTCTGCTGAATGAGAGAAAGATCAGAGCTTTATGAAGAGAAAGCCTTTGATTTTTTTTTCTTGTTGGGGATCTGGTGTGCAAGCTGGAGGTAAGGCAGCCATTCTGCAACCACAAAGCACTGAGAAGAAGCATCACAAAGGTATGGAGGCACAGGAAATGGAGAAGAGGCGAGAAACCAAGGTCTTGGGGCCATTGTCTCCATCTCTCTTGTTGTATAGGATAATTGAGAGCTTTACTGACTTAGTTACCATGATTCAGATAATATTCTTTGCAAATAAAAGTGTACTTAATAGATATCTCTGGTCTCCTGCCACTTGGCTGGGAAAGGTCCTGCTGACAATTAATTTCATGATGCGATCAGTTAACTTCATCAGCAAAACAGGAACGAAAGTTTTCACCTCTAGCAAACCTTCTAGCAAAAACTTTGGTCAGAAATCAAAGTATGTTCTATGGCTCTGCAAATGCATATTCCCCAGGAATTTTCCAAACTCTCGATTCTCCCACCCAAGTCACATGAAATCACTCTTTGTGGGTAGGGCCAGCAAGCAATATTGGTGTGAGGCCTCTGGGCATCTATGGTGAGAGGGAGAAGCAGTGGGAGGGTCCAGTGGAATGATTGCTTGTCAGACATTGGGGAACTTGAAACTGCTTCTCAAATTCTACTGGGAATTCTGGTTCCATATCCTGAAGTGTAGCCCATCAATTTATAATTCCCCAAAGCAATCCCACTCCCAGCAGTGATTCTGAATTAAAACCAGGCTTTTGAACCAATAGATTTGTGTGAGATCAGGTCATTTTTCGTAAGGCTGAAGAAATGAACGGTAGAGAACATCCATAATATGTATGAGGCCCTGAGTTGGCTCTCAGGCAGGGCCATGG
>JAOXYA010000001.1:484689-506620 GCA_028565675.1 Sorex palustris
CCTGTTACCCAACCCCCCCCATATCCCCCACCCCACCCCACCCCCACACACATAGTTTCAGAAACTCAGAGGCCTATGAATGATATTCCCCATCCCTGCATCCCTGGGACTGTCGGGGGCCTCTGGGAGTTTGTGTGTTTTCAGGGGTAGAGTCAAGTCCCCTCATTTTCATCCGCAGGTGGGGCCCTGCGGTGCAGACACAGAAGCCCCTGGTCTGCCCGTGCTCCGGGCATCAAACTTGGAGGCAGGGAGGCCCCACCACCACCACCACCGCCCTCGCTCTGGGAGTTTGGTGGGAGCAGGCATCCCCCACCTCCATCTGACTGTGTTGCGGGGGATAGATGTGCCTCTCCCCTGGTCTGTGACCCCCAGCACCACCCCCACCCAGGCCATGAACATCCCCCCGCCCCCTCCCCCATGCACAGTGGAATTCAGGGATTGCCAGTCCCTCCCCCACCCCCCCACCCCCACCCCCAGCCCACACAGCCCTGGCCATGCTGACACCTCGGGGGATGTGCGTCACGGCTGTTTGTGCCAGGCTTGGGATGGCCGCCAGCGACCTGGAGCCGCCTGGACCGGGGCCGCCCCCCGTGGCCCACCTCAGTGCCCTTCTGAAGACCACCTGGGCACGGAGCCAGCGTTCGTTGCAAATCCCCAAAGAGCCGCGAACGTGCCCACCAAGCCTCCCCACACTGCCGCCGCCCCAGGGTGGCTTGAGACCTCAGGAGTGACGGCTGGTGGCACCTCACCGGTACAACACCTGCCACCTGCCAGGACCTGCCATCTGGTGGTTGGCATTTCAGATTCTGGCAGCTTCCACACCCCGGAACCCCCGCGGCCCCTGCGTCTGAGGCTGCACCGTGGCGTGAGATGGGGACATGCCTGCCCTCTGGTGGCCATTCTCGGGATAGCGCCACAGAGGAAACCAGCTCCGGTTGCAAAGGGCAAGACACTGATGAGACTCAATGCTGTTCCCTTGCCGGCTTCTAACGCCCCTTGGCCACCTATCCGGGACAAGTGGACGCGTGCTGTTTCATTTCCTGCTGAAACGCAATCTCCCACGAAGGTCCGAGTCATTTGAAGCTGAGAGGATCGATTGATTTGCAGCTTGAGTTCTGCAAACCCGGAATCCTCCCAAAAGCCTCCCTCGCCCCTGCCCAGTCACCAGCGCCCGCCTGCTGGGAGGCCGCAGTCCGACTTTCCAAGGAACCTGGGATCCCAGAGCCAGCCTGAACTCGGGCTGCAGCCTCCATCTGTGGCTAAGGAAGCCCTTGGCTACCCCGCAAACAGACAGTCACAACACTTGGTCTCTCAAGCATTCGTGCCCCTGCCTGCACACTTAGGGTTGGCTCTTCACCTTGTTTCTGGCACCCTGTGAGGGGTCCTGGGCTACCACCCGGGGCTGGGTGGCACCTGCCACCTTTACTACCTCCTCTGGCTGCTTCCAGACCCACTTCATCGCATTCTCCTCGAGACGCCTGTCACCTTTTGTGGAACCCACAGCACTAGTTCTGACCCCAAACACCTGGCATCTTCCCCCTGAAATGCAGGTTCCGACTTGGGGGAGTGAGGTGGGGGGTGCCACATGCTCACTCATTTCACATGATGTAGGGGGGTGTAGAGGTTCCCCCAGAGTTCTCTGCACAGTCAGAACCTAAGACAGATTCTTGATCTCTGCTATACTGATGATTTGGAAACCCCGAGACTGAATCCTGGGTCCCTTGGCAAAGCCCCAGCTTTGTGTGGCCTGGCGTGGGCTGGGCCATGGGGTTATCAACAGCTGGGGGTCTCAGGTGCAGTAGAGTCAAGGCCCACTAACCTTGTGACCCCAGCACCTGGCCCCCATCCAAGGCGACCCTCCCTGCCAGCCTTTGTCCCTCACTGGGAGTTCCCCATGCCTGCTGCCACTGAGTCCAGCCTGAGTGAATCCTACTGGGGTTCCCACCACAGGATGCCAGCCTTGGGCTTGTACGGAAAGGGGGCATGAAGTCGCCCCAAATGGGCATGGCTGGTGGAGGCTGAAGCCATGGGCAGGACCCTGTCCAGCTCTGAAGGTGGAATCTCCCCCGATCTCCCGCCTCCTGCTCCCTCTGGGCTTTATTGCATGGGGTGGTGCACCTTGGGGACCAAATGGCATGAGCAGAGCCTGGGAGTCATAGCGATGCCCACCCCTCGCTCCTCCCTCTCCCCCCGATTGCCCAGGGAAGCTGCTGACTCACCCGGGTCTGCCCAGGGAAGATGTAAACTGCCAGGGCAGGAGAGAGCCTGCCCTGCCCTCCACACTTCACTGGATCCTGGGGAGGGGGGGAACACCGCACCTCCCATGGGGATTCTGAGTCTGCATCTTCCTCCTCCTCCTCCCCATGCTGAGGAGGAGTGTGATGGCAGGGATACCCCAGAGCAGCACCCCAGGGACCCAGATACCTGCCTACACTCGTTGGGGGGCTCCCAAATGACAATCAGGGCACCCCGGGCGCCTCTGGACTCCCAGTGAACCAGACCTTGGTTAGAGAGTTCCCAGCTGCTCGGAGCCTGCAGGTGGGACCCCCAGGGCCAGCCCAAAGTGCCCGGGGCCGCCTGTGCTCCACCGGGCACCCAGTCCCACCCTGTTCCAACCCCCACTTTGCACCTGCTGTGACTTTTCCACCCCTGGGCTGGCTAACTGGTGTCGCTCCTGAGAGAACGACGACCAGCCTGTGATGATGGGAATGAGGACTGCAGCGGGCTGAGTCCCCACCAGGAAACCCAGTGAGAAGAGACCAGTGTCTGCTCTGTCCGGGTGGAAGGGGCAGCCTCGTGGGGGGCATGGCAAGCTGGGTGCCTCTTGAACTGCAGATGGCGCCTGGTCCCCATCTCAGATGGCAGCGGTGTGGCAGGACTCTTAGGGACCCCCAGCAATTGCATGGGGAGAGGAGGCGGCATTGTGGCCCATGGGGGGAACCTCTGGGACCAGGTGCCTCCCTTGGGGAGTCTCTCCTTCCGGGAGGGTGGGAAGGAGGCTGCAGCTTCCTGAGGGTGCTGGGGGCTGGGTGAGACCTAGAGGTGTGAGGGTTTAAAATAGGACCCGGAAGGGGCGAGGGACAAGGAGGTGAGACACCCCCACCCCCATCCCCACCCCACTCCAGTGATTTGGAGCAGAGGGGGTGGGAGCATCTTGTGTGTCGCCACCCCAACACCATCACAGTGGGCTGCCGGACCCCTGACCTTACCCTTTGGTCTTCTCCTTCATTCCCCACCCCCACCCCCCAACCCCAGTTCTCATACTCCCCTAGGGCTGCCGGCTTTAGAGGGGAAACCTGAGAGGTGTGGGTGAGAGGTAAGCCACAGTGCCCATGCCCAGAACAAAGGCGGGCAGTGCCTCCCTGGGAACATGCCCTGGGGGGTCCAGAAGCTTCTCCGGGCCCCAGGGTGGGGGGTGCCTCCAGTACCCATGTCCACTTCCTTATGACTCAGCCTCTTGTAGCCAGCCCTGGGAGATTCACGAAGAGATTCCGCCCTTGCAGGGGAGCAAAGTCCTTCCTGGGAGCCCCTCCCCTGCGTGCTGGGTTTGAGGCAGAGACTCGACCCTCAGAGGGTGTTTGTCCTCCCTGGGGCTCCACTGTCTTCCTCACCCATCCTCATCGTCAACTGTCTCTCCCCAAGCCAGGAGATGCATCTTCACACGGGCTCTAGTTTACTTCTGTTTCTTTTGTAGTTTTCGCCTGGCCCACGCCTGCCTTGCTGGGGGGCATCACTCCTGGGGGTGTCGGGGTCCCGCATGCACGAGGCGCAGCCCTGGGAACCGTCTCCCTGGCCGCTTCCTCTGGGTTTGGGATGAGGGGAAGGACAACCGGTCAGAGAGGGCCCCCGGGCAGCCCCCATGGAGCCCCCATTTCGGAAGCTGGTTTTTTTTTTCACGACCCACCCGGGACCTCTTGATTGGGGGGGCGGGGGGTAGTGGGGTGCTGAGGCGGGCGCGGGGCGCGGGCCCTGCGCATCTCACCCTCTGTGCGCCCTGCCCGCAGGTCGTCCTGGCTGAAGCCGTGCTGCGGGAAGAGGGCGGCCGTGGCGCAGGTATTTTTGCTCAGTGCGAGCGTCAACAGTGTCCTGGTGGCCTGTGTGGTGTTGGTGGTGCTCCTCCTGGCCCTGGAACTGCTAATAGATATAAAGCTCCTCCAGTGTGAGTAGCCAGAGGCGCCCGCGGGGATCATGCGGTCTGGCGGGGTTCAGTGTGCGTCCGTTGGGGGCCCCCACCCTGGGGCGGGGACAGCGGGGGTCCCCGGCAGCCCCCTTGGTGGGTTCCTCCTCCTCTCCTTCCCCCAGCTCACAACCCCCCTCCCGGTCGTCCCTGCCCAGAAACAGATGAGATTTAGGAGGCTGCCACCCCTGTCAAGACTCTTTAGCATTTTTTTAGGGTTCCCAGTTGACCAGGCTGGCGTTTTCTGTGGCTCGCGTGGGTGGTGTGCTGCCCCTGCTGCGGGGGCACTGAGTCTGGGGGCATCTCTTGCAGAGGTGGTGCAGTGAGGTACCCTAGCTACCTAGCCAGCACCCCCCCCCCCTGCCCGCCTCGGTTCACCCAGCTCCGCCTTCTGTTCCCACGCCTGCCCCGCTGCCTTGTCTGGCCTCTGCGGGTCCCCTGCAAACACAGCTGCCCTAGTGGGGTCCTGCCTCATCCTCCCCTCTCCCACACCACTCCCAGGCAGAGGCTCCTGTCTGGGGGGGCCAGGGTTGAGAACCAAGACTGTGCACAAATGGTTCTAGCTCCTGGCTCCCAATTCAGAAGGCCCATCATTAAAGGCAGGTGAGATAGAGGATAGATTATAAGTCCAACATACACACACACACAACAACAACAAGAACAACAACACCAGATTTCCCAACTTGTTACAGGAAAACTCCAGGACTATAGATCCAGTTCCCCTCTTATCCCAGGAAGTCATTTTGGACCTGTTTTCTCAAGTTTCTTTTTTTTCTTTGCATTTTGGGTCACACCCAACAATGCTCAGGGGTTACTCCTGGCAGTGCTCAGGGGACCATATGAGATGCTGAGAATTGAACCCGGGTCAGCCACGCGCAAGGCAAACGCCCTACCCACTGTGCTATGGTTCTAGCCCTCAAGTTCCTTTAAGGAGCCTCTGCCTGAGGGTCAGTCAGTTCCCTATCTCAGCCTCTTCTCTCGAGGAAAGGCTGCGGAAGAACAGAACAACCTGGATGAGTCCCCCTGGGGTCCGCGTAGGGGGGATTCCCCGGGATTTCCATCAGAGTATCTGGCTTCATAAAGTGACCAGTGTCGCTGGGCACTTGGACTGTTCAGTGCAGTCGTGCCTGCCATGCTCCATCCCGCGGGGGCAGCGGCCACTGTTGTGGAGGCCAGGCCCTAAGAGCCCTTGTTCCCGGCCCTGCGGGGACGCAGGCCTTGCCACACCAGCTGTGGCACTGACAACTGAGAACCTGGCCGGCCCTGGGATTTTGTTTAAAATTAAGTATCCGGGAGATTGATTTTGGTGGGAGATCCAATAGCAGCTCATAAAAGGCATCTTAACTTCCATAAAATGCACAATCGGAGATTTATTGCTCTTCTAAAGTGCACCGTTAAAAAAAAGAAAAGAAGGTGCAAGGATTCGGTTGAGAAATGATGGGAAGGATTTTCTGTTCCCACAAGGATGGGGGTGCAAGCTCTGGCTGCAGCCTCTGGGTTATTCCCACGTGAGTTCACAGGAAAGAGAGAAGCCCCCCAGCCCTCCAGGGGATGGTGCTGGCCCCAAGCCTAGGGGCCCTGAATCTCCCACCTGGACCCAGTCGTCTTCACCAGAACCTGGTTCCTACCCACTCCATCTCAGAGTTTGGGGGTTCACCAGTCCCCGGGCCCCAGGGGTGGCCAACCTGCACCCCACACGGCACTGGAAGGCTCCCTGCAGCTGTCCCCAGATGTCCCTCTCATCTCTCTTCTCTCATGCCCCTCTGGGGAGCATTCCCACCCTCTCCCCAACCCTGTCTGGGCCCCCCTCCCACCCTGACTGTGGCCCCTCCTGATGGAACCTTGTTGGGCTCTGCTCCTGTTTTCTCAGGGGACCCCCTCCCCACCACACACACATACACATAGTCTCCGCTCCCGGCAGAGGTGAGGTGAAGTGAGAATTCAGGGGCTCCTGCACACCCCCTCACATCCAGAGTCTGAAGGGTGGTGGGGGGACTTGGGAGTAGGCTCCCCACCTCTGTCCTTGTACCAGCCTTCTCCCTGAAACACTATGGACACACCCACCTCTGTTTCCCTCAGTTTTCAGAAAAAGTGAGCTGGGCCTGTCACCTGGGTCCCCTGAGTGAACTGAGCCTGACCTCCTGGTCCCCAACAGTGAGCTGGGCCTGTCCCCTGGGTCCCCCGAGTAAGCTGGGCCTATCTGTCCCCCGGGTCCTCAACAGAGCCAGGTCTGTCCCTTGGGTCCTCTGAGTGAGCCAGGCCTGTCCCCTGGGTCCCCCGAGTGAGCCATGCCTGTCCCCCGGGTCTCCCGAGTGAGCTGGACCTGTCCCCCCAGATGCCCCAAGTGACCTGGGCCTGTCCCCTGGTGAGCACTGTCCTTTGGGGTGGTCGTGGAGGCGGTTGTGGGGGCTCGTGGGCCCTGCCCCCAGTGGCATTTTCGCCAGCCCCCTAGCAAGGATGCTTTTGGGGCCCATCAGGGTCACATGTGAGGTGAGGCTCAGAGCGGCCCCTGTGATGGAGGAAGGCAGACAGTGTTCCCACACTCCCTCCACCCCAGCCCCTGTGCCCTCACTGGCACCATTCGGAGCGCAGGGCTGCACGCACGTCACCAGGTGTCACGGTGCCGCCCTCACACGGCCGCTCTGTGTCCGCTGCAGTCTCCAGCGCCTTCCAGTTTGCCGGCGTCATCCACTGGATCAGCCTCGCCATTCTGTCCGTCTTCTTCTCTGAGGTAGGTGGACGCATGCCCGCCCCCTGCTCCCAGGGCTCCCCCCGTCCAAGGCGGGTGCAGGCATCACGTGTCCGACTTTCCTGGACACACTCAGGGAGGGCAGCACTGTGCTTCGAGAGGCTCAGGGGCAAATGGCCACCAGCTGGCCCTAAGACAATCCCAGAGAGCAGGCAGGTACTGGGCAGTGAGGAGGGGCAGATACCGGGCAGGTACTGGGCAGGTGAGAGCGGGCAGGTAGCGGTCAGGTAAGGATGGGCAAGTATTGGTCAGATGAGGGCGGGCAGGTACCGGGCAGGTGAGAGTGATTGGGGGTGGCTGGTTGGTGTGGCTGGGGAGGAGTGTAAAGCTAGGGGGTAGGGGAGCAGGGGTCACTAATGCCCATGTGGATGCAGGTGGCCAGACTCCTGAGCATCAGGGCGGGAACTAGGGCTGGACTGAGGGACCCCTCCTGAGGGACCAGATGCCGAGCTCGGCTAGAACTACGCCCTGAGTGTGGGTGCTGGGTGGGCTGCGTCCCCCGGCCCTGCTGCTGAGACCCTCTGATGAAGCGGTGTGTGGGGCGGGGGTGGTCTCTAGCCCCACAGTGTCATGTGGCAGAGAAACAAACGCGTGTGAGTTAGGGTGCCTGCATGGGGCGACCCCAATCTGTTGCCCCCACCCGGCTTCCATCTGAGGGGTGTTGACTTCAAGCAGCCTGGGGCTGGTGGCACCCTTTGCCCCACGTGCAGCCAGTCTAGGGCCAGGGGCTCCCCCGAGGCGAGGGTGAGGTGAGGAGCCCACAAGGGAGGAAGGATACACAGAGATGCAGCGGGATAGAGTGTCGGGGGTGTGTCATGGAGCCCGGGAGTGGACAGTCCTTCATGGGCTGCTCTGGCCCAAGGGAACCGGGTACGATCTCTGTCACATTCTGAAAGGAGGGCTGGGTCTTCTTCGCCTGGGGTCCCACTGGTCTGGCTGTGGGCCGGACAGCAGTTACCCCAGACCCCCTGGGACCTTCTTTCCCAAGCGTTCCCCTCTCAGACACCCACGCCTGCCCCTCACACACCGCCCAAGCTGCCTGAGATGAGCCGCCTCCCCGGGGCCCTTCCCAGGCTCCCTCAGCAGCCACACGATCTTCTAGGTCTGAGCCTCGGAGAATGTGCCTCTGCTGTGTCTGCCAACAATAATGTTGAACCAGTTGCTCCGGCGCCTCCGGCCGTGCCCGCCACTGCTTTGGTTTTTATCGGCTCTGCAGGATTTATGGCCCTGTGTTAATCAGCCATCCCCTTCCTGTCACTGCCTGAGATGGGCCACCTGAAACAGCCCAGCCTGAGGGGAGACACCCCCCCACACACACCTGCCACCAGGACAGCCTAGAAGACCCCCAGGGGGCCCAGAGCAAGAGCTGGGGGCTGGGAACCAGGACGGACTCTCAAAGATTATAAGTCTGGGCAGCGTCGTGTTGGAGAGACACTGAGACACATACACACACACACACACACACACACACACGCACATGCACACATGCACACATGCATGTACACACATGCATACACACACATACACCCTTCAGTGGGAAGGAGGAGGGACATGGCAGCTCAGGGAGGGAGCCGGACAGAGCTCAGAAAGTGCTAGAAGGGTCTTCTGGAGATACTCTTGCTCCTAAGAGGTCAGGCATGTGCCATGACTGGGACCCCCTCAAGGGAAGGGCCAGGGACTGAGTGTCCCTCCAGAGCAGGTCAGGTGGCCTGTTGGCCACTGGAAGTCCTCACTGACAATGGCAAGGTCTCACTCCTGTGAGGTCTCTCTTTCATTTTTGTTTGGGGGTGGGAGGCAGGTATTTGGGCCACACCCGGCGATGCACAGGGCTTACTCCTGGCTCTGCACTCAGGAATTACTCCTGGCAGTGCTGGGGGAACCCTATGGGATGCTAGGAATCGAACCCGGGTTGGCCTCGTGCAAGGTAAACACCCTACCTGCTGTGCTATTGCTCCAGGCCCTCCACATTGGTCCTCTGGGAAAGAAGGCAGGGAGGTGAGAGGTCTGGTGTGTGTGTGGGGGGGGGAGGGGGGCTTGGCAGGGGTTATGGCCGGGCTCAGAGCTCTGGCCTGCACTCAGGCCTCTGCTGTCCTGTGGGGGGGGGGGAAGGTGGGGAGGCCATAGCCAGGGTCCAGTATGGAGAAGGAGAGAACCCCAGCCTGGGGCAGGCAGCCCTCAGGGCACTCCACAGGCACCAGGAACCCAGCTGCCAGCCCACACCAGCTCAGCAGGACCCAGGGGCCAGTGCGACTCCTCAGCAAGTCCCAAGATGTAACCGAAAGGGTTCAGTGAGCGCTGGTTCTTGTCACCCTCAAACAGGACTTCCGGGAGGGGGAGGCTGCTGGGAGAGGTGCATTGACGTGCTGGAAATGGGCTGAGGCCTGGGGGAGTGGACACTGCCTGTCCGTGGGGCCTCAGGCAGCTGCTGCTCCTCAGACAGAGGCCAGGGTGGGAGGCTCCTTCAGGCACCCAGAGGCCCAGGCTTCGTGACTGCCTGGCTCAGCCTCCCAGAGGGATGACCGGATCCCCCGGGAGCCACCTGCTGGCCAAACCATGCCACATATCCACCAAGGCCCTCATCTCTGCCCGCCCAGCAAGACTGGCTCAGGGAGGGTCTTTCCTGCTTGTGCTGGGGGCACGGGGAAGGGGGGGGCGGGAGCCTCATCAGCTGGGAGGGAGTATGGGGTGGACAGGGCGGGGACTTGCACTGGGCTCTGGCCTCTGAGAAGTGAGCGCGCAATGGGGTCTGCTCTGATGAGCGTCTGATGAGAACTCCACCTGAGGGAGCCAGTTTGGCCCACGTGGTTGCTGTGTGGTCTTCGGCAGGTGTCTCCCCCTCTCTGTGCCACAGCGTTCCCTAGCATTCAAGTGAGGAATGGATCCCACCCCGGGGCTGATGCTCCAGAACCAGGGAGAGACATTGTCTCCCTCCTCTCCACACATGCACGGGGAGAGGTGAGAACTTCAGAGCTCTGCTCCTGCACCCCCCCCCACTCCCCCACCAGAGAGAAGCACATATTCCGACCCAAGTCTGGTGGGAACACAACTTCCCCACAGCCTCTCAGGACACCCCCTGGGATCAGGAGGGGTGCCTTGAGGTGGGCTCCCCAAGCAAGGGTCAAACCCCAGCAGCACCCTAGGGGTTTGGAAAGTGACTGTGATCTGCCCCACCCCCATGCCCCCTGCCCTGGCCCTTGGCACCAGCAGAAACCCACAGCCATGGTCCTGGGGGACTTTCTGCCGCCACCAGGAGGCCCTCGGGTCTGGCGGGTCTGGTAGGTCTGGCAGCGTCACCGCACAGGACCATCAGACAGCTAAGGGGCAGCAGTGCGCACGCACGGTGACGTGTTTATTCTGTTTCCCGGCAGGCGGTGAGGAAGTGTGTGTGGAAGTGGGGCTGTGGCTGTTTTCCAGCAGAGAGCAGCATCCTCTCTGGGGGGGGTGGAGGGAAAGTTGGGTGCTTCTCTCTGCCCTGCTGGGGGGCACTGAAGGACCTGGACACTTCCTCTGGGAAGGCCTGGGCAGTGCTTTCTGCTTCGGGGGGACAGCCCGTGGCCAGGCCTCTCCCACCTCTGTCCTCCCTGCAGGCTTGGCCCAGATGCTCTTCACTTCTGCCTTGATGCTTGTCCCTAGCCGCCTGAGGGAGACCCCTGCTCTGAACCCCACAAGGAAGGGGAGGCCTATTCCTAACCCTGCCACACAGCTTGTCTCCCCAGCAGAGGGACAGGCGCCTCTTCTATTCTCACGTCTACCCCAATTGCTTGGCAAAGGGATGGGTATCACACCGCAGCATTGGAGGACACAAGAGTCAAACATGAGACATTGCCCTGAGAAATCTGGCTCCTGGCCGCAAGGATGGGACTCCACACTTCACGTGTGGAAGCTCTGGGGGTTTGGATTCTGGCACTGCATGGTCCCCCAGCATCTCTTCTCAAATCTGATTTCCGCCTTTTCATTGGCTGTGAACTTGACATTGACCTGATGGGGCAGGGCAGTGGCATCAAGAAGGGATGGAAGATACTGCTTTAGACGGTGTCAAGCATAGGCTAGTGACCTGCTTGTTAGCCCCCCGGACAGGGACTGACCATGTCAGAAGGGGGCTGAGCCCAGCAACGTCACATATAAAGTCCTGCTCCGGCTCTGAGCTGCCCCAGGTGGCCCCAGTGTATGTCACACAGCATCTTCAGGAGAGAAGAGGGTTCCCATCCAGATTTTTGGCCTCAGAAGAAGACTGTAACCCTCAGGGACGGGGCAAGTGACAGTCCAAAAGCAGGTCCTTGGTACCTCTTGTGTCTCATCTGTCCACCCCAGAATGAGCTGTGAGGCTCCATCACATCCCCTGGATGTATAAAAAAACAAAACAATCTCTAGGCCAGGGAGCGAGCACAGACAGTGAGACAGCCAGAACCCTGGTTTGGTCCTTGGCAGTGCTTGGTCCCCTAATCACTGCAAAGCGGTGGGAATAGGCTCTGAGCTTCACTGGGGTATCCCAATAGCACCCCCCCCCCAATTAAAAAAAAAAAGCAACAACCAGTCTTCTTCATGTTGACGCAGCTAATTCTGCCCATCAGAGGAAATCTGGGATACAGACAAGGCAGAGTAAGAGCCTGCTTTGCCATCCCTGCAGTCCCCACTGCTGATTCAGCCAATAGCCAGCAAGTCGTGCCCAGTGATACGCATGGACACACTTGTTCTTTCTGAGAAAGGGTACCAAGTGAACCCCATTTTCACAGGAAACTGCTTTCTTTCTTTAAAAAAATTTTTTAATTGAATCGCTGTGAGATACAGAGTTACAAAGCTGTTCATGGTTGGATTTCAGTCATATAGTGTTCCAACACCCATCCCTCCACCAGTGTACATTTCCCACCACCATTGTCCTCAGTTTCCCTCCCACACCCTCTCCCAACCTATCTCTATGGCGGGTGCTTTTCTCTTCTCTCTCTCTCTCTCTCTCTCTCTTTCTCTCTCTTTCTCTGTCTTGCTCACTCGCTCTCTCGCTCTCCTTTTGTTTTCTTTTAATTTTTCAATTTTATCTTTACAAAGTTGCTCTCAGTAATGGATTACATTCAATATTTCAACACCAGTCCCACCACCATTACACCTTCCCAGCACTATTATTTCAAATTTTTCCCACCACCACTCAATCCTGCTCCACAGGCAGATGCTAAATAATTTATTTTGTATGAGATGGCGGGTGGCCGCAAAAGCAGCCGTGTGCTCCTGGAATCCTAAAATTTTAAATAATTGGGGTCCAGAGACATCTCTGAAGCATGCTGCTCTCTTCTGAGATTCATTTGTGAATCACTGAATCATGGCTGTTAATGCACTGAAATGACACCTGAGGGAAGTTCTCAGGCGTGACTTCCAGGAACCCGAAGGGCACGGAGAGGGGAAGAGGCAGCCCATTCCCGTCTCTGTGAAGCCTGGAGTTTTCAGTCACTGGTCCCGCATACCTGGGTTTTTCAGCAGATTCATTCTCATGTGTGTGTGTGTGTGGGCGGGGGGGCTCCATCCTTTTGGGCATTATTGGTTTGCAATACAGAGATCACTGAGAGGTTATCATATTTGTTCCTTAACCTAATTTCAGCATGCTATCTGAACTATCATTCCCTACTATCTTTGTCATAGTGGCCCCTTCTCTAAAAGGAGGAAACTTTTCTCATCTGTCCATTCCCAACTCGTATCCCAACCCAGATCCATTTGCTAGCAGCAGAGCAGTCAGGGGCAGTCGCCTGTGTGGCCTGTGAAATTAGGAAACAGGAGCTGGAGTACAGGATAGGGCGCCATGTGCAGGGGTCACGCGACCTCACGGGCCATTTACTGGGCCTTTAATGGGGTCTGTCCCCAACACCCGATTCTCTACCCTGGGGGGACCTTCTGTCCCCCTTAGCCTTTCTGGTCCTGTTGTAGCACCGCCGAAACGCTAGAGGGCGCGCTTGCACTGCTCCGCTGTCCCCCTCAACAAAGTCGGGGGCGCTCCCCCACCCCCACCCCACCGGAGGCTGCCTGGGGGCGCCCAGGAAGATTTCTGGCATTTTCCTAGGGCTGGAATTTAGTGTCTTCTCGCTGCTTTGGAGGGTGTGGGTGGGAGGGAGCCTCAGCAGACAGGGAGGAGGGGTTTCCCTGGGGCTGGGGGAGGAGATATCTGGGGCTCCCCCCAGGCTGGGAATCTGCATTCTAACTACCTCCCCGGGCTTGAGCAGAAGAAGGTGCTGCCCTCATGGAGAAGATGGTAGTTTAGGGATAGGGGATCGAATAGGGTATTTTAGGGATGATTTCCTGGAAAACAGCAGTCTTTGAGGAAGAAGTGGATTTATCTGCTGGCTTGGGGGGATGGGTCACACACCTGGGGGTGCTCAGGGCTTACTCCTTGTCCTGCACTCAAGGATCACTCCTGGCAGGGCTCAGGGAACCAGATATTGTGCTGGGGATTGAACCCATGTTGGCCACGGTGCTGGGCAAGCACCTTCCCTGCTGTACTATGGCTGGGACCCATCGAAGGCTTTTTTCCCCCTGTATACTAAATGCAGACACAGGGTGTCAAAGAGATAGTACAGTGGCTAGGGCATTTGCCTTGCACATGGCCAACCTGGGTTCAATCCTCGGCTTCCCATATGATCCCCTGAGCACCACCAGGAGTAATTCCTGAGAGCAGAACCAGGAGTAACCCCTGAGCATCGCCAGGTATGACCCTCAAAAAAGCCAAAAACAACAACAACAAAACAAAAGAAAACAAACCCTAAAAGCAGACACACAGCCCTGGGTCTTCTGGCCCGGCTACAAGAATATGGGAGAAGGACATGGACTGGTGTGGCTTAGAGAATCGGGAATCCCGGCCAAGAAAGGGCTTGTGGACAAACATGCCAGGATCTCCCTAGAACAGCTGGGTGAGGGCTTTATGGAGAAAGACTTTCTCTTAGAGAAGAAGCCACCCCCATAGACATGAGCTCCTGGGCTGAGGCTTTAAGGATTAGACATCCACAGCGCCCGTGTTCGCTCATTCACAGCAGGTGATCACGCCATGTCTAGGCCGGGGATTAGGGGTGGGAAGAGAAACCAGACAGGCTCTTGGGCCTTTTCAGGTTGATGTTCCAGGACCTGTAGGTTCATGGAGGGAAGAGGTAGGCGGGGCCCAGGCCAGGACATTGGGCAGGGAAGAGAGAGGGGAATAAGTTGGTGAGCACTGCCTGGAACCAGAAAACCAAAACCAACGCACTGGCAGGGACAAGGTTCCCATCTCTGGAGGGTGACACGGCAGTAGTCACGGTAGATACGGTGGGGACCCAGCATCCCTCTCATTGCTCCAGGTGGGGGGATCCAGCAGGCTTCCCTCTTGTTACCCCCAATGGCTCACGCTCACACCCATGCACCCACATTCTAGTCTTTGGAAGAGAGGGCAGGGCAGAATGGAATCCCCGGAAGGGCACTACTGGGATCTTGTATTCCTCTCCTCCTCATGAACCATTGGCCAGAGCCTGGTCATATGGCCACTCCAGAAGCAAGGAAGTCTGGGAAGTGTAGTGTTTAGCTGGCTGGCCAGTCCAAAGTACCAATGACTATCTTAGGAGAGAAGGAACGGAGGGAGGGGAGCCATACCGTTGGCAAACAGGAGGAGAAAGGAGAGAAATCTTAGTTTGTATGTGACCTGAGAGTGAGTCTTGCCTCTGGAGTATTGTTCCAAACACTAGAGACTTCTGAGTGCAGGACTGGGGCTGCGGTGGGCGAGCCATGGGTGGGGATGGCAAAGCTCTTGTCCCATTATTGAACAAGCCCTGGAACCTTCTCCATTGGGGTGAGGGGGAAGAGTTGTACTCATGAGCTGTTGCCTTTCTCTCTCCTTCTCCTTCTCCTCAGACTGTTCTACGGATTGTGGTGCTTGGGATCTGGGATTACATTGAAAACAAAATAGAGGTAATGACCCATGTCCTTATGCAGCACCGCAGCCGGGTACCCGGGAAGCTGGGCGTGGGTTGTCCAGCACCCCTGATGGGGACTCGTTCCATTCTGGATATGTTCTGCAGGCAGGGCTTCAGCTGCGCAGGAGGGAAGAGGGGACAGACTTAGAAAGTTCCAGCGAAGGCACTCTATGAAGGGATCTCCCTGAAGTTCAGCATTTTGTTGTTACCCTTTGGTTGTTTTTGAAAGCTTTTGAAATGAGTATTGGGGGTTTGCTTGGGTTGTTTTTAAACAAAGCCACTGTAAAAATGGCCCAGTGTTTGCAGAGCTGAGCAGAACGAGGAAAGTGCTAGTAACTTCTGTGTCTCCAGAACAAACAAGCCTCTCTGCCTCGTGCAGGGGTGGAGGAGGAGGGGCCCTTTGGTTGTGGGGGATTTTGTGCCCCCAGGTGAAGGCAAAATTATGTCTGATGCCCAGCCCTGCCTCACATCTCTCTGTCCACCTTGTCACCTCTTTGGTCCTAGTGCTGGGGGCTGATGCCAAAGACCAGCCATGAAAATCTCAGAGCACGGCTAGGCTGGACCAAGCCAATGAACATTCAGGGCCTGGGGTTGATCAGTGAAGCTGGTCCCTCTATCCCAGCCTCACTCCCCGCGGGTTTCGAGATTTACCCCAGCTAGAGGGGAGATCTGGACTCTGGACTCTGGCTGTCCCAGGAAAAGTGGGTTCCCCATGGTCTGTGCTTATCACACACTTCCAGCCGGCCTGTGAGGTTCATGCAGCCTGGGCCCGGGACATGCGCCCTATTCAGAGCAGTGACCAGATGCTGGAGAAGACACTTGTTCAACCCAAGGCTGCCTAGACAGAGGCCGGAGAGAGGTTGAGGTCATTTGAGAGAACAAAGAGAGGCCGGGGGCAAGTCCAGGAGCAGGAAGGGCCTCTCAAGCCTGGCGGTCAAGGTGTGGCATGTCTGATGATGGACAGCAGTGACCTTCTCAAGGGACAGGGTGTGGGCAGGGGGCGGGAAGGGTTGGCTCTCCTGCTCCACCTGATCTGGCGTGCGGCTCCTGGGCCTTCAGGAGCTGGTCCAGGGCACTGAATGCCATCCCCCTCCCACAGGTATTTGACGGTGCGGTCATTATTCTGTCCCTGGCGCCCATGGTAGCATCCACTGTGGCCAACGGGCCCCGGAGCCCCTGGGATGCCATCAGCCTCATCATCATGCTCCGGATGTGGCGAGTGAAGAGAGTCATTGACGGTAAGTGGTCTGAGGAGCCCACAGGGCCGCCCAAACCCCAGGGGTCACCCAGGCAACCCCAGCAGGGCTGTTCACTGAGAGGGGAGAGGTTGTGAGCACTGGGGGATGAACCAGCAGCCTGGTGGGCCCAGGGTGAAGTTCCAGGACACACTGCTTCCTCAGCCACCTGCGTTCACAGGCCGCAGAGTGGTCTTCATGAGAGATGGTCCCTTCGTCCCCACACAGCCACTCTGGGGAGACCTGCATGCTGCAGAGATTTGCTTGGTACAGACTCTCTTACTCAGCCAGAGAAATAGTACAGCAGGGAAGGCATTTGTCTGGCACACAGCTGACGCAGGTTCCCTCCCTGCGTCAAGGTGACCAGGTGAGACCAAGGTGAGGGGCTGGAGCAATAGCACAGCGGGTAGGGCGTTTACCTTGCATGCGGCCAACCCAGGTTCGATTCCCAGCATCCCATATGGTCTCCTGAGCACTACCAGGAGTAATTCCTGAGTGCAGAGCCAGGAGTAACCCCTGTGCATCGCCAGGTGTAACCCCCCCCCCCGCAAATAATAAAGACCAAGGTGAGAGGTGTGGTGGAGGAACTGGCCTGCTGGATTTGCCTGGACATGTTTCAGGGCCACCCCTCCACTCCTCAGGCTCTCAGGACCGGAAGCCAATTTTGGAACTCCAGGCTGCATGCATGGTTTGAATCTCAGCACCACAAAAGTTCCCCTGAGCACCGCCAGGGGTCGCTCCTGAGCACAGAGGCAGAAATAGATCTGCAGCACCTGCAGGGGTCACTCAAATCCTGTCTGTCCCTTCCTACTCCCCACAGAAACCCCACTCTGATAATATGGAGAAGGTCCTGCCAGCCTGGGTCTAGGGTCACGATGCAGCAGGGTGGAAGGTCAGCACCCCTTCTGGGTAAGAGGCAGGAAGGACGGCTGTGGGGTCTCTGAGCCGCAGGGTTGGGCCCCTCTCCCTGGTCCTCACCCTCTGTCCCACCTTTAGGATTTGCCATCTCAGGAGACCCAGAATCCTCATGGTCAGCAGACTGAATTGGGGCTGAGTCCAGCTTTGGAAGCCCCAGCTGGAAGGCTCTGGAATATCATCTAGTCACTTCCTCTCTTTGGAGAGGTGGGGAAACTGAGAAGTCAGAGCCATAGTACAGCGGGAAGGGCACTTGCCTTGCTTGTGGCCGACCCGGATTCAACCCCTGGCACCCCTTCTAGTCCCCTAAGCCTCCCAGTAGTGATCCCTGAGAGCCGAACAGCCGGATGTGGTCCCCAAAAGCAAACAAACAAACTGAGGCCAGCAGGGATGTGGCTCACACTGCAAATCTGACTCTGAGCAAAGAGCCCCCCACCTGCCGCCCCAGGGTCCCCCACCACTCTGGAGGGGGTCTGAGCCATTCACTCTTTCCTGCCTGCTCAGAGCCTGCTCTTGGCTCTGTCCCTGGGAAGGTGCCCTGGGTGGGAGCTGTGCTCACTGGCCGGCCCTTTCTGCCCACTGTGGACAGCCGTGTGCCTTCTCGCTGCTGGATCTCCACATCCCCACTGTGAATGCTCTTCCCAACAGCCCCCATATCTCCCACCCCTCCAGGCACCAGGGGAGTCTCTCTCCCTGCCCTGAACTGGCTCTCACAGGGAGCTGCACAGGCAGAGGCGGGCAGGGACTGCAGGCAGATTCCCAGGACCTGGGAACTGCTTTCGGTTTAGAAGCAGACAGCGTGTCCTATTTCCCTTCTCTGCGTGTCTCTGCCGATCTGCAGAGACCATCTGAAGGTGGGAAGGCCAGGGGAGGAGGGCAGAGATGTGGAGAGTCCAGAGTCAGAGGGAAACATACAGGGATGTTTCCAGGGGCATCTGGAAGGGTTGAGTTCAGAGAGGTGAGAGAAGAGAATGCCAGGCAAAGACTGGGGGTAGGGGTGGGGGAGTGAGAGTTGATACTGAGACTTTCAGAAGCTCCAAGAACTACCCAAGGGTACTGGAGAGAGACAATAGCAAGGAAAACACTTGCCTTGCACACGGCCTTTCTGGATTTGTGCCCCCGCATCCTCACAGGGTCCCCTGAGCACCACCAAGTGTGATCCTTGAGCACAGAGCCAGGAGTAATCCCTGAGCATAGCCAGGTATGACCCTAAAACTACCAAAAGGAAGAGATGGTCCCTGGAGCTGTGGTTTACTAGGGAGTGTAAAGGGAGGTGGTGTCTACCAGCCCTGAGTGCAGGCTTTCTCTGGATCTCAGGACCATTTATAACAGGGGGCCCATGTGACTTATACCAAACAGCAGCTTCTTTTTCTCTCATGCAAACATGCAGGGAGCACTGTCCAGGGCTGCTAGAATGTTCTCTATAATTCAGGTTCCAGCCTCCTGTTGTCTCTCCTTCTGTTGCACATGGCCTGCTTTCCAGAGTCGCGGAAGAGCCAAATATGGCGGCGCTGGTGCCAGCCATCACGTCCTCATCCCCATTGCAGCCAGGAGGGAGATGCAGAGAGGCCAAAGGAAGTACTCCATTGTCTCTCTTCTTAAACATCTCTCTTGAGATATAGTTCACATCCCATAAAATGTACCCATTTAATGTGCACAAATCAGTGGCTACTAGTATCTTTATAGAGTCGTACCACAGTTACAAACTAGTAAGCTTAGATCATTTTTATCAGTTAGACAGAAAAAAAAAGATGTTTGTTAGCCATGACTGCCCCACTCCACCCTCAGCTCTCAGCCCCCAGTCTACACACTGTCTGGAGATGCGCCTCTCAGGGTCTTTCCTGTCACTGAGGACAAGGGTCTGCTCCTTTCTCCAGGCACTGTCCTTCTCTGCTGCTGTCCAGCCACCTCCGCGGCCAGCTCGGCCATGTCTCAGCTGTCCTCACAGTGGGGGCACCCTGGGCATTTCCATGTTGGGCTGCCGTGAACACGTGTCCGAGTGTCTGCATGCATCTGCGTTTTCATTTGTCCGTGGTTCTCCAGGGGAGCACATGCTGGTCCTGTGGCCACTCTTGGCTTTACCATTATTGCTACTGAAGGGGAGCGGTTGGGCCATCCTTGTCATTCCTGACTCTGCTCAGGGATCACTCCTGGCTGTGCTTCGAGGATCATTTATAGTGCCAGGGGTCACGCTGAGATCAGCTGTGTGCAAAGCAATCTCCTTCAGCCCTTTACTGTCTCTCTGCCCCACTCCCACCTTTTCCCACCTTTAACATTTTGAAACTGTCTTTTCCAAAGTGGCCAATGCGTTTCACCTTCCTGCCAGCATTCCGTGAGGGTCCCAGGATTCCCCAGAAGCCTTTGATGGAGGCTGATATTGGGCGGGGGGCTGTTGAGTAACCACCCCCGACTGCATCCCAACCTCCAGATGTGGCCAAGGATTCCCAAGACCCAGAGGATTCTGGGAGCACAGTCCTTGATCCCAGCCACAAGGCACATGGGCCCCAGGAGAGGAGGAAAGCAGTACCCTCAGTGCTGGGGCAGGGTCCTGCCCTCTCGGGCTCTCTGAACACTGCTGGGTAGGTACCTTTGCGCCCTCAGATCCTCAGCAGGCTCACCCAGGCCTTGAACTCCTGCTGGGTCCGGCTAGCGCCCCGAGTACTCATGACCGATTGTGCTTTCCAGCGTATGTCCTGCCCGTGAAGGTGGAGATGGAGATGGTCATCCAGCAGTACGAGAAGGCCAAGGTCATCCAGGACGAGCAGCTGGAGAGACTGACGCAGATCTGCCAGGAGCAAGGGGTAACACGCGTGCGGCCACTTCCCTTCTCTCGTCACTGGTGGGGTGGGCAGACGGGGCTCAGGCAGAAGCTCAGCAGTGGACAGGGGGCTCTGAGGGCGGGTGGGGTCTCTGAGGGCAGACAGGGGCATGTATTAGGACTCCCCACTTCTGTGCCCACACAGACACTGCAGCCCCTCCGACCAGATGCACGAGGCTCAGTGTGGCGAGAGGGGTGCACAGCCGTGGCAGTGTGCTGTCCGGGGCTCCTGGGTATCACCTTCTGTCCTGGGGTTGGGCTGGTGGACACCACCTCCTGCAGCCTCTCTCCGCCCACCTGTCCAGTAGCCTGTGTGTCCAGCATGCGGTGAGATCCAGGAGGCCGGGGCTGGGGATGATCCTTAGTAGAACCAGCCGTGGGGAAGCTGGTACAGGGCCAGGCCGGGGGTCTGCAGGAGGGAGGCCAAGGGGAGGGGGTATGGCGCACGGGTGAGGGGGTGTCAGTGCTGTCAGAGAGTCAGGGCCCCTCCAGGCTGGGAGCAGAAGGGTGCAGGGGGGATTGGAGGAGGTCCTGGGTGTTAGGGTTCCACCTGGCAGGGACAAGGTGCAGGGGGATCAGATGAGTTTGTTCGGTTGTTTCCAAATTTATTTTTTTGGGGGGGAAGCTGGGTTGGGCCACACCCAACAGTGCTCAGGACTTACTCCTGGCTCTGTGCTCAGGGATCACTCCTGGAGGTGCTTGGGGGACCATTCAGGGTGCCGGGGCTTGAATCCTAATTGGGCACAGGCACTTTCCCCACTGTCCTTTGTCACGGGGCTTACTTTCCCTTTTGATTTGCTCTTGTTATGTGAGTGTGGTATGAGGTCGGGGAGCTCCATGTCACCCCTTGACCTGTGTGTTGGGCACACTAGCACCGCTCCCCACTAGCAAGCCCACCCTCTGCCAGTTTCCCCTCAGGGAACCACGATTTGCCTGAGTCTGGGGCTGCTCCATGTCCCCGTCGCTGGTGCGTTTCGTATCGTTTTGTTCTTCCTATGAAAGACCACCCACACCTCTCCTTCCCCTTCTGAATTACTCTCCTGAGCACCATCATCTCAGCTTCCGTCCAGGGTGCTGTCAAGGGCGACCTTTGACCGTTTTGTGGCCAAAGACTAACGCAGCCACTGTGATCTGGCCAACGCGTTCTTACCCAGTTGCCCACCAGGGTCTGGCATTATTTCCATGCCATGGTTATTGTGAACCACGCTGCCCTGAATCTAAGAGCGCATTAAACTTTGAGGTTACTCTTTATGTATTCTGCAGTAGACACCCGATGCTGGATCGTACCCTAGTTCTCTTGCTCGTGTTTTTGTGTCTTCCCTCTCCATTCCCTGTGATGTTATTGTTGTGTGGAGGTCACACATGCTGGCTGGCTAGAGGTGCCTGCCTCTGTGTGTGTGTGTGTGTGTGTGTGTGTGTGTGTGTGTGTTGGGGGGAGGGGAGCGTCTGCACGCTAATGTCGTGCTCAGCAGGGGGCGCTGTGGAGCTCACATGCTCATGGGATGGGGGCTCACATTCCTTTCTCAACACACACATACCCATGTGCAAAGATGGTAACTCTGTGGGGGCACCGGGGGTCCCAGACGGTCGAGTCGCATGTGGGTGACACCTGGACCCAAACGCAAGGTCTCACACTTAGAAGCCACAGAGCCACCTGGGTTCCTGCTTTCAGCTTTGAGGACTCTGGATGCTGTAGGGTTCACAGCTGGCGTTTGCTGGATGCATCAAGCTGCCTCTGAAGAGGAGGACAGGAGTAGGGTAGAGATGGGCGGGGATGGCTGGGTGGAGAGGCCTTAGCACCCCCCTCATTCCCTGCCCCCCCCATCCCCGGCCCCTGCAACACCATCTTTAGCAAGGCCCAGATTTTTTTTCTTTTTGGGTCGCACCCAGCGATGCTCAAGGGTTACTTCTGGCTCTGCACTCAGGAATTACTCCTGGCGGTGCTCAGGGGACCATATGGGATGCTGGGGATCAAACCCGGGTCGGCCGCATGCAAGGCAAACACCCTACCCACTGTGCTATTGCTCCAGCCCCCATCTGAAGTCTCTTAAGATAGTATCTTAAGATAGCGTCTTATTGAATTATCTACTTTTTGTAAAAGTGAAAGCTAAGCTGTAATTT
>JAOXYA010000001.1:527259-540580 GCA_028565675.1 Sorex palustris
CCCTCCCTCCCTCCCTCCCTCCCTTCCTCCCCTCCCTCTCTACTTTACTTTAGGACATTAAGGTTTGTAATACAGATACTGAGAGGCCACCATGTTTGGTCCTTTGCCCAAGTTTCAGCACACATCGCCCGTCCAGAGCGATCCCTTCCACCTATCATTGTCACAGAGGCCCCTCCTCTATCCCAGCTGCCCTCTCCCCCAGCCCTGGAGCAGCTGTTCGAAACAATGAAGTCATGAAATTCACTTATAAATGGAAGGACACCGAGAGGAGAGGATCATGCTGAGTGAAATAAGTCAGAAGGAGAGGGACAGACACAGAGCGACTGCACTTTGTATATGTGGGATATAAAAAACATAGTATAGAACTAACATCCAAGGATAGCTGGAAACGAGGGCCAGGAGGACTGGTCCATGGTTGGAAGCAGCTAAGGTTTCTCAGGGACTTTTCCCCTGAGGGAACTGTTCTGTCAGTTGCTGCAGGTGATGGGACTGTGGAGGACGGAGGAGCAGGGATGACTCAACCTCCAGTGCTTGGCTCCCCTCTCCCCCAGCACTGAGCTGTGGAGAAGCCGCCCTCACTAGGGGCACCCACTGTCAATGCCGCCCTTGTTCGCTCTCAGAGAGGCCTGTTAAGGGGGAGGGGGTATCCCAGTCCTCAGAAAGTGTCTCCCCAAACACGGGGGTCCCACTCCCTTGCCCGGCCCCCATGCTGAGTCAGACTGGGTTCAAGTGGTCAATAGCCCCATGTCACAGCGACTCCAGGGACTGACCGGGAGCCCTGGCAGTGGCCGCGGGATTTCTCTGGCCCTGGGCTGCTCCTGTCCCTTCTTGGACATGCCTGCAGGTGCCTTGCAGGAGCACCACTCCTCAGCACCCACAGGTGAGGGTCCGAGCCGGCCCCATGTCCACACCGGAGTTCAGCAGTCTTCTGGTGTGTGTGTCTGTGTGTGTGTGTGGGGGGGGGTGGTGTCCCTCTGCTGAAGCCCCGCAGTCCCACTCAGCGCCCTCCCCCTGACCAGCTGCTCTCCTCCCCGCAGACAGCGGCGTCCCCGAGCAGGCCGCCTGCATGGTCACCACAGCGGCCATCGACATCCACCAGCCCAACATCTCCTCCGACCTCTTCTCCCTCGATGTGCCCCTGAAGCTGGGCGGCGAGGACACCCGGGCCAGCTCGGACAGCGCCTCCTTCCCGCCGCACAGCCCGGCCACGGCGGCCCCAAGTGCCAGCAGCCAGATGCCGGGCTCGCCGTCGGACTGCAGCACGGGTCCCCACGAGGAGCCGTGGTCGGAGCCCTCGGGCGAGGCCCAGGCCCAGGACCTTCTCTCCTCCCTCTCGGAGGACCCCTGCCCGACCCCCCGGGCCTCGGACCCAGCCCCGCTGGGCTCGCCGCAGCAGCCCAGCCCCGAGCTGGAGCCGCGGGTGGGGCTGCTCAACCAGAAGAACCAGGAGCCCTTCTCCGTCTTTCAGATCAAGCCTGTCATCCACTTCCAGCCCCCCGTGTCCATGCTGGAGGAGAAGTTCAGATCTTTGGAATCCAAAGAGCAAAAGTTGCACAGGGTCCCCGAGGCCTAGAGGCCCCCCCTCACCCGGGACCCCGCCTCACCCCACTGGAGCTGGGTGGGAAGCAGTGGGGAGACCAGCCTGGAGCTGTCGCCTGGGCCCCTCACCCCGACCCCACACACTGGAGTCCTGCAGGGTGCCCTCCGCGAGGCGGCACCAGGCCAGACCTGCCTCGGACCTCAGCGCCCAGAGCTGGCACCCGCTGGGGCCCAGGGTGCTCACCGCGGGGCTTCTGTGGTGGTGGTGGTTCTTTTGTTTGTTTTTAACCGTTTTTACAGAAACCAGCCTGTGGCCCGGCCTCAGCAGGGTCCAGCGGTGGGGAGGGGGGGCTCTTCTGTTGCCTTCGTTCCCGCTGCCACCGGGCCCCTGAGGAGCAGCACTGTGAGCAGGGGCGGCCCAGCCCCACCACCCACCCACCCACTCACCGCCCCACCCACCCGGTCTCCTCCAGGACTCCGGGAGGCGGAGGGGGCCTGGACACCGTCACACACAGCCGCCGCCGTTGGAGCCGGTGCCCTTAGTCCCGGTCCTTCCCTTCCGCATGAGCGTTCCGGGGTCTCTCCGAGACGAATCTCATCTCCTCACCATCATGGCACAGGAAGGACGATGGGGAGGGGGAGGGGTGGGGGGGCACCACCATTTTCCAACCTTGGCTTTAATAATAAAAACCAGCTGCATTGACACGCGGGGCTGGTGGCGGGTCTCCTTCAGCTGCAGTGCCTGTGGCTCGGGGGTCTGGGTGAGACCCCCTCCCCAACACAGCCCCAGCTGGCCTGTGACCTTGGGCTAGGATCCCTTCCCTCCCAACTCAGCTCCCAAGGGCTGTGCCGAGAGCAACCCGACCCCGCTCTCCAGCTGCGCCCACCACGTGGCCAGCTGTGCCAGGCAGTGGTGCTGGTTCCCTCTGCACCCCCAGCAGGCAGGCCCCAGCCTGGCCCCTCTGCGTCACAAGGGCCTGCGGGCCCCACCTGGGCGTGCGAAGGCCCGGCTCTGGCCCTGCCGCCAGGTGTAACTGTTTCCTTAAAATTCCCATTTCCCACAGCCTCAACTGACCCTCTGGACCTGCCCAGCCCCTCTGAGCTGGCCCACCCATCTGCCTCCACCTTGGCTGAGGGTTCTCACGAGCTTCCTGTGGCCTCCTGGACTCATCCCACGGCTCGTTCGAAGGAAAGGATGGGTGTGGGGGGTGGCCAGGCACGGACAGCAGGATGTGACCGCCACTGTGATGTGGGGTGATGGTCAGGAAAGGCAGCAGAGGGGCAGACAGTCCCCGAGTCCAGGGTGGGCGTCTGGAGCCAAGGGATTGACAGAAGCCACCAATGTGCTTAGTGGTCCACCTCCCCACACTGGCGCTGGGGGACTAGGAGGGGGGGCAGCCTCGGGCCAGAGGGGAGTCGGCAGAGACCCTGCTTGGGCTTTCCCAGTGTCCATGGTGCTGCCGCTCAGGCTCTGGGTGGGGCATCGGGGCAGATATCTGAGCACACCCAGGACATGCAGCTCTGGGAAAGGGCCACGTGTCTGGCAAGTCCCCAAGGAAGGCGGAGGGGCTCTGCTGGCTGGATTTAGGTGTGACTGCCCCTGGCCTCACACCCCTACGACATGGGGGCGCTATAGCCCCCCCCACCAAGGAAACTTGTGACCGTTCAAGCCCTGGGTGAGGCCAGTCACTAGCCTTTGGTCCCTCAGGCAGGCCGGAGGAGCAGCCCCCTGGCACTCACTCAGCTTGTCGCCAGAGCTAGAGGCACCCTGAGGCCCACCCCTGCTTAGCCTGCTCTGGGGTGGGGCTCAGCGGTTGGCTGCATAAGCAGGTGTGTGCGCCCCCCCCCCCCCGTCCCCCATCCCCATCCTGAGAACCTCAGCAGCACCACCAAAGGGATGGGGGAGGGAAACGTCAGGCTGGAAGGTCACCCGTGACAGTGCCCGCAGGGTTGGAGATTCTGCACCCCTCTGCACCCTGACCTTCCCGCCTCAGGCTCTGTCCTCTAGATTCCTCCTGGGTTTCCAGGCTTGTGTCTGGCTTGCAAAGAACCCTGAGAACCCTGGGGTCTGTTCCCTGCCTACCCCCCCCCCCACCCAACACACACACCAACACACACACCCAGCACAACAAGATGAAGTCCTGGGTGCTGCCCTGCCCCCCCCACCCCCACCACCCCAGGAGGGCAGCTGGGAGAGCTAATGACATAATGCAAGGGAAAGCCCTTTGAGAAGGTTCCAGGGAGACACTAGTCTCATGAATAATGGATGCCCGGGGGCTTTGCTGCCTGTTCACACTCAGCACTGGGGGAGGCTGCCAGGGAGGCTAATTTAATGCTGCCAACCCGTTTGGTAGTGAGGTGGGGGCAAGAGCCTGTCTGCCCCCTGGATTTCCCTGGAGAGAGTGCCCAGCCTCTGATGAGGACCAGGGCACACTCTTCCCTCCACCGCCACCCCCTCAGTGGTACTTTGGCTAGCTCCCTGGCCCTCACCCCACCCCTCATTCCCCTCACCTGCCGGCAGCTGGACGGCCGCAGGACATCGCAACAGCTCTGGACTTCCCCCCACCCCCTCAAAGTTCACTATTATTTGCTGGTGAATATTCTTCAGTTACCCAAGGGAAAAAAGACCCACTGAGCCACTATTGAGGCCACATGGCAGTCAGAGACTAACTGGCACGAGGGCTGCAGGGCTGTGGACGGAGGAGATGGTGTGACAGCACGGGGCGGGAGCCCGTGAAACAGGCTGCCCTGGAGATGAGTGGGGGCGTCAAGACGTGGGCAACTCCCAGGCTTGCAGGGCACTTTCTGCCACGTGTTCCCAGTGCCCCGGCACCAGGACAGTCCTCGTCAGTGCTATCACAGAAGGAACAGGGTGCTGGGACTCTCCTATGTTTCATGCTGGAGACCAGGCCGGCCGGGCCCAGAGTCGAGTGCAGACCCCACCCCTGGGCAAAAAGTGGTTCAAGGCAAGCAAAGTTTGAGGTAGGGCTCGAGGCCTGGGGTGGTCTAACCCATTCTGGTGCCTGTCTTCACCTGGCCTGACCGGGGGCCCTTTTTCCACTGAGACGGCTCCCCTGAACTTGGCTCAGCACAGGGCAAACAGGCTCCCCAAAGTGGGAATTATTGGGCCTGAGACTACGGTTCAATAGGGGACACCTGCCCTGAGCTCAATCCCCAGCACTGCAGCGAGCAGGGGACTCCCCCACCCCAAACTCAACAACGGCATGAAGAAGGGAGGGGAGGGTAAATAGATTCACTAGGACCACCCTCCCCACCTGTCCCCTACCTGAAGTTCTGCTACACCCCAGGGTGGAGACTTGAAGATTTCTTCAAAGCTTCCCACAGGCAGTTCTCCATCATGCAAAGGATAGAAGGATGAGGCCACCAGGGCACCTCTGAGGGGGACCAGAGACAGGACAGAAACCAGGTGTCCAGATGCTGGGGGATGAGCCCCACTCAGTTCTCGGTCCTGCATGTGGGCTCCCGGGAGTCATCCTGTGAAAGAACCACACTGGGCTGGGCAGGCGCATTTCTGTGCCACCCTGTGGTCAGCAGTACAGGCGAGGACGCTGGGAAGCCTTGCCGGCTCCAGGGACTGCTGGCCACTCACCAACTGGGACAGGGCAGAAGGTAAATGCCAATTCAGGCTGGCGCTGTCCCTCACCCAGCTCCTGTCCCACGTGCCCTGGGACAAGCATACAGTTCCTTAGAGCAAAGCAAAGGAGAGACATGAGTCTGGGGGTGCAGAAAGGTGCGGAGAAGGTGCGGAGAGGAGAGGCCACAGGTGTGTTCGGTGCTCCTCTCGGGCCCGCTCCCTCCTGGTCCATTTCTCCCTGCAGAAATTCAGGGGGAGTGGGGGGGGGAAGGTTGGGACACCCAGGCTTGGCAACCACTGAGAGGTCACAGCAGGAGGCTAATAATAAACACCATGTGCTTGAAACACTGGTCTGTGCTCCAGTTCTAAAACCGATGACCCCGGGGCCAGTCCCTTCTCCCCCCAGAGCCCTTCCCCCACCACCCCCCAAGCTTCCTGTTCAACCCATGTCCGCGGGGTGGCCAGCATGAAAGCACACTGCACAGCTGCTGGCACCCTGGGCAGGTTTCCCATGACCATCTCCCAGACCTTTGTCTCTGTACCCAGCCCCGCACCAGTTGACAGGCAAGCTCCCAGCCCAGCCAGCCCTGCCATCCAGCAACAGGGCTCTGGGGCTCTCCGGACTCCAGATGTGAGCACACTTGGATGTGGACCAACCCGTGATGCCCGCCCGCTGAGATGCAGCCCAGCCGGCCCTCCCTCTCAGAGAGGCGGCAGAGCACCTGCAAGTGGGGTTCCCAGCCTCCGCAGAGGCACTCCCAGCTCCTCCAGCAACACGCCCCCACCCGATCCTGGAAAGAGGCATCCCACTCTCAGCCAGCCCCACCCAGAGAACTGGACCCATCTCTGCAGTCTCCAGGGGGCCATTCTGTAACCAAAGAGCTTTCAGCCAGAGCCTTGTGGGACCAAAGGCTTGTGCGCTGCTGCTTCAGCCTCCTAATTGCTTCCATCTCCTCCTCCTCTTCCTCCTCCTCCCACCACAACCCAGGCCCCTTTGGGTGAGGCCCCGGGCCAAGCCCCCTCACTAGCCTCGTGTGGCAGGGTGGAGGGAGCACTGGAAGACATGCTCAGGCAGCGGGGTCTGAGGGAAGCACGCAGCATTCACGTGCGTTCCGTGGCACACTGCTCCTGCCCTGGCATCAACTCCAGGAGACACACGAGCAACAGTCAGCAAGTGGCAGAGGGCACGTCCACGCAGTCCCAACGCGGCCACCAATACAACAGACGCTATAGCTGGTCAGAGGCTGCTCCGAGGGAATGACCCCCAGCCACCTGTCCAGTCAGCTCTAAAACCTATTCCCGGTCCTGGGAACACAGGATGGCAGCACCTCCAGCGCCTTAGGTCAGAGTATACGGGACAGACTTCAGACTGGGAAAACCTGATTCATTTTCCAGGTAGACCAGGAAAGAGTGGGTGGCCAAACCCTCCGCCTTGCCCTGATGCTGTCTGTGAACTCCATCCCACAGCCTCGGCTCAGATTCCCACCGAGGGCAGCCCAGGGCTGGCCACGACACGCTGCCCATGCTGAGGGCCCGTCGGCTTCTCCCATCATAGCCAGGGTGTCTCCTCCGTGGTGGTGACACACCCCATGAGGGCAGGGCTGGGATCGTGGCACCCAGCACCAGGCCGCCTCCCTGTTGGAGCGACACAGTGGCTGCTGCCTGGGCCAGATTCTCCCGGGGGTGTTCCCGAGCACTGCTCGGGCCACAGCAGAGACAAGGGGCACTGGCTAGAGTGCCGGGGGGGGTGGGGGGCAGAAGCAGGACTCTGCGCCTGGCAGACACTGACACACAGACACCAGCGTCCTGCTGGGGCCTCCCCCCATACAGGGAGGAGGTTCATCCACTGGGGGGGGGGGTTGGGGAGAGAGGGAGAGCACGAACCACACAGGCGGGCGATGACCTGGGCCTGGCCACTAGGCTAGAGCCTGAAGAGCACCATCAGGAGAGTGGCAGAAACCCCGAGCTCTCTGGGGTTTCTGCCGCAGCTCTTGTTAAAAGACAGGATCATGGCTGTTAACAAGAGCAGCGGATTATCTGACAGAGGCCAGACTGGGTCTGAGCAGCCCCTCTGTCTCTAAACCCTCTGTCAGAGACCTTAGGATCCTGTAAGCTGACACAACCTTACAATGAAAGAGAACACTGTATTTACTTCATGTCATCTGAACTCAGTGGGTCTACTCTGGGCGTGAGCTAGGAGTTTCTGAAGACTGAAGCATATTGAAGACGATATTCAGGCTTAAGCAGCCTGCTCCCTCCCCCTCCCCACCTTTTTTTCTTTTGGTTTTGGGTCTATACATAGTGGACTCAGAGATAACTTCCAGTAGGGGGTTGGAGAAACGTGGGGATCGAAGCTGGGTTGGCTGCACGCAAGAATAGTACCCTACCAACTGTACTATCTCTCTGGCTCTGTAGACTGCTTTTGGTTTTTTTTCCCCTCTAAACTCCAAATTTGCCAACTTAGCTCCCCTATCCGTGATGTATTCGATATGCCAAACACAGTAACAAGTCTCACAATGTTACTGGGCATGCTCAAGCAAATCGATGGACAACGGGAAGACAGTGACAGTCACAGTGACAGTGACAGCTTCCTTTTTCTCCCAATAACCATATGAGACTGGCAAAGCTGGCAGGAACACTTGTGTTTACAATCTTGCCTAAAACACAAAGCCCAACATGAGCAAGACAAGCAGCAAAAAAAAAAAAAAAAAAAAAAAAAACCCCAAAAAAAACAAGTGTTTCTTTTTAAACTCCCTTTCTTTAAAATTTTCAAGAAGTTGGCTGGAGGTAGCGTTAAGGCTATGGAAAGGCTTTATTGTAGTATTTCATTACAGAATTAGAAAATTTCAAAAAATATTTGTCTCGAACCACAAATAATTAAAAAGAAGCAAAGTCATAGCCCCCATAAAAAAAGCACTCTGGCCTATGACAGAATTTTTCCTCAAATTATGAAATGCAGCATTCTATGCTTTCCAATTATTATTATAATAGCCACGGGTTCCTAAAGTTTCGGAATACTTTGACATGATTTCCTTAAGATATTTCCAACTCATTTCTTCTTCAAGATTTCAGTCATCTCAGGAACGACCTGCAAAAACAAAAGCCCAGAAATGTCAACTAGCACCTTGAGCCTTCATTGCAATTGGGTCTCAGCTGCTGAGATGGGCCAAGGGGGCAAAGGGACACACCAACAGGGTCTCTGGTGAGGCACGGAGTACTCCCATGTCCCCACAAATCGTCCACTCCCAGCTTTCCTGGAGCATCCCCTGCTACCCATAGAGGAGGACCACAGAGGCGGAGAGTCAAGAGCCCGCTTGGTGTCCAGGAGCTGTTAATGAGCATCAGCACACCTCAGAGAGAGGGAGCCTGTCTGTTTTCGACCTGTGCTGTCAAGCTGAACTCTTCCCAGCATTCTTCCTGATGTTCCTGCTTTTCTTCCAACTCCACACCCAAGTTTTCTCTCAGCCACAACTCCTGTCCACCTCCTCAAATCCTTCACTGAACAAACACTAGTTGCTTTTTCAGCACAAGTTACCGTCTCTGAGCACAAAAGAATAAGCTGCAGGCTGGGGAGATAGGTGCTCCAGGCTGGACTGCAGGTGGGACCCCAGGTTCAATGCCTGCTCCCACCCCCAGCACTGCTGGGAATGAATTCCCCCTACACCTCTCCCCCCAAGTCTGGAGCAGCCCGAGAATCTCTGCATGTGGTCCCCAAACAAAGAAACAAAAGCCAAAGAAAACTGCACAGTCAGTATCATCCCTCTATTAACACCAAGGCCTGGTATTAATACAGCGACTGGTCAGCAGATGGACAAGAAACCACAGCCACACACACACACACACACACAGCCACACACAGCCACACACAGCCACACACACACACACACACACACACACACACACGAACATACACACACACCCCAGGGTTCCAGGGATCTTTTCTTTTTGTTTTTTGAGCTATACCGGTGGTGCTCAGGGGTCACTCACATCAGCGCTTGGGGTCTGAAGTGGGGGTTCCGGCAAGCCAAGCATGCCTTCAGCCCTCAGAGCGCTCTCCATGGTGCTGGCCCCCACTTGTAAAGGGATTCATCACTAAGGTTTATGAGGAACTTCTGGGGGTGTGACCAGAGCTTTCACCCGCGTGGGATGCTGCTCCAGCAGCCTGGCTAACACAGGAGAGCTGTGTTTGGGAGCATCAGAGAAACGTCACGTGGACAGAGCCCACCTGAACCCTGGCCAATCCACCTGTGCACAGTATCAATTACCCAGGCTTCTAGGGGGCTGTCAGCGGCCCGAACTCGCAGAGATCCCAGCTGAACTCACCACTGATGAATACAGCCTCTCAATTATTTAAAAGAGCTACATTTCCATTAGGTGGAAATAATGTGTTCGTACAAAATTTATTAAGGAAATTGTCGACATGTTGTTTCTTCCGAATGTCGCTTTGTCTCCTGCCTACTAAAAGGCGCGTGTTGACCATGGAGCCAGCGGGCATTAGCTCAGGGCAGCACTAAGTGCTGGCACTCCTTTAGCCAGCCCTCGGCAGAGCAAGCCTGTGAGCTTGTGCCACTCACAGGGAGGGCAGCCTGAGGAATCTCACAGGGCCCTCTGTGTTTCATGAGGAATCAGCTAGACACAACTTCTTCCAAGTCAAACAGTTCAATTTAGAACATAATCTTTTACCCCCCCCCACCCCTGCCCCCCGTTGTGCATTTCTGAACCACAGTCGATGGTGCTGGAGATTGAACCCAGGCTGGCCACGTGCAAGGCACATGTCTAAGTACGTGTACTATCTCTTCAGCCCTGAGAACACATACTTTTTTCCCCCTATTTATTTATTTGCTTTCTGGGTCGCACCCGGTGATGCTCAGGGGTCACTACTGGCTCTGCACTCAGAAATTACTCCTGTTGGTGCTCAGGGGACCACCTGAGCTCAGGGGATGCTGAGAATCGAACCCAGGTTGGCCACATGCAAGGCAAATGCCCTACCCGCTGTACTATAGCTCCGGCCCCCATACGACATTTTTCAAAAGGTTCCTCTCCAAAACTCTACCAAAAAAACCCCACAAAAGTTGTGGCAGCTTTTTCTTGGTATTTCTTTTTTATTTTAATTAGAGCCACCTCCGACATTCCAAACATACACCTTATTTATAGAAAATGAGACACCAGTTTAGTACATAAGTATCTGATGGCTTGGACACACGAAAAAGTTTGGATTCTCATGTGCCTTCTATTTTAAATACCGTGGAAGTAGCTCCCCACACAGTATGAACAAATGGATTTGAGGCTAACTGCAAAAACGCGACTGCACCACAGCACAAAGCAACTATTTCACTCTTTAACCTGGACTTCCTCCTGCAGGCACTGTGGCAGATAGAAAAGTTTGGAACTAATCCCTGACCATAAGGACGAAGCTGAGAAGATTCTGGTTAAATCACCCATCAGAAATGTGCTTTCTACTCTAAGACAAGAGGATGAGAAGGGAGTTCTGAGAGGTTGCTGTGGATGAATAAAAATCAATGTGGAGGCCCCAATATGAATGAGGTGACAAAGATGAATGTTGCAAGTTTCACAGAGGGAATAAAGGAATTAGAATGACTAGTGAAGAGCTGTGTGGGACAGAGTGAAAATGTCTTGAATTACAGGTGACTTGCCAAATCCACTCATGGAACAGAGCGGAGATGGTCCTGGTACAGCCGTACAGATACAAATGAAAAAGAATGAAGTTGGACTTTCACCTCACATAATACAATAGTAACTCTAAATAGGTCAATGACCTTCGAACATAAGAGTTAGTATAAGACAGCAAGTATAAGGGGGAAATCTTCATGACCTTGGGTTTCACAATGGAGTTCTTACATATTACATCAAATACAACCTGAATATATGTATTCAACAAAAACTATATATAAAATTCAAAACTTTTAAGCTTCAAAAACAAATTGGAAACCATGTATCTAATGAGGGTTAAATACTGAGAATCTATAAAGAACTCACACAACTCAAGACACAAAGACAATTCAATTTAAAAATTGGCAATGGGAATCAGAGAGATAGTACAGGAGATAAGGTGCTTGCCTTACAGGCAAGCTGACCCTGGTTTGACCCTGGGAACCGCTATGGTATACTGAGCATTTCCAGGGGCACTTCTGAGAACGAGGAATAGTCCCTGAGCACCACCCAAAATTAGTAAAGAACTTGGATTATTTTTGTCAAAGATGATACACAAATGACCATTAAGCATGAAAATATGTTCAGCATCAGGGGTTAGGGAAATGCAAATTAAAACCACTACAGGATAGATATCACGCCCCATAAGGAGGGTCAACAATTTAAAAAAAGACAATCACAAATATTAGCAAGTACATGGAGACATTCAGACCATTATATGTTATCAGTTGGAATCAGTAAAAAGGATTCAGATTGGGGAAACCATCTGGCAGTTCTCAAAAATGTTTAAGCTTAAAGAGTTATCACATGATCCTGCAGTTCCATTCATAGAAAACATACCCCAATGAGATAATAATGTTTACCTCTACAAAAACTTATACCACATGCAGAGGATTGAAACTGAATTACTACCTTGTACCATGCACAAGAATTAACCAAAAATGGATTTAAGCCTTGAATCTAAGATCTTTCAAACATAAAACTCTTAGAAGATAAATTGTGGGTCAGGTCCTGGACGTTAATTAGTCTTGGCTATTAGTTTTTGGAGGTAATACTCACAGTAAAGTCAACAAAATAAACAAGTGCAACAACATTAAACTAAAAAAGCTTTTGCACAACAAAGAAAATCATCAACAAAAGGCAGCCTACTGAACAGAAGAAAATGTAAATCATATCTGATAAAGATTAATAGCCAAAATATGTCACTGTCACTGTCCTCCCATTACTCATCAATTTGCTCGAGCGGGCCCAGTAACGTCTCCATTGTGAGACTTTGTTGTTACTGTGTTTGCCATATCGAATACGTCACGGGTAGCTTGCCAGGCTTTGCTGTGTAGGCGAGATACTCTCGGTAGCTTGTCGGGCTCTCCAAGAGGGGCGGAGGAATCAAACTCGGGTCAGCCATATTGGCCACTTGCAAGGCAAACGCCCTACCCACTGTGCTATCGCTCCAGCCCAACCAAAATATGTAAAGAGTCCAATTCAATAGCAAAACCAACACACACACACAAACACACAAACCCCTAAAAAGCCCAAAACAACCTAATAAAATGTACATATGAACTGTCATTTTCCCCAAGAAGACAAATAGGTGGCCAACAGCTACATGTAAAGGTGCTTAATGTTACTAATGATCAGGAAAATGCAGAATACAACTATAGGCTAATATTACATTTCATACCTGTTAGGAAGGCTACCATTAAAAAGTTAATAAAAAGCCAATGCCTGCTGAAATTACAGAGAAAAGGGAACCTTTGTTCATCACTAATATGAACAACGATTGAGAATGAGGCCTCTATGGAAAGTGAATAAATCTCCAAAGAAAGAGAAAATCATACAATGTCATCTCTATGGAGAACTGGAAACAAAACAAAAACAAACCTACCTCCACAGATACAGAAAACAGATTGATGGTTGCCAGGGGCAAATTTGAGAGGCGCATGAAATGGGTGAATAAGTTAAAAGGTCTAAACTCCCATCATAAAACTCTAATTGATGGGGTGTCACAGACACAGAGACCACAGTACATACCACTGCATGCCTGACAGTTATTAAGGAGGACATTTTTTGTTTTGTTTTGGCCACACCTGGCAATACTCAGGGGTTACTGCTGGTTCTGCACTCAGAATTATCTACTCAGGGGACCATATGGGATTCCAGGAATAAAACCTGGGTCAGCTGTGTTCAAGGCAAATGACACGGATGTACTATCACTATCTGTATTATCACTCTGGTCCCTAAGAGGAAATTTTTAAAGTTCTTATCACAAAAAAGTTCATATTTTTATCACTAGTATTATTACTATGCTGGTCATTTCCCAATATATACAAATATAGAAAATATATCAAAATACATAAATACATATAGTATATACAAATTCCCAATCACTATATTGTATTGCTGAAATTGTTTCAAGTATAATAAATAATAATACAAATACGGCCGGCTGCGATAGCACAGCGGTAGGGGGTTTGCCTTGCACGCAGCCAACATGGCCGACCCGAGTTCGATTCCTCC
>JAOXYA010000001.1:565776-576523 GCA_028565675.1 Sorex palustris
GTGAGACTTGTTGTTACTGTTTTTGGCATATCAAATATGTCACGGGTAGCTTGCCAGGTTTTGCCGTGCGGGTGGGATACTCTTGGTAGTTTGCCGGGCTCTCTGAGAGGGGCAGAAGAATTGAACCCGGGTCAGCCGCATGCAAGGCAAATGCCCTACCCACTGTGCTATCGCTTCAGCCCATAGAGTATTTCCTAGAGTATTTTTCCATAATTCCATTAGCCATTTTGTGGTAACAATGTAAAATATTTCATACCTGCTAAGGGGACAGGCTTGGGAGGCGGTTCGGAAACTGGGAACAATGGTGGAGAGCAGGTCATGCTAGTGGTGGGACTGGTGTTGGAACACTGAATGCCTGAACAACTTCGTTAACCACAGCTGTTTAAATATAGTTTAGAAAAAAGAAAAGAAAAGCAAGCTAGTGGGCCATGAAAAGGCACAGAGGAACCTTAAATGTGTGCGAAGTGAAAAATAGATGATCAAAGAGGGTGTATACTAATTGGCTCCAATATGTAACATGTGAAAAGATACAGGAGTCAGGGGCACCTGCTTTTCATACACAGGACTCCAGTTCCACCCTGGCACCACAGAATCCCCTGAGCACCACTGGGTGTAACCCCTGAGCACTGTCAGGTGTAGGTCCCTGGCACCACAGGGCCCTTGGCATTCAACCTCCCAGCACAGTTGGTCAGGAGTGACATTGATGAGGCAGGAAGCTTCTCAACAGCAAGGTTTGTCTGGGTCATCATTCTCTCTCCATCCTTCCCAAGACCAGCTCCTTAAGGACAATGTCGATGCTTACCAACTCTACTGCCCCCTTCTCCCACCCTCACAGCACCCTGGGTTCTACACCTGCCACAGGACAAGGCCCTTCTTCTCACAGACACCAATGCCTGTGTTCTGGTGATCTGCAACAAACATGACTCGCTCCTCCTCTTACTCAGCCTTGACAATCTGACACTGCTTTTGCTTTTCAGGTATTTTCAGAACAAACTTTTAGTGCTAAAGCTCCTACTGTGACTAACGTGACTAAGTCTATGTTCAGAAAGTAAATTACCTACCAGAAGTGTGAGAGTCACTCCCTGCTTGACTCCACTCATATACGTAAAAATCAGTAATTTTGACTATCCCGATTCTTCTTGGAAAACTAGGTGGGATTAAGAGAAAGGAGTAAGGGAGTATGAGGATCTTTCTGCTTAACTTGAAAAAGAGAGAGAAATTTGCTACTGCAGAAATGAGCCTGAAAGTATTTCCAAGTTCTACTCAAAAAGAAATAATATATAATTAAAGCCATCTATTCATATTTTAACATGCATTTTGTAATAAATTGTACATTACATTTCTGCACTTAAGCTAAATAAGTTACTTTAACCTCTTGTAATAAAACAGGGAAGCTTTTAATCATGACTGAAAGTGTCATATGACATTGATTAGAATATTAAAAACAGCCAATTTGCCTCACTTTTTAAAAACAGAGAAGACCCCTGAGTAGACACATTGGCAGGCAGCATAATTTTACAGAATTTACCTTATGCAATAAATCTTTTCAGAACCACATTCAAAATGGGCTGCCTTTCTTCATTCAAATCTGCATGTAAATTACAGCATTCAATCTCATTCATCAACGCTAGGCCATGGATTTGAAAATTGTCATGTTCCCTCATATTAGTATCATAATTCCTGAATTATGATAGATAGTCTTGTCTGGCAATAAAAGCAAGAACACTCAAATGACCTTGAGAAGTGTTATTTCACTCCCCACCTAAAGTATTTTTTCATTTATTTTTATTAGTCAACAAATCAATTTCCATGGCAAATGACTAAAACATGAATATTCAGATTAACAGCCCTGCACAAATGTTAAGTGCAAATACCTACCTATTCTTCTCAGCAGTCTCTAGCTCTTTATTGTGGGTGGAAAACACTACCTCCTTGGCAGGAGACAAAGAGGAACCAACGAAAACTGAAGGACTTTACTTCAGGGCACAAACCGCTCAAGAATGGAAACACAACTTTGATACCAGACAACTTACAGTACAAGAAATATTTTTAATCTTGGCCAAAAAACAACCTACAAACTTAAAATTCACCATCATTATTCTTTTCAAGTGTATTATTTAATACTGTTAACTATATTCATTTACACTGCTAAATTACCAGTTTAATGCAACTTTTATTAGGTTAGCTTAATTTCTTTTTTCCAAAGAAGTAAAATAAATTTAAAGAAATTTATTTAGCAAAATTTGAGAGAAAGCAAGAAAGTGGAGAATACGGGCTTCTCTGAAGGGGAAAAAGCTTGAATTATTAAAAATATAGTTTCTGGGGCCAGAGAATTGTACAAGGCATTGAGGCGCTTGCCTTGCACACAATCAACCCTTATTTGAGCCCCAATACCACATACGGTGCGCCAAGCGCAGAGTGAAGAGTAATTCCTGAACACCAAGATACATGACCCAAGAAGCAAAAAGTAAATCCCGCCCCCCCACCTGGGCCAAAAAAAAGCTTTCTCAAAATCTAGCTTTTCAGAGGTAGGATGAGAGTACAGTGGCTAAGAGGCTAGCCTTACACACGGTCAACCTAGGTTCAATCCCCTGCATCCTATATGGTCCTCGAGACAGCAGAAAAAATTCCTAAGTATAAAACCAGGAGTAACCCCTGGCACTACCAAGTGTGGCTCAAAAAATCTAAATTCATTCTAAGTTTGCTATAAAAATTTATTTTTCTTTCAAAAGTGGAGATTTTAAGTACACTATTTCAACTTTACAACATAAACAGAAGTGAACAGGAGTCCATTTGAGAGACTCCCACGTTATGGGGCAACTGAGGATCAGACACATAGTACAGGATTCAAGACTCTTGTCTTACATTCCAGTGAACCCCAGCTTAATTCCCCACACCACATATGGTCACCCTAACACAGAGTCAAAGTAGCCCCTGAGCACCACCAGGTATAGACCAATAACCCCGCTGACCCCTCCCAAAAAAGAAATATGCAACAACTGGAGCAACAACTGAAACATGCAACAACTGAAAATTGTAATGGTTTTGTTTATACTAAGACCTCTTTTGGTTTGGGGGGTTGTTATTTTTTTTTTTTAAGGGCAGCCTCCCCTGTGGGTCTGGGAGCAACAAGGTCCTGTCCAACCAAGGATGCATCCCTGCGCCCTATGCAGGCTGGGCATACTCTCCAGGCTTTTGTACTGTTTCCTAGCCCCAGGGTGTCATATTTATATGGATTATCTAGCCAACTAAATAAGAAACCACGAATCCATAAAATGATAAATCGGCAAGAATGTTCTTTATAGTTGAATACAAAGAAATGTAGAAAAAAATGTTGAAAATGGAGTGGGCAGACAATCACCATTTTACACCCTAGTAATCATTCTCAGGCAAGAACCACCACCACAACGTTTGTTTAGTGGGTGAATGCCGATAAGAAGCAGGAGTTACCTAGTCTCCAAGTCCCTCCCAAAAGTTAATTAAAAGTTACAAGGGGAGGGAGGAGTAATTTGAAAGGAGAGAAACCACACTGAATAACACTTTATTCAAGTAGTTACAAAGAACCTCATCAATAATGGGATTAAAGCAACATTACAAACAGCAGGCAGCACTGGGAACACATGTGACACTTAGGTGATACTAACGTGTAAAGTACTAATCCTGAAGTTTAACACCAGGCAAAACTAAATCAGGGACAAAACTGAGTGTCTATACTCTTCAAAACACACCAATACCATGGGCGGGAGAGCTAGGAGGGCAGGTAAGACGCTTGCCTTGCTTGTGGCAGAGCCAGGTTCAATCCCTGGCACCCCCTCTGGTCCCATGATCCCTACCAGGATGATTCCTGCGTGCAGAGCCAGGACCAAGCCCTGAGCACATGCAGGTATGGCCCCAAAACAAAATAACAAGAGTCAAACACTATCAAAGCCAAAGAAAGCTTGGAATTAGTCTAACAGACTACTAAATAGAGGTGGAGCCAAATCAGAAAGCATGATCCTGGCCTTACCTAACCCAGAGTAAGAGAACATGCTATAAATGATATGAATTAAGAATGGGTAACACTGAATGGCTGGAGCGATACAGTACAGTGGATAGGGTGCTTGCCTTTGCACAAGGCCAACCCAGATTCAATCCGGACATCTCGAATCACCCCCCACTCCAAGTACAGTCAGAAGTAATTCCTCAGTGCAGAGCCAGAAATAACCCCCCGAGCATAGTCCAGTGTTGCCCACAGTTTTGTGAAGAACAAAGAATGGGTAACACTATTATAATGCCTGTAGTTTAAGTAGCACTGAGACAATGAGGCAACTTCCGAATTTTATCATTTACGCTGAGCTCTGGAAGTGAACCTCTTATTCACAGCAAACACACACTGAATTATTCGGGACTAAAAGATGTCCACAACAGACTCAAATGGTTCAGAAAACTTATATTATCTATATATATTATCTTCTTATATGTGTGTGTGTATATATGTGTTCATATATACATATATGTACATATATACCTATATACAATATTACAAACTGCAGGAGGCATTGGGAACACATGTAACACTTATACATATATGTACATATACGTATGTGCATATGTACATATATGTAATGTATATATGTGTGTGTATGTACACACATATATAAAGCAAATACTCCAACTGTTATCAGCTGGTGAAATCCAGCAAAGGTTTGAGGAGTTCTTTATAGCAGTCTTGAATTTTTTCTGTAAGTGTGAAATTATTTCAAAGTTTAAAAAGCATTAAACATGTACGGTTATATATCCATCCTACAAGTGTTCTGGGCTTTAATGTCCCATCTCTCAAACATTTCTTGACTTTAGAGCAGCTTCTCTCCTTAGCTTGACTTCACATTTTGAAAAGTAAGTCAAGGTCAAGTCTTTCACAAACCACAGTCAAGATTTGGAAATAAGGTCTACATATATTGGCAAACTAAAGATAGTAAGAACTACTTACGCTAATCATTCCTTTTCTTCTGCCATTTCTACAAAATTACTGAGTCCTAAACTCCCTCCACTGCAATAATTTTCCTAATGCCAGACTTCTTACATATGCACAAAGGTGCACAGTTAAGCACTTTTTCTGTTTGGCTGTAACACCTGGAACTTCCCCAAAATTCAGTGCTTTGATTTATGTTTATGCTCATTTTATATTTATATTTATGCTCATGTTTAGATCGTCTGAGGGGAAAATAAATCTCTCTTGAGAGAACACTCACAGGTGAAATGGTCTTGGGTTTGAACTGTTAAAGGGGATTAGGGAAGGTGGGAGTGTTGGTGGGGTTGGGTTTTTGTTTGAATGGAACAAGAAATACACAAACAAATCTTACAGACTTCTGTAATAGACAGACAGACACCTTTGTCCTACAGAGAGAAAAAAACTGGGGGCGGGGGCAGTGTCTTTGTCTCTGTCTCCCTCTGTCTCTATCTCTTTCTCCCCCCACCCTTCCCGCATTAAAAGCGGGGCAAAAGGTACAAAGACACAGGGAAAAGTTCCTGATCCAAGTCCAGCTATCGTGTTTGTCTAGTACAAGATCGTGTGACAACTCCACTCCAAGTTCGAAAACTCTTACTCGACTTACACCGTCTCCAACCTTCACATACGATACTCCATAAAGTATTTGGGAATGAGTCTCTACCATTCTCCCAGAAGAAAAACTATACCGTTAAGTTTTAAGAGATTTCTCCCGGCTCAGCATCCCAGGCAGACCTCCCCCCTTCCTCGGAAGCACCCTGGCTATTTACCCGACAACCTGCTGGCTCCAGTGGTCGGCCTGCAGCTCAGGAAGATGCCACCGTCTCAAAACTGGAGAAAGCTAGCCAACGGGGACCCCCACCTGGGCACCCACTGACTCCCAATCTGTGACCGTCCCCTGGGCCAAGGAGCAGGGCGAGTGCCCAGAACCATAACCGCGCCGCCCTTGGGTTGGCCCCGGGCACTTGCCGGGGTGGAGGAGGGGCGCAGGGCCGGTGCACCCCCACCCCCCATCCGTGCCCAGGCTCCGTTCTCCCCGGAACTCGGCTGGAAGGCTTCTGCACCCCAGCTCTGCACTGTCCGGCGGGCCTCCGGGTCGTCACCAGTCCGCGCCGCGGGGACCGGACCCCGGTGGGGGAGGGGTGCCACCGTCCACCGCGCGCCCCGAGTGGAAATCAGGCCGGTGCGCGCCCGGGGTGCGGGGGCAGGCTGCAGCCCCGGAGTGACCTTGACCTCCGACCTCTGACTTTGACCCCGCGCGTCCCCCCTCCCGTCGTTCAGCTCTCGCGGGAGTCGCTCCGCGACCTTGGCAGGGACTCACCGCCCGCCGGAGCTGCCCAGGAGCCGTCGTCACTCGGAACATGGTGTCTGCCGCCCCGCGCCCCGCCGCGCCGTCCGCCTCCGAACACTCGCCTGCCGGACCCCGGGGGCACCGCCTCCGCCGCGCCGGGAACGCTCGCGAGACGCGCGAACGGGAGCGCAGGGCCCCGGGCGCCTGCCCATTGGGCACGGCCGAAAGTCAGGGGCCGGGCTCGGAAGTGGGGCAGAGGGCAGCCGCGCGCCCCCGGGAGCCGCGCGCGGGTGCGCGCGCTTTCCCACGCCCCGTGACGTCACTGCCCCGGAGGCCCGGGCCCGCGGGAGTGGGGTTCAAGCCGTGCCCCTCCTGGGAGAAACTCGACGGCTTTCATCCAAGTACCGAGTCAGCTGCATGAAACCTGCGCATTTAACCCCCTTCCCGGACCGGGGAAAGTCCTAAACGTGCTCCCGGGGCCAGAGCACTGTAAATCAGAACGTGCATAGGGTACTGACTCTGGAGGAAACATACCAACGCATACCGAGAAAGTACCACTGCTGTTATGAATCGAGGGGAACCTCTGAACGGGGAGAAAGATTCCAGAAAGAAACAGCTGTGTACGGACTCAAGTCTAAAGGACACGGAGGGAGAGGGCTGAAGAGATGAGGCTGGAACTGCACATCACGGCCTTAACTGAGATTTGGGGCGCCTTTATAGACTTTTCTCCCCTTTCTGCCTAACCCTGACACTCCCCACCATTACCTCTACCACCCCCCACACATCCTGGTCTCATTGCTTTTTAAGATAATGAACCAAAAAGCAAGATAGTACAGTGGGAAAGGCACTAGCTTTGCATGCAGGCAACTTAAGTGGATTGCCAAACACCTTGTTTGTATATGGTCCCCTCCAAGTTCCTGCAGGAGTGTTCCCTGAGCACAGAGCTAAATGTCCACCTTGAGCACTATTGGGTGAGGCACCAAAAAAAAAAAACCTATATGCCATCTTGTTTCAGTTCTGTTTTTTGCTGCAAGTCTCAGTAACTTTCTCTTTGACTCAATAACCACCTGTCTATCGACATCTGTCCTTTGACACCTCAAATCTAAGGCCAGGGATAAGTCCTCGGGCTGGAACTCTTGAATTCAATCCCCATATGACCTGGTTCCCCTAGCACCGGTGGGTGTGGCCCCAAAACAAAAACAAAACACAAAGAATGTCAGATCCCCCTGTTCCTTGCTGCCAGGGCATTCAATCCAGACTCAATACTCCTGAGCTCCCCTTCTCCTCCTCCCAGGAGCTCAAACCAGAAGCCAGCTGACTCCTTTCTCTGCTTCCTTTGCTGTCTTGTCTGTCCCTACGTGCTAGGAAACCCTGTCCTCACATTGCTGCCAACCCAGCTAAACTCTCTTCCATCCCAACTATGCTGGATTGCGGTGGCTGCCATTTTCCTGTGTGGACTTAGCTTCCACCTTCTCCACCTCTCTCCTACTGCAGTGAAAGGGCTATTTCTAAAGGGTAAACTGCAATGTGATGGCCCTGTTGAATCCACCTCAGTGGCTCCCCAATGCCTTTTAGGATAAGATCCAAACCCCTTACTGTGATTTATAAACCCTATCTGGGCTGATTTTTCCTTTCTCTCTAATCATGTCTTCAACCCCCTCCATCCCAAAGATGAAAGAGAATTTCCTTCTCTCTCTATTTTGCCTCCTTCTCCCCTTTTACTCCTAGAGCTGTTTAAATGCCTGGTTAGTGGTTAGGTCACTTGCCTTGCACATAGCCGACCCAGCATTCAGTTCCTGGCACCCATATGGCCCCCAAGCCCCACCAGGAGCAATCCCTGAGCACACAGCCAGAAGTAAGCCCTGAGCTTACTAAAGGGTAAACTGCAATGTGATGGGTACAGCCCAAAAATCTAAAATAATCATTTCCTGTTTATTGGCATTTCAGTTGTGCTTCTCCACTCACAGACAACTCTGGGTTACATAACTCTCCAGATGCCCCCTCCTTATTCTTGTATTTCCTGTGATGGCCACTGTCACATAGGTTATAATGGCCTTCTTTCTTGTCTGTCTTGACCTCTGAAGGCAGAAGTGCCTTCCTTTCCAGATCATGTCTGCATAGTATCTGCAGGATAACTGGCAGTATTTGTTGGATGAAGCGAGAAATGAATGACTTGCTATAGAATCCAGACTTTCCCACAACATTTGTAAGCAAGGACAGCCTATGTTCAGAAATGGTCTCCGTTGCCAGTTAGCAACAACTAACCATTTCAATCTGGTTGAGTTTACCGACAGGTCCTATTGTCTCTACTTCCAAAAGTGGAATGTCCAGAATACAATAACTGACACCAATACCACTACTTACCACCTTCTCTGAGGCCCCTTTCATCCCTCATCCAGTACCAACCAGACCCGAGCCTACTCAGCTTCTAAGATCAGACCAGACCAGGTACGTTCAGTGTGGTATGTCCATAGACCTCAATTATCTCTAACCTGGATCGTTGCAGGTTCCTTCTACCTGGACTTTTGGTTTCTTCCTGTGACTCTGCCATCTCTTCTTCAAATAGCAACTGAACCTATTCTCTGCGCTAAATCCTCTTTACCATGGTCTACCCCCACTGCATACACAGGCCTTCCTGCTACTCCCTGAACTTGCCAAGAAGCTCTTTCAAAGGTTTGCCTTCTACTCTAATTTCTCCACCTGAAATGCTCTTTCTTGTGGCTCTTTTCCTTGCCTTTTTTCAGGGCTATGTCAAAAGTATCTTCTCAGCTCAACCTTGGCTTCTGGTATAAGATTCTGGAGGAGCTATTCCTGAGTGGGGCCATGGAGAGGAAGGAGGAAAGGGGGTGATTTTTCCTGCTGGATAAGAGGGAGAAGGCAAGGGTTGACTGTGATGACACCTCCTCTCCCACTCCCACCCCTTTCTTTCTTTCTTTTCATTTTGGACAAACGTGTAATGCTCACTAATTACCATTCAGCATGAGTCAGATCATAAAATTCATAGTTTCTGCCATTAAAGCATCTCATAAATGAATGGAAAAAGAGACACTTAAATGTCTCTAGAGAAATCCTCTAAGATTATGTTTTAGTGCATATCATTTTAGTGGTACTGGGCATCATGTAAATATGAACCCTCCTATGGGTCTCCCCCAAATCTAGAGGACAACTCACATATCCTTATGAGCAATTCCCGTCAGTTCTCTCAGACTCTGGTAATTTTCTGTCTCTTCCTCTGCTTTGGCTCTGCTTGCCAGGAACCATGCTGCCCCATGGGCATGGTGCCTCTGCTGGCGTGACTGCTGCTGCTGATTCATGGGAGCTTCAGAGCTGCCGAAGCTGTTTGGTAGGGATGGGCATAGGGCTGGAGAAGCTTCTCTCTCCTTTGAGCTTTGCTTTGTTATGAGTGGGAGGAAGGAAAGTGTATTTCATGTGCCTATATATGTGTGTGCGTGTGTGTGTGTGTGTGTGTGTGTGGTTTGTTTTATTTTGTTTTGTTTTGGGGCCACACCTGGCTATGTACAGGGTTTACTCCTGCCTCTGTGCTCAGAAACCATTCCTGGTAGACTTGAAGTACCTTATGTGGTTCCAGGGGTCAAACCTGGGTCAACCATTTGAAAGACAACCTATCGCTGTACTAACACTCTGGTCTCATCTATTGCTTTTAAAGTAACCTATCCTCTTTTTTTTCGACTTCACGGGGCTTGGGCATGAATCCAATAGGGAGCGGAGTCGGGAGGTAAATACAGTGATAAACAAAATGTTAAGTTTTTTCTTCCATGTACAGATTTATGGGGACAGGAGCAGCATGACTTCTATCTACCATGTTGTTATAGACATGGTCTAAATCCACACAACTTCCATTCAAGGTGGGTCCTCTACTCTTTGTTTTCACAAATCAGGATTGTGAGGAAGAGGAAAGAAACCAGTCACTCTAGACAACAGGAGAAGACCTTACAGCAGAAATGTCATGGACCTGCATTAGCAAAAGACTATAGGTTGCTGGAGTGTGTGTGGTGGGAGGAACTTCAGACTGAATGTTTGATGCCACAATGCCCAAAAGAAGAGAGAGAGAAAGAGAAAGAGACACAAAGAGAGAGAGAGAGAGAGAGAGAGAGAGAGAGAGAGAGAGAGAAGAAAAGTGCCTGCTATAAAGACAGACAGGGGTTGGAGGTAGGGAGTGATGGGAGAAAACCTGGGGACACCGGTGTTGGGAAATATACACTGGTGGAGGAATGGGTGTTGGAATACTGTATAGCTGAAATCCAATCACAAACAGCTTTGTAATGGTCTATCTCATAGTGATTCAATTAAAAAAATATAAAAGAATGTTTGGTGCCTCAAATTTTTTGTGCTAGGAAAATTTTGCATCCTGTTAATTGACAATAAGTGTCAAGAGGGAAAATCAGATAAGATGACAATAGTACAGAGAGAGGGGTTTGGTCCCCAGCATCCCATATGATCTAGATCGG
>JAOXYA010000001.1:583408-605752 GCA_028565675.1 Sorex palustris
GGCTCTCTGAGAGGGAAGAGATATATATATATATATATATATATATATATAGAGAGAGAGAGAGAGAGAGAGAGAGAGAGAGAGAGACATATACATACATATATATATGGAAGTGTATGTTTGTTAGATTTTTAGATAAAGAAGATGTGGTATATTTATGCAATTGAACGCTACTCAGCCATAGAAAGACTAAATGTGAGGGATGTTAGAGAGATAGTACAGTGGAAAGTGGGTAGGACACCTGCTTTACATGCCGCCAAGCTGGGGTTTGACCCCTAGCACCCCATAAATTCCCTGAATCCCTGCCAGTTGTGATCCCTGAGCTCAAAGTCAGGAGTAAACCTTGAGCACCACCAGGCATGGACCCAAAACACGACAAACACAAAAGATTAAATTTGACCAATTGCAACAAAATAGAAGGAGCTCGAGGGAGTTATGCCAACTGAAATAAGTCAAAAGAAAAAACATTAAGTATGGATGATTTTACCTATGCATTCAATGTAAAGATTTTTTAAATGATAAAAAGGGGCATAATTCTAACTGGGGTTCATTTCCAGGCACAATGTGGTCCCGGCAGCATCTCTGGGTGCAGCCCTAGAGTTCCCAGACCTGCGTGGTTGGCCAGGTTCCCCTGCACTGCGGGGCCCAAGCAGCATCACATCCTCAGGTTGCACTGAAATTGATGACTCAGTTGATGGAGAATTGCTGATGAGGTCCCTTAAGCTCCCAAGCACTGTTTGAAACTCCTCTCCCCAAACCAAAAAAAAAAAATTTTTTTTTTTTTTGCTAACTCAACAGAAATAAGAAACTGAACATTGACAATCACCTTGGGATTACTGATGAGAAGGGACTGGGAGATGAAAGAAACAGGACCACAAAAACCTCATTTTGAAAAGCCAGACTCCATATTGTGCCTCAGGGTCATGAATTTACAACCTAGTAAGGCATAAAAACATGCCAGACCTAAATGGCCAGGATGATTCAAGTAAATGTTACAAAACGTGTTAACCGCTTTGGTTTCTGTACCTCCACTTGCTTGCTCAAGCCCGGGAGAATGCACCTGGCAGGGGGCACCCAGACACACAGGCATGCACCCAGTTGTGTAAGCAGGAGGACACAGGGCTTATAAACCTCTTCCAGAGGGCAGCCCGGGTTCCAAGCACACAGAGTAATCCCAGCTTGTGAACCCTCAGCGTTGAATCTCCTGTATGAGTGTCCTCAGCACTGAGTCCCTTGTATGAGAGTGTTTTGGTGTGTGAATGAAACCTTGATATATCTGTCCTGTCTCTGTGTGTGTTGGTTGGCAGCTGAGCTTAGGCTTGTGGCCGCTTAACAGGGGAGGTGAGTTAAGATAGGAGGTTTAAAAATATTTTTAAGGTCCAGAGCAATAGCACAACAGGCAAGGTGTTTGCCTTGTATGCACCGCCAGGAGTAATTCCTGAGTGCAGACCCAGGAGTAACCCCTGAGCATTACCAGTTGTTACCCAAAAAGCAAAAAAAATAAAGCAAAAAAAATTAATTAAAAAAAAGCTGAAGAAAAAAGAATTCTGAGTGAGTTACAGAAACTGTGACATAATAAATGATATTATTATCTTAAGCCACTGATTTCTGAACTAATACAACTACAAAACTACAATCTTGTGATGTATTAATTTTTAAGTTTTCTTCAGCCCATTTATTCATCATTAATGTTCATCATTCTTATTTGAGTTCTTAATACATAAAGGCTTTGAGGGGTATCAACTCCTTTGCTTATCTTAAATAATATATAGCTAATATATAGTTTGTCTTACGAAGTCAAACCCATGTTTTCTTTTTTGGTCGAGGGGAAAGGGTTGGGCGACACCCAGAGGTGGATTACTCCTGCTGGGCTCCAGGGACCATATACAGTCCCAGTGTCCTAGGAATTGAACCTTGGTAGGCTTCATGAGAGCAAATGAGTACATGAGCAACTTTATTGCTCTACTATCTCTCCAGCCTTGAGTCTCATAATTTCCATCTAGTATCTCTGCAGTTTTGTCATTACAAACAAGTCTTTAATCTGTTGTGTTTTTTTAAATTAAACAAGTTTTATTGGATCACTGTGAGATATAGTTACAAACTTGCATGATTGTGTTTCATTCAGAGAATGCTCAAACACCCATCCCTCTACCAATGCACACTTTCTACCACCATTGTGGCCAGTGTCCCACCTGCCACCCCACCCTACCCCACTCCCTGCCTCTCTGGCAAATCTTTAATCTGTTTGGAGGAAGTTTTTATAAGTGAGTTGAGATAGTGAAGTCCAACATTGTTCTCAAATTTACCAACAGTATCTATAGAATAACCATTTGCTTTTCCATGGGATTTATATCAAATTCAAAAGTCTACTTTTGGGGCCAGAGCAATAATAAAGCAGGGAGGGCATTTGCCTTGCATGTAGCAATTCAATTCCCAGCATCCCATATGGTCCCCCAGCACCACCAGGAGTAATTCCTGAGTGCATGAGCCAGGAGTGACCCCTGTGCATTGCTGGGTGTGACCCAAAAAATTTTTTAAAAGTTTGATTTAGAACATTTTTCCTTCCTTACAAACTTTTCTCACTGTTCTTACACATTTTTTATTACTCTTTAGAATTATACTTGCATTGCTAGAAATTATCTATACAGTTTTACACATTAATAAATGAATTAGTATTGGAGATGGGGTAAAGCACATAACAACATATTAGTAGTTTCTTATACAAGGGCTTAATGATTCCAAGATGAGATACAACAATCTTCAATATTTTCTTCTTAAGGAAACTTTTTTGATCATTATTAGCAGATTATTCATAACAAGTAATACAACATAAATTATTTAGGACCTGCTATTGGAGCCAGCTTGGATGGTGGCGGGAAAATTCAAAATAATGGTGGTGGGAAGGTATAATTGTTCTGGGATTGGTGTTGGAATATTGAATGTAATACATTATTATGAACAACTTTATAAACTGTTCATTGATTTGCTTGAGTGGGCACCAGTAATGTCTCCATTGTAAAACATAAAATAAAATTTAAAAAAAGAAGTAGAGCACATACCTACTATAATTTTTTAAAATTTTTTATTCTCTAATGAATCACTGTGAGGTACAGTTACAGACTTACAAACTTTCGTGATTACGTTTAAATCATCCAATGATTGAGTACCCATCCCTCCACCAGTGCCCGTTCACCACCACCAATGTTCCCAGTATCCCTCCCATCCCTCTATCTCCCCCCACCCCCACCCCCACCCCACCTCTGTGGCAAGCACATTCTCTTTCACTCTCTCTATCCTTTAGGGTGTTGTGGTCTGTAATGCTGTAAAGTATTGAATGGCCATCATGTTCCGTCTATAGTCTGCTTTCAGCATGCATCTCCCATACCGAGTGAGCCATCTAAATATCCTTTACTTGGTGTTCCCTTCTCTATCTGAGCTGCCTTTTCCCCCAGCATGTGAGGCCATCTTCCAAGCCATAGAGCAACCCTCCTGCTCCTTTTTGTTTGGGGGAAAGCTCCTTCTTGCTTGGCTCATTCAACCTCACCCATTGTTTTCTTGTGTTGCCTGTACTCTCCTTTGTCTCCTCTTACAGAACAAAACTGCTTAGAACCTGGACAGATTGTGTGGATCCACCGAATCTCTCTGCTTCCCACACAGCCTCTTGCTCTCTGGAACATCCTGCTAGTGCTTGATAAACTTGCTGGCTATTAACTCTACTTTCCCTTGCTTTTTTTTTATTATAAACTGTGGGCGACAGGAGACAGTTGAATGAGCCACTTACAATAGCAAGAGGAGTGTTATTATTTTGTTCTGATGGTCTTTACAAGCATAAGCCATGTCGAAGTAGCCATAAATAATTTGTATTGTCATAACAGAAGCTGATCAAAACAGACCTCATCACGGTGATGTGGCAAAATCTGATACAAGCTGCTTTTCTGCTGCCTCCAAACCAATTATCCATCCAGAGAAGATGAAATTCTGACTGGATTCCCTCCCGAATCAGATTAATGCCTCATCCTCAATCACATTAATCACAATCTGTCCATGACTATACTTCAGATAATCTCATTGGACAGGAGGTGACAACCCAAATTCTATTATCTCATTTATGATCTATTTTTGGAATCTTCCAGGAACTTTAGCCTCCAGAAGATGTTTTGCAGTGAAAGAAAAAACTAGGAGGTTCTCCTGAAAACCATTGCTTGATGGGTTTTTGACATTTGATTTCATTTATAACTCCTATTTTGTTGCTTTGGGTGAATCTATAAACAAAATAGGTTCTTGCAAAGACAAAAAAATAGCTTTTTATGAATGTGTGTTGGGGAAAAAAGGATATCCTTTCAAACCTTTAAAACATTATGACAGGGTTTTGGTGTTTGACTTGCATGCGGTCGACCTAGTTCCATCGCCAACATCCTGTATTGTCCCACGAGCACCACCAGGAGTGATTCCTGAGTGCAGCCAGTAGTAACCACTAAACACCGCCGGACATAAACCCAAAAGCAAAAAAAAAAAAAAACCCAAAACCATTATGACAAAACTGGAGAGATCATATGTTAAGTTGCTTGTCTTACATGCAATTGATCACAAATGATCCACCTAGCATTGCCAGGGGTCAGTCTGGAGCAAAAAGCAAGGAACAGATCATGTGCCCCTAACTCTTCCCACAAACATTATGACAATAATGAAAAGGAAACCTTGTCTTTAGGATGATCTCTGGTACAGGGACCAGAGAGATAATACAGCAGGTAGACTGCTTGCCCTGCACGTGGCCGACATAGATTCAATCCTTGGTATGCCATATGGTCTCCTGTGCACTGCCAGGAGTGATTCCTGAGTGCAGAACCAGGAGTGATCCCTGAACATTGTTGGGTGTGGCCCCCCAATCCAAAATTAAATTTTAAAAAAATAAAAATAGAAAAGGATGATCTTGGGCACATTGCTTTCATTTGTTTCCAAGTGGAAAAGACAAGTGTCTCTTAAGGGTCCTAACTCACTCACTCCAGAGGGCAGCAAACACCTAAACCTGGACTCAACTGTTCAGAAGTGAAGAACTTAGTACAACAGTTCTTTCCAGTTGGAGAATTGCAGAGAAACTAGACAGTTCACATTTGAGTCACACTGAAGGCTAACATCGACCATTACTCAGATTCTCTTGAAGACAGAGCAAGAGAAGGAAAGGAAGTTCCTGAAGCCTCGCCATTCCCATACCTTGCCCACGTGCACTGACTCTGGGTCCTGGGGCTACAGCTCAACAGAGAACACTCCCTTCAGGGGGACCCAATCCACCGGGGAAGAAGATTCCCACAACACAGGTGGCTTTCTCGATCAAGAGGTTGTTTGTAATGCCTTGAACAAGGTACAAGTATATGGTTTTCTTCTCTTTTCTCTAGATTACACATTGAAAGTCCTCCTTCACACCCTGCACACATGCTCCCCAGCATTGTTACCTCCCAACAACCCCTTTCTAAGTAAAGACATGGCAACGCAAAGATACAATGTAGGGCCCAGGGAGATAGCTCAAGTGACAGAGCACAGTCCTAGCATGCACGAGACTGATCCCCAAAGTACCTCTTCTTATGGCCTCCAACTTCAGGCCCATATTGCCAAACTAAGCATCTCCTGGTATGACCCCCCCATATTAAAATATGCAGTGAAAGAACCAGAGAGATAGTCCAACAAGTAAGGCATGCAGCTTACTTCCTGCCTTGCATGCAGCTGATCCAGATTTGACCTCCAGAACCACAGGTGATTCCCAAAGTCCCACCAGGAGTAATTTCTGAGTGCAGAACCAGGAGCAAACTGGTTGTGGCCCCCAAACAAATGAATGAAAGAAAGTGTATTGAGGGGCTGGGAAGCTAGTACAAAAGGTTGAAGTGCATATTCTATATACGAGAGCTCAGGGCTCAATCCCTGGCATATGGTCTCCTAAACACCAAGATGAGTGGCAGCCCATCTCCTGGAAATAACTTACACTCTACCCTTCACCTGTCATTCATCATAGCTGAGCCTATCCTACTTTATACATACTCAAATCACTTCCCTTATTGTATCTGGGCAATTATCTTGAGTTTCATCTCAAGTGTAATTGCCCTCCTTTTCTTATTAAAAGCAGAAGATGCTCCATAGACATGATGTGAAAACACAGAAGACAACATTTAAGGAACACAGACCCCTGTGAAGCATTACTTGCCTTCCTCAAGGTCACCCAGATGACTGGGAGCCACACCCACAAACCATTGTCCATTCACCAGGAAATACCCCTTGCCTACAACCAGCCCCAGAAAAGATCAAAATTTAAGTGTTCAAGTCTGGTTTCTACTGAGTGTGCTTTTGCACCGTCATACCATCGCAAAGGCATTCCTCAAGCCATCCTAAGCTGGGAACGATCTGTAAGCAGTTGAGAATGGTTGACCTCCATCCATCTGCTCCCCCAAACTAGTCTTCCTCCTATCATGCCCATTTCTAGGGAGAGGAAAGAAGTTGTCCAGACTGTTCACTTCTTCCTTCATCGCCCTTTTTACTCCTTTCTCATTACCTCTTATCTGGTCATACCATTTCTCCATCTGAATGCCCTTTGCACCACAGTGGGGTTCCTTGCCATGAAGATGGCCTTGGAACTCAGACTGGCATGCAAGGTTTCTCACAGTCTGACCCAAACATTAATCTCTGTTTCCTTTAGTAACAGGATACTGCTATGGATGGCATGCGCTCTCCTGACCCTGTAACTAGTCTCATACTACTGCCCACATTCTTTTCTTTCCTTTATCCTTCCAGGCAATCCTTCTAGGTGGTCTGAGGGCTCCTTCTAGCCTACTCAGACCAGCAGCTCCATGCTCAGGCCTGAAAGTTCTAGAGGCCATGGGGATATACCCAATGATGCTTAGGGGGCTTCGCAGTATTGGAGATTGAATTCAGCTCCTTGAGCAAGCAATGAATATGCTCCCGCCTTCTGAATCATTTCCCCATCCTCATATTCTGTTTCTTTTTGTTTGGGGGCCACACTTGGCTATGCTCAGGAGTTATTCCTGGCTATGCACTCAAAAATTACTCTGGGGGGCTGGAGAGATAGCACAGCGGGTGGGGCGTTTGCCTTGCACGCGGCTGGCCCGGGTTCGATTCCCAGCATCCCCATGTGGTCCCCTGAGCACCGCCAGGAGTGACTCCTGAGTTGCAGAGCCAGGAGTAACCCCTGTGCATCGCCAGGTGTGACCCAAAAAGCAAAAAAAAAAAAAATTACTGTGGGGCTGGAGCTATAGTACAGCAGTAGGGCATTTGCCTTGCACGTGGCCAACCCAGGTTCGATTCTCAGCATCCTATATCGTCCTCTGAACACTGCCAGGAGTGATTCCTGAGTGCAGAGCCAGGAGTAACCCTTAAGCATCACTGGGTGTGACTCAAAAAGCCAAAAATAAAATTATTCCTGGCAGTACTCAAGGGATCATATGGTGTGTGGGGATAAAACCCAGGTTGGCTGTGTACAAGAAAAGTGCCTTACCTGCTGTATTATCTCTCCGGCCACCCCCGTATTCATTTTTGATACAAATCTCCCCATCTGTTCACAATGCTCCCAAATTGCTCTTGATTCCCACCATGCGCCTCTGTGAGTCTGCTCTTTATTCCTAGGAGACTGACCAGCCTTCAAGAATCCTGTTGGACCTTCAGGGAGCAGATGGGAAGTCACAGGCTACAGAAAGCATTTCCAGCTATGCCTCTGCTCTGCAAGCTTCAGTTCTCTGTATTCCTCTTCCCAAGAGCTGACCCTCAGCTGGACAGGCTGAATCCACAATATGCTCCTGAATTAGACTTGACTCTGGTTTGCACAGAGGTGTCTTGTAAAAAAAAAATGTAGGGGGATGTAGGGAGGCTTAGTAGAGTTAGGGAAGTGAGAGAATGCAAAAGTAGGAGTTGGGGACCTGGCCCAGGTGGTAGAGCTTTCGGCTTAAACGAGGGATCCCCTGAGTGCTAATTCTCAGCAGCATGTGATCCCCTGAACTTTACAGGGTGTGGCTCAATGGTTCCTGATGCTCTTTGGGTCTTCCTACTACTGGGCATGACACCTGGGAGTGAAGAAAACGGGCTGGTGAGTTAGTACAAGGAGGCATTTGCCTTTTATGCAGCCAAGCCCAGTTTGATCCCCACTCACATATAGTCCCTGAAGAACTTCTGGGTATAATTCCAAGGCCCCAGAATAAATTAATTTGTTTTTTAAAATTGTCAATAAGGGTGGTCCTTGTAAAATTCATCTTGGTTTGCTCAGCATCCATGTGCAAGGCAGGCTCCCACTCTCTCAAGAGCCTCTGAATTCAGATGCTGTCTGGAACAAAATGTAAATTCCTTGGAGGCCTTGTTTATCTCAGGCATATTCTATAAGAGACACTAGCATTTTCCTATGGATCTACTGTTGAGTATTTAGATATTATATTAGTGTTTTGTTCAAATCTTCATAGGCTAAGGCTTAGACATAGTTGAGAAAAGAATAAGAGGAATCTAACTAGAGTTTGGTCAAGGAGATAATTATCTCCCACCTTCACTATCTTCCTTGCCTCCTTACCAAGCTCCCTGTTTCAGTAAATGACATTTTGTCCACCCAAGGCCCTAGTCCTAGCCTAGCTTAATTGGAAAGTTTTGACTTCTGCAGAACAGCCATCTACTTCCAACTTTCAAGTTTATTCTCTCCTCTCTCTCTCTCTCTCTCTCTCTCTCTCTCTCTCTCCCTCCCTTCACTCTCCCCCTTTTTCTCTCTCCCTTTCCCTCTCTCTCTTGGTATTTCAGCCACACCTAGCTGTTTTCAGGAAGTACTCCTAGCTCTGTGCTCAGGTTTCATTTCTGACAGGGCTCAAAATGGCACACCATGTGTTGGGAATCTTATTTTTGCTCATTATCTGGGTCGTAGTAGATGGAGAGATAAATCTGGAAGAAAACTAGAGGGTTGACCCCAGGTTGACAGTAATGGATAACCAAGAACCCCAGAACCCCTGAACAAACTCCTCAAAGCCACTCCCAAGTCACTTGGAGCCAGTTCCCTTCTGGTAAGACAGGGAAAATGCAACTTCCTCCGGTCATAGAGCCTTCCTGAGACCCCTTTACCCCTCAAGATCTGACTATGGTGTCTTATCCCAGCAGCAACATCCAGGTATAGCTTGGGAAGAAACAAAGTTTTCCATGCTTTTTAAATAATAATAATAATAATAAGGGATCATCATTCTTATTCTTCTGTAGTTAGTCTCTGGATCCTCCCAGGAGAAGAGCGCTAAAGATTGTGGATTCCTTAAAACAGAGTGACCTTGGCACATAGCTGCTATAAACAAAGCAACAAACAAATAAATAAAACTCAGTAACACAGAGAACCTACCTCCCATGTGTGAGGCCCTGGGTTCAATCCCAGGCACCAAAAATAAATGAGATCATTTGCAGCTAGACACATTCAAACCACAAAAATTCATAACTGTCCTCATACTAATGCATGGCTTGGGTTTGACTCTCAGTGAGTCCACTTCTTACTAGGCAGGGAGGCCTAGATATAGGCAACCAGCCTGTGTGAGTCACAATGCCTTGTGACTTAGAAAGGCCCTGTACTTGGTTTAATGTTCTGTCATCTGGAAATTCTCAACATTTTTAGAGAGGGGATCTACATCTTTATTTTGCAGCACTAACCATATTTTATATAGTTTATTTCTTCAAAGGAGGTTTTCAATGAAACAGCATGTGAATGCTTCACGCAGATCTTGGCCTACAGTAACTTGTTAGCAATTAGGGAGAAGGCAAGGGGCTCATGAGACTAGCAGTGTCATCAGGAACCTCATTGATCACAAGGAGTAGTAAATACAACGGACTTGGGAAAAGAGCAGAGGTTGATGGGTCAGGGATAGGAGAGGGGTAGAGGTTGGAGCCAAAGGACCGGTCTGGTCCATTCCTAGGAGGGACAGAGACAGAGGAGACAATGGAAGACTCCCCCCCCCGCCCCCCAACCTTGTGATGCTTATAGACTTCAGCAGGAAGAGTCCTGGTCTGCTTCCAGCTCCATCTCTGTCCCTAGGACAGGTCCCTGGGTACCTGTTTCTTTTCTAATATCCATGGTGAAGATGAATGCCCTGTCACTGACAACACCTTCCTCTATTCCTGTGGCATGCCCTTGGTGAGCAATCTGGAAGCAAAATGGAGTAAGGAATCTATAAACACTCTCTAGAGGCAGAAAGCTGGGTCTAAATCCTAGGTTCCACCAATAATACAACCAGGGAATGGGGCCAGAGTGATAGTACAGTGGGTAGGGCATTTGCCTTGCACGTGACCAACCTGAGTTCAATTCCTGGCATCCCATATGGTTCTCTGAGTACTTCCAGGTGTAATTCCTAAGTGCAGAGCCAGGAGTAAGCCAGGAGTACTGCTGGGTGTGACCCAAAATCAAAAAAGAAAAGAAATATATAACTAGGCACAAACTGCCTAATCTCTGCTGATCTCAGTAACGTATCTGTTACATAAGAACGCTTTTAACAATGTAAGCCCTTCCTCAAATGGTTGTGAGGGGAAAGACAGTGATGTAAATGAGGGTGACACCGCAAGAGGGTCCAGTATGTTTGCCTTTATGATGATGCGCAGTTTGGTCTGATATCCTCACCACTTATGTGATTTCATGGGGTCGGGGGCGGGGGGGAGGCGATAAAGCATCCTCGAGCATGTGAAGGTCTACAGCATTGGTAAGAATGGGAAGGAAGCTGAGTGTTCGTCTGTGTATGTGTGTGAATATATGTGTATCGTGTGTGGGACCTGAGCTTGCACAGGCAAGCAGAGTGAGTTGATCACCTCTTCGAGCTCCAGCTTTGTTTTCTCTCAAAGGAAGATCTGTAAGGGGCTGGAGAAGTAGTACAGTAGGTAAAGCACTTGCCAAACAAACCTGGGTTCAACCCCCAGCACCCTGGCATATGGTCCTCTGAGCACCTCCAGGAGTGATTCCTAAGTGTAGAGCCAGTAGTAACCTCTGGGTGTGGCCTAACACTGCCCCCCCACACAAAAAAAACACAAAAAACAAAGAAGAAAACTGAAGACATAGAAGAGAAAGTTTCTCAAAGTTTCTAGTTCTTAATTTTTAGAAGGAGAAAAAGGGGCTGGGGTGAGGGGTGGTGAGGAAGAATTGGAGGGTTGATGAAGCAAAACTGTAAGGGACTAAAAGCCAGCTTGCTTTGGCTGTCCCGTGTGTCTTCAGTGGTCTCCAAACCCTTTTCCTTTCCTGCTCTTTCTCTCTTGCTCCCAGTGCAGGGGCAGTACTCACTGGCATTTCAATGACCACCTGTGCTTTTCTTTCTCAGGATCTTTGTCCAGTAAGCCTATCATTGAGGGAAACCATAAGCAGATAACTTTAGGCGACAGCAGTGATGAGGTTGGTGGTGATGGTGCGGGGGGAAGGTTAAAGAAGAAAGAAGACATGAAGCCTTCTCTATGTTCTATCTCCCAGACAACCCACACTGGAGCATCTGGGAATGGTGCATTCTCCAGAGCAGTCAGTGAAGCCTGAGAGTGGAGGAACCACCACTCACTTGGGTATTCAACAGTACAAAGGATTAGGGCAATGCTGCCATCAGCCTGGCTCTGCTTGTAGCTCTGACTTACCCTGCAAGCACAGGCCATCCCTCCCCTCAATTTCCTCAGGAACAGGTCCAATCACCCTCATCTCAAAACATTGCTGTGAAGACCTGGGAGGTATTAGGACTTGTTCACATCATGGAGGCTGAATAACCTTTGAGCTGATTTCCTGGCAGAAGTGATTATGACCAACCCCCCCCCCCCTTACCTCCCCTTCATAATAGGATCGCAAAGGATTGGGGTCTTTCCTACCTGGTAAGGAGGATTTCCCTGGCCTTTTGACAGGAGAGTGTTAAAAGGCTGGGTCTAGGATTTCTGCCCCAACCTGCCCCCTTCTGGCCGGCAATACCCTTGAGTTGATTTGCTTGCTCCTGGCCAGTGCTAGAAGTCAAGGCCAGGGTTGCCTAGCAGGGGGCTTACACAGACTAGGTACTTCTTTTAGTTCAGCAAAGAAGCTTATTTACTGCCACCTTCCCCTCACACACACACAAACACACACACTTACACCTTTGACACTGTGCACCCAGATAAACAGACCTCCATTGTCCACAAATTCACTCAGAGCACTCTTCTACATATCCTCTCCTATCCCCACGGCAGACTCACAGCAAGTACCCATCTGCAAAGGAATCATCACAGCCTGCACACCTACTCTCCACCCGTTCCCCTCCGGAGCAGCATGGGGCACTCGGGAAAGGCCAGCGCAGAGGGGACCTCAGTACAGAGACAGCCCGTTGTGCTCATCAGCTTAGCTCAAATGTGCTCTGATTGCACTAGGCACCAGGTCACCTTCGAACCTTTCCCAGAGAAGAACGTCCTTAATCCCTGGAGACAGCGCAACAGGGTAGGGACTTGCCTTGTCCCCAGTCCCATCCGAGCCTGCCCCCAGCCTGCCCTGAGACTCTCTGTCTAAGCAGAGTCTCGAGTTAAGGCCTGAGCTCCGCCAAGTGTGTCCCCCCCCCCCCCCCCGAATAAAAACTCAATTATTATGGTAGTAAGCGTAGCTACAATTTTTAAGCCATTTCCCAGAAGAGGAAACGGACTGACAGTGAAGTGAAGTTAAAACAAGATGCCTCAGGTCACAGAGTGGGGTGGCACAGACCCACACATAAGCTCCCGGCTCCGGAGTCTCGAATGTCTGCATGGAGGGTTCAAACGCTACGAACTTCCTCCCTTGCATCTCTGCAAACGCTCACACTCTGGAGTGGCCAGGGACTGAAGAAAGACGCAGGTTGCGAGAGCTTGTAAACTGGGCTGAGGAACAACGGACCGGTAAGGATGGAGCGTTCCCAGGGGGAGCGCAGGGTCTAAGGCACGGAAGAGCTGCAAAGGGCTCTCTCTTAGCCACGCCTAGGACTATCCACCCAGGTGGGATCTTAGATATCCAGTGGGCCTAACCCCCCTACAGCCCTTCCCCTACCCCCCCCCACGCCTCCCCAAAGATGCTGCGCGCGCTCAGACCGCATCCTTGTCCCACCCAGGCCAGCAGCGCGAAGCGCCGGCTTGAAGGGAGCGGCTTTATGTTTTAGTGTAAGAGCAGCCGCGCCCCAGGCGCACAGGCCCTCGGAAACGCCCCCCACCCCCACCCCCCGCTCGCGCCTGGGATTCGGGTGGAGACGTTCTATTCCCCCGCGCGCACCAGGTTCTCGGTATACCTTTTAATGGGTGTACAAACAGTCACCACGGCCGGGTAAATATTATTTATAATTCATGGGGGCAGTGTTTGAACCCTTTCAAACAAACCCGCAGCGAGTTCTTTGAAAGAAATCCTGCCCGAGAAGCCGCGGATTTTCTAAGCACCGACAAATCTGCTGCGCAGTGAGTGCATTAACCCTTTGGAGCCACTTTGTTTTCCGATTTGCCTTCGCAGTGAGTCGGTGAAACGAAACACACGCGTTGATCTGTTCAAAATCGTTTGCTCTGGAAATGGAATGCCCCCAGCCCCCCCCCCCCCAGTGTTCACAGAAGGAGCTTTGCTATGAGGAGGGGGAGTCATGGTTAAATTATCCCTCTCCCCCTACCCCACTGCCCTCCCGCAGCCGCGCGCCCCCAATTGCACAAGTCAAGGTTCGAATGGGGATTCGGGGAGCGTCCTCGATTTCTTCGTGCTAGCACCTACCTAGCGTTCCGACTGGAATAAGTTTTCCACAGCGGACGGGTGGGGAAGTCTACGGAGAGTTTATCCAAACCTCCGTGGTCGTTCTCTAACATCTTTTCTCTAGCTTGGACCCTGATAACAAAGGCTCATGGTGGTGGACGCGACAGCGATAGTCGTGCTGAAATGGACCCCTTACCCAAGAGAGAGGATTGATTAGTAGCAGTTTTGTTCGGAAAGAATGGAGGTTTGAAAGAAAATCCTTTACACTCCCCAGCTACCCAGTTATCTATCCATCGCCCTGCTCGGGAGCGCCTGGGGAGACCTTCCCAAAATCTTAAGAGGAAGTCCAGAGCCTGCAGCAACCGCGGAGCCAGCTAGGCGGTGACGCAAAATCCAGCTGGGATTGCCCGATCCCAGGCTGGAGAGAGGATCCTAGTAGATTTCGGGGGAGGGGGCTGCTCTCCATTGTTCACTCAGGGCCAATCAGAGTTTGTCCATTTCCTTTCAACCAATCCCTGGTTCCCACCCTCCACCCCCCGCCTTCCCTGGCCCCCCTCCTTACGCCCATCCAGCCCCCGGGTCCCCATCGTCTCCCTCTCATCCTCGGGAGTTCTGGGGAAGCTTCGTGACGCCACAGGTCCCGCCCCCAGTTTCGGCCCCGGGCGAGTGCGTGCTGACGTCATGCTGCGTGCGGACCGGTGCGGAATCGCTCCTTCAACTCCGCGGGGCAGGAGTTAGTTAGCAAAGAGCCGAGGCTGGGCGCGCGACCCTCTTCCTTCTGCCTCTGGCCACACACTTTGCGCACATCTCTTTCCTGCATGGTGGACATTATTTTTCATTATCCTTTTCTGGGTGCTATGGGGGATCATTCCAAGAGTAAGTCTTTCTCGGTGTGGGTGTGGGTGTGTATGTGTTTGCTTAATATGCAAAATTTCTGATGCAGAAGAATGTTTAGCGGATTCTACAAGTGGCTTGTATTTGACAGGACACCAGGAGAGGACAAACAAAACGAATGCATTTCTTTCTCCTGCAGGACCGCTGGTCCGCGGACATCCTGTTGTGTTAATTTCTAGTTAAAGCCGATTCCTAAGCCTGCTAGGCTGACCTCGGGCTGTGAAATCTGCTTCTGTTTTGCGCTAAGGCAATGAGGTTTGATTTAGAGATGTGAGCTTTTTTTGCTTATTTGCTGGTCTTTGAAATACGGGAGGTTTCTCCAGGGTGATCTGAATACTTAAGCTAAGAAAGGGCAGAGAGGATGAATGATGAAAGCCGATGTGGTGTCTATGTTGGAAGAGGAGGGAGTAGCTGTGCGGAGTGTGTGAGCGGAAATGCCAGAACATCCCCGTTCAGTAGCGATGCGGCGGCGCCCGCAGTGCTTAATTGTCTATTCTTCTCACCAACACGTTAGCTTTAAGGTTACCGGTTTTCCCGATAAAATAACTATGCCCAAGAGGATATAATAGAAAAAAAAATTGGTGGAGGTGGAGACAAAAAACCTTAGCAAAATTATAAGATGGTGTGGGGGATTGTTTTCAATTTTCTGCACCTTTAAAAAGCCCAGCTACCTTTTCTTTGCTGTCGCAGTTCTTGAAAGAGAGCGCGAGCGGGCTTGGGTTGGGGCTAGAGTGGCTGCGGCCATCAGGGGCGCTCCGTACAGCCAGGCCTGACCCGGGCCCCGCGTCCTTCTCCGGCAGAGAAGCCCGGGACGGCTATGTGCGTGGGCTGCGGGAGTCAGATCCACGACCAGTTCATTCTGCGGGTGTCGCCCGACCTCGAGTGGCATGCGGCCTGCCTCAAATGCGCCGAGTGCAGCCAGTACCTGGATGAGACGTGCACGTGCTTCGTGAGAGACGGGAAGACCTACTGCAAGCGGGACTATGTCAGGTGAGGCCCGCGGGAGCCCGCAGGGCCCGGGGCTTGCGGAGGGAAGGCGCGTCTACTCAGGGGCCAAGGCGGGGAAGAAGGGCTTGCGGAGAGAAGGCGCTTCTACTCAGGGGCCAAGGCGTCCTGTCCCCACGCTGCCCCGGGAATCCCGCGGAGGAGAGCCGACTCCGCAGACTCCCCTCCGACCCCCAAGGGCCCTCCAGCTTCCCGGGAGCGCGTTCTGCCCGGGAGCGGGGAGCCGCCGGGAAAGCCAGGCCGGCCGCCGCCCCGTGCTGATGCGCCTCGGGTCCCCCGCAGGCTGTTCGGCATCAAGTGCGCCAAGTGCCAGGTGGGCTTCAGCAGCAGCGACCTGGTGATGAGAGCGCGGGACAGCGTGTACCACATCGAGTGTTTTCGCTGCTCCGTGTGCAGCCGCCAGCTGCTACCGGGCGACGAGTTCTCGCTGCGGGAGCACGAGTTGCTGTGCCGCGCCGACCACGGCCTTCTGCTGGAGCGCGCTGCGGCCGGCAGTCCGCGCAGCCCCGGACCGCTCCCCGGCGCCCGAGGCCTGCATTTGCCAGGTAAGCCCCGTGCCGGATCCCGCGCCGCTCTCTCATGGCAATACGTGTGCTCCCGAGGTGCTGGGGGGAAATGCTTGTGTTCCGACAAAAAGTTGTCACTGGCGCGGGATCGCGCATCTTACCCAGGATAGTGTTCTGCGGTGTGAGTTATTCAACGGGGCGTGCTGGGAACAAGGCTGTAGTCCTGTGTGCAAGGAGAAAACTGCGTGTGTGTGTGTGTGTGTGTGTGTGTGTGTGTGTGTGGTGGGGGGACCTAATACGAGTAGTGCGGTTCTATGCGATGATCCGGGATGTGCGGGTCTGGGAGCTGGAGGGCGAATGATAAGACGAATTCTGAAGTGGTTTCTATCTGGGGACTTGTACTGGGAGATTCCAGCAAGATGTGTAATTGCCGGAGAGGAAGGAGCCTTTAGCCTGCGGGTTTGTGTAAGAATGACAGCGGGCATCCTCGGAATTGTTTGGCCTGCCCGGAGCCCACCGGTAAAGACAGCCTTGTTGACCTGTCCCCCAACAAAGAACCAGTGTCTGTGTGTTTGGAAGTCTTTTGGAGGAACAGCTGAACCCATTGCCTCTCTGGGAGGAAGCACCAGGGTACTGGGGAACACATGGGGACCTCTGCACCCTGATCGGGAGAGCCCAGATCAGGGCCTGTGAGTTGGAGAGAGGGCTGAGTGTAGGGAGGGTGGAGGGAGGGTGCCTGGAGAGTTAGCTCCATGCACATAACCACCGACCTGGAGCATCACCCCCCCCCCCCACCAGATGAGCCTCAGGTGCCTTCCCAGTGTCCTTCTAGGGCTCCCGAGCTTTTGCTCCTTCGGGTGTTTCCTCCTCTATAGGGAGAGGAAACTGGGCTGGATGTGGACGATAGAACAAATTCAGAGAACAGATGGGCTATTTGTAAATATTTATCCAGACTGAGAATGGCCTGGAAGGGGACACAAATGGAAACTGTGCAGCTTCTCTCTGAGGGGTGAAACCTAGTTCCGTGGAGTGTGACACAGAGAGGAGGGAAACTGGCGTTGTTTGCACTCAGCTTTGGCAGAGTGAAGGGGTTCCATTTTGTTTGTTGTCGTTGGAGAGTTCTGGGGCTGCCAGAATCAGACCCGTTTCTCCTCTGAGGTGGAAAGAAATGGAGGCTAATAGAGGAGGATGCCAGCAGTTGCATGGGGACTCTGAGGGTGGGTGGCCCCTTTCCTGAAGGCTGGTGGGGGCATCCAGGGTGTGGGTCCCCAGGACTAAAAGGAAAGAATTGTTTCAGATTTGGAGGCCATTTGCATCTAGGGCCTAGAACACAAGGGGGAGGGGTGGCTTGCAAAGAGGGATAAGGGCCCTCAAGACTGGGGTAGTGGGAGACGAGCCCCTCCCATCCCCAAAGAGTGTGAAACCCCAAGTCCCAGTCAGTGGCATTTTTTCCCTGCAGAGACGCCTTTATTTTCCTCTGTTACTCTGAATACTCCGGGAATATTGGCCTGGCCCGGCGGGACTGGAGGGTTAGATGGCGCTCGCGGGAGCCAGGCGGCTCCACAGCGCCTAACAGAGAACCCCCACGTCCCTCTGGCGCACCCCAGTTGGGAACTTCTGTAGGGAAGGAGGGGACCCCGTAAGGAAGGGCTGAACAGGCACATCTCAGTCCGGGTAGAGCGAACTGACGGGAAGAGAGACTAGCAATGAGGCGAAATCAAGGGAATAAGGAAAGAAACGAAATCGGGGCTCTTAGAAGGATTCGGCCTCCCCGCAGCCCAAGTCCCTCCCTTTCCACTCCGCTCCTGTCCTCGCAGACCCGGGGTCCGGCCGGCAGCCCTCACTACGTCCGCACGTGCACAAACAGACGGAGAAGACTACCCGCGTCCGGACCGTGCTCAACGAGAAGCAGCTGCACACTCTGCGGACTTGCTACGCGGCCAACCCGCGGCCCGACGCGCTCATGAAGGAGCAGTTGGTGGAGATGACCGGCCTGAGCCCGCGGGTCATCCGCGTTTGGTTCCAGAACAAGCGCTGCAAGGACAAGAAGAAATCCATCCTCATGAAACAGCTGCAGCAGCAGCAACACAATGACAAGACGGTGAGGGAGCTGGCGCCGGCAGAGCCGCTGGCTCGGCTGGGGTTTGGAATTCATGTTGCAGAAATCAGCCTGCGCTTTGCTGGGTGGAAACCAGAGAGAGCTGGGGCCACTGGGGACTGGGCTTGGAAAAAGGGATTCTGCAAAAAGAGCATGCCTCTGAGCTAGGATTGGCTGGGGTTTTAGGCTCACTAAAATTTTTCTGAGATCAGGTCGCCCTATCCTAGTAGCACCCTTGAGATGGGAATCCAGGGTGCAGCTCAGAGCCTATGGTGGCAAGCTTGTGGAGCTCCTCAAGTTTGGATGGGTTGCATTTTTCTTTCCTTGTGATTCGTTTTTATTTGGGGGGGCAGCGGAGGGGGCACACCCAGAGCAGTGCTCAGAGTTCATTCGTGGTTCTGCATATTGGAATTATTCCTGGAGGGCTCAGTGACCATATGGAATGCTGGAGATCCAGCTCGCTTGGTGAACAAGGCCAGGGACCTACCCGCTGTACAATCTTTCAAACACTCTGCGTGGTTCGTTTTCAATGCTTTGCCTCTGCATACCTAGCGGGGATGTGCACGCAGGCCCTCAGAGCTCCCTTTCCTGTTGGCTCCCAGCAATGAGGCCAAAATCTGGAGCCCAGCAGGGGTATCCTCACATAAATGTGTGGGGAGATGAAGGGGAGGTGGCAAGGAGAAGGGTAGCTCAGCCCTGCCCGCTCCTCTCTGGCCCCAAATCTCACTGTGAAGGCAGGAAATGCAAAACCAGCCTTGAGTATCCCGGACCAACCTGTGTTTGTCCCGCAGAGCCTCCAAGGACTGACCGGCACGCCCCTGGTGGCCGGCAGCCCCATTCGCCACGAGAGCGCAGTGCAGGGCAGCGCGGTGGAGGTGCAGACTTACCAGCCACCTTGGAAAGCGCTCAGCGAGTTCGCGCTCCAGAGCGACCTGGACCAACCCGCCTTCCAACAGCTGGTGAGCCCTGTGCTTCCTATCCATCTTCAGGAAGGGCGTGGGAGTGGGGAATTAGCCAGGTATCCAATGTAGAAGTTTGGGGGGTGGGGGACAGGAAAGGGGGTCTCCTGTGATGAAGACAGGATGACTGCAACCAAACCCCTGATCATACTTCCCTCTAAGTGGTTGCAGGGGAGATGTGGGGGATTAAAGGATCCCGCCCCAATCCTAATAGCCGGGCGCACAAGAACGCCAGGCTCATTTCTCTGCAGGCCTTGCTACAAAGCGGGCGGCCTGTCCCCAAGGGGAACCCCTGGTCCGAGAGCGGGTCGCCAGCTCCTTCCAGAGTACCTCTAGCGCTCCATCTCCCATCTCCATAACTCTGCCGCCCTAGGTCTCCTTCTCCGAGTCTGGCTCTCTGGGCAACTCCTCCGGCAGCGACGTGACCTCCCTGTCCTCGCAGCTCCCGGATACTCCCAACAGCATGGTGCCGAGCCCCGTGGAGACGTGAGGGGAACCCTTCCCCTCCCCGCCAGCCCGCGGACCTCGCATGCTCCCTGCATGAGACGCACCCAAGCTCAGGCCATTCCAGCTCCGAAAGCTCTCTCGCCTTTGTAATTATAATAATTATTATTATTTAAAGAGAGAAAGAGAGGACTGAGAGAAGCGGTCAGGACCGCCCAAAGCAACCAGGACACAACCTGCGTTCACCAGACTGGAGAGGCGGCTCCGAGGACCTTTATTTTTTCAGAACCAGAACTTGGGATTTCCTAGTGTTAGCTCTGCCCTTCCTCTCCCTCGCTCTCCCGCCCCACGTTCCCAAGTCGACGTGGAAAAACACGCGGGGTCTACCGGGCGCCCTGCTCCCTCTCCGCGCTCCCAGCGGGGCGGCTCCGCCCGAGCTCTAGCCGGGAAGAGGATCGGGACCACCCAAAAGGAATAGACGCTCGCTTCCCCCAAAGCGCATGATTGCCGGGAAAATAAGTAAAACGAGACTTTCCTTGAACATGTTTTAAATTATCAGTCGACGGAGGACAAGAGTGTGTGAGCCTTTGCCGAACAAACAAACGTAAGTTATTGTTATTTATTGCGAACGGCCAGGTCATAGTGGGACGGATATTTTGATCTTAATAAAAAAGAAAAGAAAAGAAAAAGATGATAATCCGATGCGAGGCCGCTCCTGTGTGCTATTGGCGCAGCAGGCGGGCCGGAGGGCCGGCAAGAGAAAGCCCGTCTGGGTTTATTTCTACCCTCGCAGTGCGGACCGGGCCCCGCGCGCGTAGCTCGTGCCCGCGTCCCGCGAGCAGCGGGCCAGCGTGCTGCGCGCGGCAGGGGCGGGCCCGACGGGGATTGGGCGCCTTGCAAGATGGGGCGGGGCCTGCCCTGGGCTCAGCAGAGCGATGCGCGCGAGTTCGCTTGGCTCCGGGGCCCCGGCGCGCGCTCCCGGCGCGCGCTCCTTTGAGCCGAGGCTGGCGGGGGGCGGCTGGGCGGGGCGACCCCATTTGGCGGGAAACCTGCGCCGCTTGGGAGTCTGCCTCACCGCTGGCTCCAACCATTGCTCAGGCTCGCCAGGGTCGCGACTGTTGTTAGCTCCTGTCCTTGCCTCGTTCCCCCGCTCCCCTTCAAGAGTCGCAACCCCGCGCTCCGTTTGCTACCGGTGCACGCGGGTCCTCCCGCCTTTGCAACGCCCGGCTCGGATCCCTGCCCCCAGGTGTCACTCCTCCTGCCATCAGGGGGCCGAACAGCGAAGTCAGTCCGCGGACCCCTGCGCAGACTTTGGGGCGACCCCGGCCAGATCCGACGGCCGGGACGGGCTCGTTCTCGGCGCTGTCCCCAGAGTGGATGCGCGACGTGATCAATCTCGCTGTATTTATTAATTCCCCCCGTCTAGACAGAGGAGAAGGCCGGGCGGCGGCTTCTTATCTGCATTTGGCATCACCTGCAAGCGATACACTGAAGGAGCCACAACAAGCCCCCGCTAGGATCGCGGCAGCCGGGGAAAAATAAGTCCACCCAGAACCAGTCTGGCGTGTCCTTGGTTTATTTTCTTTCCAGACCCGAAAAGCAAGAGGCGGGGGATGGCCCTGGTGGGAGAGGGCTGGGAATGGCCCCTGGATATGCCGTGCCCAGGTCACTTGGTGTGACATTTCAAACCCCTGCGACTTGTTTTCTTGAAAACTGGCTTTAGTGATCGCAGGAAATAACCGAGAGATACCGAATCTCCAGCAGGCCCCCGGGCAAGCACAAAAAAAAAAAAAAAAAAAAAACCGGGAGGCTCAGGTTTTACCCTTGACAAATATTTAACCCTTTGGCAACCCGGGAGTCCTTTCCCAGCGCAGCCCTAGCCTGAGAATGGGCTGCCAGCCTTCTGCCAGTCAATCCGCCACTCTTGCAGAAAACTTTGCATTGAGTTTCCAGTCCCACTTCCCTCGAATAAAAGGAAACACAAGTACCTTCTCCTTTGTCCAGGATTTGTTTTGAAAGAGGGTGTTGCCTGGAGTTGGAGGGAATTCAGGTGGGACTAAGGGAACTTCACCTCGGTCTGAGAGACCAGCTAAAAGGAATAGGTACTTTCTGGGATAGCCTTGTCTGCTGGGAGGCCAGAAGTCAGGAAATTTTTCAGCAGAGGCAGTGACAGGATTTCTTCCTGTCCACCACCCCCAGAGACTGTGGCAAGTAGTGAAAGAAAATGGAAGGAGGTGAGGCAAATGAGCCACATTTCTATTTTACTTCCCGAAAGTCCAGGGTAATGCAAGCGCACTTATTTAAGGAAGAACCTTTTTGTTCTTTGGGATTTGGAAAATGGTGCTGCAAACCTAGAGATAAGGGAAGGGATAGGTAGGGCTAATGAGGACCAGCTTTACCTCTCAACTGGCCAGAAATGGTTTTAATCATCAGGGTTAGGTTCTTGGAGACTTGGTCCCTTAACTTAGACCATTCCCTTTCCCACAGAAATATAGATGTTTCTTTTAATCTCCTGACTTGCCTTTGAATAGGGAACTAAATGTCCATGAAATTTTCAGACTTATCTGGACTATTGAATTTTGTTGTGATTTTGGAGGAAATCACACGTTTTTGAAAACAATTTCATTAGTGGTTGTTTTAATTAGCCCTGAAGTTTACTTTTTTTTTTTTTTTTTGCTTTTTTGGTCACACCTGGTGATGCACAGGGGTTACTCCTGGCTCATGCACTCAGGAATTACTCCTGGTGGTGCTCAGGGGACC
>JAOXYA010000001.1:607088-624268 GCA_028565675.1 Sorex palustris
ATAGCTTAAAGTGCATTTCCCCACCCCCCCCACTCCCGCCCCTTTCCCAGTCTGCAAATACTGGGTTTAAACGAGACATTGTCTTTGACTGTACTCTAGAAAATGTGGCCACTGATGTCTAGGGTGAAGCATACATCACCACACAGAGTTAGCTGAGTTTTCCCATACAAGAGTTTACCAAAGAGCAAGAGAATTAGATGAATAGCAGCATGCTAGAGAGAGGAAACAATGAATGAATAATAAACTCTTTGCAGAGAAGTTCCCAATGGGGCCATGATAAAAGCAGGAAATTCGGAGTTTATTAAGCTGATGTAGGGAAGATTAGAGGCTTTTAAATATGGGTCTGATTGATGTAAAGGTAAACTTTCCTCAAGATAGTGGGATCCAGTGCAATGATGAGGACTGTGTGACCAATTACAGAGTAGCACCTTGTTGATGGAAACTGTGCATGGAAAAGGCAGATAAATGGTGCTCACGGAAACTAGGAATAGGCGAGAGAGGGGACTTGAGAAAAATCTTTTTGGGCATCCAGATGTGGAGTCGGGTGGGGAGTGACGGTTTGAGGTAGGCAGGATGGGACAGAGCCATCCTGACAGTGGCTCAGAATGCTAGGGGGGTTCAGTCTTGGGGGGGGGGCACCTCCTTGTCAAGAAGGTCAGCAGCTGGTGGGAAAGTGAGTCCAGGAGGAAGGTCTCAAGCAGGAAGAATGAGTGACGGCATCTTAGAAAGCTGGGTCTTTAACAAAGGCGTTTGACAGAAGACAGGAGACCACCGGGTTGGAATAGGGAGGCTGGAACAGAAACCCCTTTCTAGATCACTGAGGCCCCCACATGGAGAAGGCTTGGCAAGAAGCGCTGGAAGACAGGAACCAGGTGTTTCCCTTGCTGCGCTGGGGTGGGAAGGGGGGAATCGTAGGGGCGGCAAAAACCTAGACCCAGGCTCCTTAATCTAGGAGTTGGGATTCCGAGTTCGAGGTCACAGCGCCTCCCAAAGGCCTGGAGGGAAGGGATGGTTCCAGGACTCGGGAGGAAGTGGCTGCTGCAACGTCCTGCTGGCGTCTGGGGAATGCTCTGAGACCCTGTGCTGTGTCCTAGAACAAGAACATCACCGGGGGCGACGACACGCAGCGTTCACATTTCGAGATTCGCGGGCCTCGGGAGACACCTTATCCCACCATCCCAGATCCACCCAATCCCACCATCCCAGATCCACCCAGGTGACTCCAAATCTAGGCTCGAAAACCCGAACCAAACTGCCGTCACCTTACAGGCGGGAGTTCTCAGCTGCCCTTCGGACTCAGCGTGGTCCACCTGTGGCCGGGGGAGTCAGGATGCAGTTCCCGCCAGAGAGAGTGGGTGGCACCGATTCCCTAAAATTGGGAAAAGGTGCGCTGGAGCTCACTTGTGCGCCCCCCAGTCCCGGAGAGAAGTAAACAACCGAAAAAACCCAGGGAAGTTGGGCGACTGCGCGTTGCAGAGAGGCCGCGGACGGCGAGGCGTCCCAGCACCCCCGGGGCCGGTCCACTTCAGGGTCAGTCCAGCCCGGTTGGAGCCAGGGTTCGGCTCTCTCAAACCCGCGTCCCTCCCCGAGCCACTTCGATTAAATGTTTAATTGTGAATTCTGGTATGGGTTTCTGGGCGGTTAATCACAGCTGGCTCAATTATTTATGGCTTTTGGGCAAATTTCCGACCAAGATAAGAAGTCTGTTCTATTGTGAAGCGCCTTGCAGGAACTCTCATAAATATTTGATGATTCCTTTCAGCTACAAGTCTTTTTGCGTCCACGCTCCCGCCACGCGCGTGGCGAGCGGACTTTGAGGCAGCTCTGCAGGTGGAGCGTCCCCGGGTGCTGGGCGCAGAGTACCCCGCGAGCGGGCCGGGGATGTGTGCTGCGCCCCCAGTCCTCAGAGAGAATCCGGGGTGCAGCCCGGGAGAGGGGGGGTGCCGGGCCGGGTCTTGCCCGGGGTCTCCCCCGGCGCGGTGCCCCGCGGTGCGCGGCTCGAGGTGTTTTTAGGTGTTTTTGCGCGTAGCGCGTAGCGCGCGGCGAAGTTCTCCCTCCCACTAATGACCCCCACCCCCGGGGTGGGAGCTCCCCCCCACCCCCAGCCCCTTGGAGCCCGTTTCACCCGCGCTGCAGACCACGGCCCTGGCGCGGTGGGGGCTCAGAGCGCTGCAGGGTAGGTCCGCCTTTTTCTTTCCTTTCTTTTATTTGGGAGGTGGCAGGGGATTGAACTTTCTACCCTCATCGATTTGCAAAGAAGTGAAAACTACACATACCTTACTTAACCCAACTGCTTTGTGAGGCTCTCTGTCCTGAGTAAGAAAGCGTGTGTTTTTTCTTATTAAGAAAAAAAAAACCACCAAGATAGGACTTGAGGAATTTTCCAGTTTCCCACCGCAGAAAATCTGATGTACCCAGACCCCGCAACCCCCGGGTTTTTCTTTTCCTTCGGAGGTGTCTGATACTTATCAGACAGCAGTGATTACTGATGTCACTCAATGAGCGGCTTAGCACTGGCTACAGGCTCCAAGTGAAAACCCAAGGACTGAAATCAGGGTCGTCTCTCCGGAGACTCCTGGACACATTTGCCCGACACAGCGGGTAGTTTGAAACATTTTTTTTCTAAAAAAAAAAAAATCTGAGAAAACTGTGACCTGTGGTTTTATTTTCTCCGCCAGCTTCGTTTCTTCGTTTCACCATGCTCAGCAGAAGATATTTAGGGTTACTCGCGCTGGTTACTATACATCCCACCACTGATTATAATTCAGGAGAAGAATTTCATTCAGCTCAGAAACGCTGCGCAGGGCTCTCCTGAGGATGGGGAGACAGACTAGGCCAAACACAATGCTCTGAATTTTAAATAACCCCCAAACACACATAATGAGAATGAAAGCATGTTGCAAACACCTTCACCCCAAACTTTAAAGAGTAACATTTAGAGCAAGTTAAATACGTAATTAAACTACTTTTGGCGTTGGTGTTGATAACTTTTTTTCCCTCTCAAATTTGTTCTGCCTTGACAAGAAGAACCATCATTGCAAACCGAATAAGTTATTTTATTAAAGAACAACACAGACTCACTAATTTTATGTCTAATTGCACCCATGTTACAAACGCAAACAATATGTTATCATAAAGTGGCACTTATCAAACTCCAAAATATTGTGCGGAAATGACACAAACCCAGCTTGCAGAATTAGAAAGTAGAACATTAAAGTATCTACAGACATTATAAATAGTGCAAAGTATATACCATATCTACAGTGCAGGGGGGAGAGTATAAACATAAGAAAATGAGCTTAAGAACGAAGGTTTGTTTGAACAATTTAAAATATTAACAAAGGTACTCAAATACGGAACAAACCCAAACATTTATTTTTTCTCTTTTTTTAAGAAAAACTGCCGTGCCTCTTCCCAGGCCCGCTGAGGAAATCGGTTAGCAAGCTCAAGATAGTCTTGGGAACCAAGACTTTTTCCTGAGAGAAAAAAAAGAAAAGAGTTTAATTAAAAAGAGTTAACATTTTTTTTTTGAGGGTTAAGAAATACAAAGCTTTTTTCTGAGTACAAAATGGAGACATGCGCTTCAAATAAACCATGATATCTTTACACAAACGCAAACAAGGTAACTGACCTCTGTAGATAAAAATGTTGTGCCTCTACGATATTGAAACCCTATGTACAACACTATAAAAAATACTATTTTAGGAGGAGAAAATAATAAGTAGGATGAACCAAATGAAAAGACAGGCAGATAATCTATCCTGAAGTCTGGAAAAGGTAAATCTGGATGTGTAATTGACTTTTGTTTCTTAAGGATTCTCTTTAATTAAAACATTATTTAGTATATTACATATAGCCAAGGAAGCTTTATTGACCATTCCTGGAAGCTAAGCAGTGGGCCTCAGAGCTGGGCCTTCATCAGGTCACTGAAAGCCAGATTCTTCCTGGGTAATAAGAGAGTGGGTGGACAGGAGCTGCCATCTACCTAGGACTCAGAGGCTCACCTGTGTAGGAAACTCAAACCACTTGAGACATTTTATGGGGACTTCATCTCAGTAAAAAGGGAACATGTTCATGGTGCAGACTGGCAACTTTGTTGTTTTATTTTGGGGCCATACCCAGCAGTGCTCAGGGCCTACTTCTGACTCTGTGCTCAGGGGTCACTCCTAGCGGGCCTCGGGGGAACATACAGGGTGCCAGGAATTGAACCTGGGTTGGCTGTGTGCAAGGCAAGTGCCCTACCTGCTATACTATCCCTCTGGCCCCCAAACTTTTTTTTTTAAATTTTCTTAATCAAGTGAGCCTATTAGAAGCTGTCCAAGAAAGTAAGGGCTCACCATTTGATGTTTGTGACTCAAGCCCTTCTCTGCAAGAGGGGAAAGTGTGAATTTCAGATGAGATAATTTTCTTGGAAGAAAGGGGTAAAATCCCCACAGGCAGAGGGAGCCCCTGGAACTATTCCTATCATCTCTGCAGCTATGACTTGCCCTGATAGACAAGAAAAAAAGAACAGGGGGCTGGACAGTGGGTCAGGCGCCTGCCTTGCATGCCTCTGATCTGGGTTTAATTCCTGGTAACTTATATGGTCTCCTGAACTTGCTGGGAGTGGCCCCCACGCAAAGAATATCTATTGTTCTCAGTGGCAAAAATATAATAATAAACCTGTCCAATTAAAAATAAACATGTTTCAAAGATTCTTCTAGAAATTTCTATGTATTTTAAAATAAAGTTGTATAAGGATAGCAATAAATTAAAATAAAATATATGATGCTTTCTGGATCACCTATAATACCTTAAAAGGCTGTGTGTGTGTGTGTGTGTGTGTGTGTGTGTGTGTGTGTCTGGTGCACGTGACTATGTCAGGGCAGAACTGAACCTGCACATAAATTCTGGCTCAGGAAAATGGGATGCTGTCTGGGATGATGGCTGGCATTTCTAAAGAGGACACAACTTTCTGTTTACTTCTTGAGTATCAGACTCAGGAAAACTGGGCATTCCCCTCAGACCATTGTTACAGCTTTAATTAGAGGCTCTTCTGTGAACTTTTCAGCACCTGCAGCACAGTATAGACAACTGTGGGCATAAAGCAGAGTCCATGGTCAGGACTATCTGGAGAGTGCCCCAGAGGGTCTCTGCTGGGTGCAGGCCTCTGACTGGCCACTTTAAAGACTATCATACTAATGGAAGAACTGGGGTGGGGGGAGTCTGGATTAGGGACTCATTAATCAGAGATGCTGTCAAGACAGGCAGACAAAGAGCAACTTGTACTTCTCAGTTATAGGCTGAGTCGTAGAATATTTAAAACATGAAAAATTAAACTTTAAAAGTCTACATCTCCAACTCTTATCATAAAAAAACTCCTCAGCAAAAACAAGAAGAATAAAAACCTGAAAATCTCTGCCCCTGAAAGTTGCTAAAAAAAAAGACTTTTTGTCCATGTAATTTTGTTTTTCATTTTCAATTTTAAAAAGTTGTGTATACTGAGTTTAAAAGAACTATTAAGCCTCCATCTCTGATGATTTTATTTTATTTTTTTATCTGATGATTTTAATGTGAAAACAGATTAAACCTATGTGACTCCAGCATTTACCTGAGTCATATAGGCCAGTATTAATGATCTGATTGTCTCCTGCACTATAAAGTTGCTCTTCGGTAGTTGTTTCAACATTCGTATGTTCTGTGAGGTGAGTATAAATTACATAAAGATGTTTTGTGCTTTTAAGTAGATTTCTCTGTACATTCTGATACACTCTGGCTTAAGGACAAAATGATTCTGTTACTGAAATATACGTGGCGCTTGAATCTCAATGACCTATGGTGGTGTAGTAAGTTGATGTCTCTAACAGTTACATACTGGTGGCTGGGGCTGGGGGGAGAAGAGAAATCAGTCTGCTCAGCTAACAAATGTGACAGTTCTGCAACAGTTCATTTCAAGAAACGTACCTTTGGGTTGGTAAGACTGGTTATCTGCTTGCCCCGGTGTCTGTGCAAAATCCTGCATGAGACAAGAAAGTATTTTTATTCCAGCATTATGATGGGAAAAATCTGTCGAGGGTGGCTTAAAAATGTTTCTGAATTCTGCTACAAGTATTTTTGCAAGAATACTTTGGAATTCAAATATAGAAGCTGAAGAAATGAATGTTATATAGTCAAGGTTCAAATATGTTTGAGTCCAAGAATAATAACTTTTAAACATTATGAAGTATCATCAGAGTCTGGGTTATAAACTTCTTTGGAAACTGCAACTTAATTTTATATCTAACAGCCTGTAAAATAATTTAACCAACTTTACTATTCTAAAATATTAGTTTGAACATTTAAAAAAAAAAGGTTTAAAAATGAAAGCCCTTATACATTCTGTAGCTAATTTTAAGTCTGGTCATTTTACTTTCACATGCAATACAAATGCAATACACATAATATGTAAATAAGAAGATGTAATACGTGAATAAGAAGATGAAGACAAATTACCAACTAATATTTTACATATAATTTTTAGTGATTACTCATAATCTAATATCTGTGGGCCTGGAACTGTTTTGTAACTACAATCCAATCTATTCCTTTGAGCATAATTTTAAAAGGGGAAAAAAATGAATTTTGTCCCACAAATCTCACATGCTATCCCAAATAAGTTTTATAAGAAATTTCAAGAGTATTTACAAAATTTGCGTTGATATGTATGCTAAATTTGCACTACACTCATATTACAGTTAAATGTAAGAAGATAATGAAGTACTTGGAGATCAACACCAAATAAAAACAACAGACAATTTCTTCACTTTAGATTTTGATAGCACTTGTATTTTTAGAAATAAATGTAAGGGACTTCACTGGGACAGATGCAGAGTCCTTTTCGTCAACTTTCACTGTCTCTCCTCTCACCATAACTACACAGCATCTCCCGGGCAATTCCATTCCCCTTTCCTGCCTTGCTTTTTTCCCCCCATTGCACTTAACATCTGACGTTCTATTGCTTCGCTTATCTGCTTGTTTTTTGTTTAAATTTTCCCACTTTAATGAAGAGATCTGTAGGGGTACACAATATTTATTCATTTTTGCTATTTTCAATCTTGTTTCAATCATTGCTTTATTCCTAACACCTAGAGCAGTTGCCAACATTCCCTCACACTCTTGAAAAGTTCCCTGTTGCTCACAGAACCTCAATAAAAAATGGGGGAAAGACAAAAACTTAAAAAGTATTTTACATGTTGAGCAAAAGAAAGATGTGACTTTAAAAGATTCACGATCTTAAAATTCTCTCAAGTATGTTTTCCATTTAATCTTAAGGCTCTAAAGAATAGATGAAGCACCCTAAATGTTTTAGGAGGTAACGTGTTATGTAAGACTCCTCTGAAGTCCATGGCCCACCACAAATCTGAGTGTTTTGGGAAGTATTATTAAGAATATAGAACCTGGCTTCAAAAAGAACAACTATACTGAAAGGAAAATATTTCTGAACATAATAAACCTGCTTGTGCTGACTAGCTGATAGAGGACAGTTTTTAAAAAGCAGACTACTAATTGAAGACAAAGGTGAAGAAAAACTTATGATGGTGGTGGTGGGGGGAGGGCACTTCTCAGCTATCCCAACCAGATAGGCACAAAAGCACCCCTCAATGGTGTTCTGTGTATTCGAAGAAGGCAGTCCTAACAGAGAGTTCTGCTTTCTGTTTCATTATTATGAACAAAAACAGTGTCTATTAATCACATGTACATCATGGAACAAAAACACATTGGTTTTATGGTGAAATATTTGAAAGATTAGCAAACAGTGATTTACAATAGGAGAGGGGAAGCAATCACAGGATTAATTACAAGCAAATGTTAAAGAACAGTCAGCCTGATTTTTCTATTGTTGGTTGACTGAGTTAATTTAGAGGTGGACATTTTGCTTCGCATGGCTTCGGCACTAATCCTGGTATCAGTCTTGCAGAATTTAACTATACTTTAAGTCCTCAATTGTTAGAAAAAAGCCACGCAAAATGTTTTTGGTTTGCACATGTAAAAATGCCATTTATGTGAATCAAATAGATGGAAGTCTTGATGATCTTTAGCACTTATGATCTATATTCTATCGCTAAAGGAAAAGCGAGATGAATGTAACAGTTAAAACCTTAAGAAAGTCCTGCCGTCTTTTAGGAGCATTTCTCTAATTTAGGTTTACTATTTCATTCAATGGGGAAATTTCCTTTTCTTGAAATCCTCCAAGTAGTTGTTCACAGACCTCCAACCCTAGTTCTTAACTCTCCTGGTAACTGGAACTCCATTCTTCAAAGACAGAATCGTGAAGGTTTTTTTTTTTTTAAAGGGAGCGTGGATGGCAAGAATCCACAGCAGGCTTACTTTTACTTTTCCATAGCTTGTGCCCAAAGTCAGAGAGCACTAGGCGGAACACAGACGTACGGTACCTGAATGAACGTGGCCAATAAAACACAGCTCATCTCCTGCTCCAGGATGATCTTGTTCTGGCGGTTGTCGTAACAGGCAGCGATAAGCGAAGGGAACAGCACTTTGATCAGGCGGGGGTCACTGAAATACTGGAAGGGCAGCTGACAGAGCTTCTGCAGCAGCGTGGGGTGGCGGCCGGACTGAACGATGACCTGCCAGAGAAAAGGAGCCCCAGGTCAACCGCCAAGATGTCCCAGCCTGCTCAGTGCCACCCCCTCCCACAGTGTCCCCAGAAACATGCCAACAATCAGGAGGAAAGAAAGACTCCCAGCTCGTTACTGGGGCTAAAAGGAGGCGAGATTCCAAAGGGACCGGAAAGCAAGCAATCCCATTTCCTAACTTAAGAGAGAAGTTCCCAGAAGCTTGCTTGCCGTTTGAAAAAAAAAAAAAAAATATATATATATAAAACCCAGAATAAAAAGTACCGCTGATACACATGGAGAGAAGGATGCCCATGAAATGGATTTAGGGTGACCCGCTGCCCCAAACCACAGGCTGAGTTCCTTAAAGCCTCCCGTGCAAAGAGCTCCCTCTTCCTCCCTTGACTGACCCACTGGGCCCTGCCTTCGCCCTCCTGAGTCTCGCTGCTGGGCGGTACTAAGATCCAGGTAGCTCTAGCCCAAAGGCAGCTCCTGTGTAGTCGCATCTAATTCCATCAGCCCTCAATAGGAAAGGGGTGTTGATGGGGGGTGGCCTTGGAGGGGAGCGGGGGGTGGGGGGGAAGGCTCCAGACGTCCCTTCCTGAGCTCCAGACCCCTTATCTATGCTCCCATCAATGCCATTGAGTCTAAAAGGAGAATTGTTTAGATAAATGAGACTGTTGTCTTGGAGCAGTCTAGGTTTACAACTGTGTACATTTTAAGAAATGGGGGCACGGAATTAATGGGTTTGCAGGGAAGCCCTCCTAATTTACTCCCCAGAACCACATGATACACTAAGACATGTCCAAATCAGATCTGTTTCAAGTAACCATGATCAGGCCGTTCTAATATGAAAGAGCTGGGTGACCCGAAGCCTACTTCTGGGTATCGGAGGAAGCGCAGAGAAGATTAGAAACACTGTAAAATCTAAGGTCAGGACTGTAAATTGTACTTGGGGAAAACCCCCACCATTTTACAGGTACACACCCAGACAGGACTGCATTCAAATTAAAACCAGAAGGACAGAGTGAAATAGCAGAGGCAGAGAAACATAAATTACAGGGATTTACAAGTTTTCAAAGTACTTTTAACAATACTTTAAGAACACACTCTCAGATGATAATGCAGTTTGGTTTAAGAACAAAATCAACAAAGTAATAGTTCACATATTTTAGTTCAATAGCTAAAATGACATCAAAAACCTTGAGAGAATGTTGATAGGGACTTGTTAATACCTTCAAATCCAGCAGGAATTTTAAAGACTCGCAGTGTGACAATTCAACACATGGCCATGTGCTGCCATTTCTGACACTGGATGAGAAAAATATGCCCATCAGCTGCTCTTTTGATGAAGCCCTTACTTAAATCTTAAAAAAAATATTATTCGCTACAAATTTGGTAGCAAAGTCCAATCATGCCCATGTTAGAATACAAAATAATACCATTATCATGTGTCTCCTTCCTGCTCTGAACAAAAAATTATGAACAACTGTCTTTTCTTTGGGGCTTCATTATTAAAATGCTATGGTCGGGGCTGGCGAGATAGTACACTGGGTACACTTGCATGCAGAGTGAGCAGCTGACCTGGGCTCAATCTCCAGCACCTCATATGGTCTCCAGAACTCCTGCCAGCAGTGATCCCTGAACACAGAGCCAGAAGTAAGCCCTGAGCACGGCCAAGTGTGGCCCAAAACCCAAGAAAGAAAGTAAAAAAAGGCTATTGCTGGTAGAGTCACGGACTGCAAAGCTACTAAAGGGGGGAGAGGCTGGCGCAGGCACGCTCAACATTCACTCAGAGACAGCAACGCCTGGTTCCTGGAGAAGAAGCACAGCTCAGGGGAGCTTAAGCCGCACTTTCTCCAGACGGATTCCTGACCTCACCGGGTGAGGCTCAGTCCCCCAGGAGCAGAAAAAGCTGAGTTTATAGAGGTCATCAGCCTAGTAGTGAGATGACCGGTTAGAGGTTCCTGCTTTGAAGTCCCTGGCCCTGCAACAGATATGCACGATGCAGGCAGGCAGGTTACCTGGGGGTATGCAGTTCTAGCCCCAGGACCACCCAACACATGGAATGGGACACAGCCAGATTACAGGGGTGGTGAGAGCCACATCCCCCACCCTGCTGGCTGCGAGCCAGAGAGGGCCACCTAGTCAGCACTGTCCTTTGAACTCCATGGCAGGCACTGGGGGGGGGGGGGATCCCAGGTTAGGAGGTCCAGGAAGGAGGCAGGTGACAGCACTCAACTCAGCCCAAGGCTGGGGGATTCAGGTGGGTCCATGGCACAGAAAAGGGGAAGATGGAAGCTGCCCATCCTGGGGCATGGAGGGGAGCACAACCAGGCCAGTTTCCGGGGAGGCTCTGAGGCTACGGGGGTTGGGGGGGATAATGACAGGCCTCATCTCATCACCTTTTTGAACAGCCTGAGTGTCTCAGTATCATCCTGGTGGGCTCAAGCCCCCCAAATCAGTGGAAAGGCAGCAGAGGCTGCTGGGATTGCCACAGTCTAACAGAATAAAAGGCCTGTGTGTCCTGAGGGATGTGTCCTCTTTCCACAGGCTGCTTACAAGCGCCCAAAGGAGCTGTAGCCCATTCAGCGAGGGCTGGTTGGCCACCCTGGTCCAGGCAAAGACTGGGATGATTCATAAGGTGGGGCCTGGAGTGAGACTGCGTGGCAGACCCGAGTTCAATCCTGGTAACCCATAAGGTTCCTTGAGCTCTGCCAGGAGTGATCCCTGAGTACACAGGGCATGGTCCCCTCAAAACCAAAATCGTAAGGTGGGCATCACTTGGAGCCTACTCCAACCATTGGCTTCTTTCAGGCCACAGAGCCAAAGCCAGCACCCAGGGGCTTCCCACAGAGCTCCCCTCTTCTAAGCAGGGTCCAGGGGTGAGGGAGGGGCTGGAGACAGAAGCTGGGGAGTGGTTGTGGGCTGCAGTACCATGAGAACCTGCATCTCAAATGTGATACTCGCCTCTGGATGCTGAGCAGGGCTCCAGGGAAACTGAGGGAGCATCCTGCAATGTCCAGACCCAGACAGACCTTGCCACGTGCTATTAAGTCTCAGAGGGACAAGTAAGTGAGTCTGGATCCTGGTTTGACCTCTCACCCCCAGGTGGTTGCTCACTCGCTCTGGATTTCACAGTGGTGAGTTATTTTAGTTTTGGGGGTGAGAGAGTTCTGTGTTCAGGGATAAATCCTGAGTGGTGTTTGGGAGACCACATGTGGCATCGGGGATGGAACTGGGTGCCTCGCCTGCTTTATCATCAGACCCTGAATTAAAAAAAAAATCCTTATTGAGGTATTGTGATTAACATTACTGTTAATATTGGTTTCATGCATACATCATTCTAACAACACACCCACCACCAGAGTACACCCACCTCCCTGCTCCAAGGTCCTAAAGGCGTCTCCTGTGCAGCCCCCCTCACCCCACTCTACATACACACACCACACACTCACTTCTATGGAACCAACTCTAGTTCTATGGCCTATGGCCATTTGTTGGTCCCTTACTGTGTGTGCGTGTGTGTGTGTGTGTGTGTGTGTTTAAATCCCACATATGAGAGGATATTCTGTATCTATCTGCTTTCTCTCACTGACTTCACTAGATTCAGTTTTTTTTAAAGTTAACTTTTTTTGAAGTGTACTACACACACACACACACACACACACGCACACAAAACACACACCCCCTATATTCTTGAACCAATCAACAAATACAGGGAAGAAAATGTATTTTAGAAATTTAGAAAGTTTTAGCACTGTAGCACTGTCCTCCTGTTGTTCATTGATTTGCTCGAGGGGGCACCAGTAATGTTTCACTACAAATTGTTGTTACTGTTTTTGGCATATCAAATACGTCACGGGGAGCTTGCCAGGCTCTGCTGTGTGGGTGAGATACTCTCAGTAAGCTTGCTGGGCTCTTCATGAGGAGCAGAGGAATCAAACCTGGGTCGGTGGCGTGCAAGGCAAACACCCTACCCACTGTGCTCCAGCCCAGAAAAGTTTCAAATTTAGAAAATTTAGAAATTTTAGGAAATGTGAGGCTTGGACTGAAACAATAGGACAGTGGGTAGGGCTGCATGTGGCCGACCTGGGTTCAATACCCAGCATCCCATACGATCTCCCGAGGACTGCCAGGAGTAATTTCTGAGTGCAAAGTCAGGAGTAAGCCCTGAGCATTGCTGGGTTTGGCCCCCGGACAAAAACAAACAAAAGGAAATGTGACGCAACTGGCAGTGTGTGCTCTAGCTCCATGGAAAGAGGGTGGGGAGGCCCCGAATGTTGGCTCTGCCAAGAATTTTGGAGCAGACAAGTCACCCTGTCCTCCAGCAACGAGGCCAGCTGGCTCCACTCTTCGTGGTTTCTACCAAGAGAAGCCAAAGGGGTGCGCTGGCCTGAGAGAGGGGAGCAGGATCCTGTGTTACCGCGCATCTCCTGTGTGGGGTGCTAGGGCAGCACCCAAAAATTCAGGTCCCTTCCCCAAACCCTCAAGTGAGGCTGCAATGTGCTGGGGAGAGAGACCACCCCCAGGCTCTCAGGCTGTACAAAACAGTGGGAAGGCCAAGGAGCCTGGTCCCTGGGTGAGGTGGCAGTGAGGGCAAGTTGCCCCTGACTGGTGAATGCGGAAGCTCTTCTGGGAGGGGTTGCTGTGTCTGCGTGACTGTGTAGGATCTGGGTCCGGGGAGCTCTGAGTACATCTCACTCAAGCATCTCCTAAAAGCTCAGGGTGGGGCCACAGGGGATCAGGTTGAATCAGAAGGAGAGGGACAGACACAGAGTGATCTTTCTGACGTATGGGGTCTAAAGAAGCAGGGCCACGGGACAACACAGGGCCCAAAGCAACAGAATCTGAGAAGTCATCTACAGAACTAAGCTTACCATGGTGGGGAGATGCGGGGGGTGGAGGGGCTGAAGTGGGGGCAGCCTGAGACGATGGTGGAGGGAAAAGGACACGCTGGTGGGTGTTGGAATGTTGTATGCACGCAACCCTGTCACTGACAGTACTGTAAATCATGTAACAAATAAAAATGAAAACAAGATGCTTTACTCTTGAGTGTAGTCAACAGAGGGGAACCATCCAACAGTGGAATTTTGGACTGAGTGGCTGGGGGAACCCAACAATTTTGTCCTCAGCACAGCGCTACCCGATTCCTCTTTTTGCTTTTTGGGTCACACCCAGCGATGCTCGGGGGTTACTCCTGGCTGTGCACTCAGGAATTACTCCTGGCAGTGCTTGGGGGACCAAATGGGATGCCGAGGATTGAACCCAGATCGGCTGTGTGCAAGGCAAAAGTCCTACCCACTGTACTATTGCTCAGCCCCCCCCCCGCCCTTTTAAAAAATTTTTGTTTTGCTGGGATCGAACCTGGGTTGGCTGCATGCAAAGGAAGAATCTTACCCACTGTACTACTGCTCTGGCCCCAATCTGATTCCTCTGTACTCCTGGTTAGAGGCTGTCTCAGTGGCCAGATGTATTTATTTCGAAGCTGAGGGCTTCCTCCTGGAACACTGGTCTCTTAGTAGCTCTACGGTCTAAACCTGCAGGCTTTGCTGGTCCTGGGCTCTGGCCCATTAACCACCTTGAGACTACAGGATCCTTTATAAAATGAGGCTGAATGGCTGCCTTGGTGTTCAGATGGGGATCATGTGAGCCGGTGTCCAGAAGCTCAGGGTGAAAAACAATATGAGTAAAGCGTGTCAGGTCCACGCCAGCCCTGCTGCTCTGAGTCCTGTCCCGTAGGATCTGGCATCCAGTCACTTAAAGGAACTAGAAGGCCTTTCCCAGGGTGGGGCTCAGTGAATGTTTCCCACACACCCATCTCAGCCTTCCATAAGGGAGGCTAATTCGAACAGGGGTCTGGCAATAGAGGGCCAGGCTCTGTGGCTGGGAAGTACTGGTCAGCTAAGCTCCAGGCCACCTGGAATGCTGTGGAGATGCCCCTTCCTTTCTTGCGGAGTAGAGATCTGAGCAGACAGACTGTGGATGCCAGCCAGGATCTGGAGGTGTGAGGGTGTGGGGTGGAGGGGGAGGAGGTGGGGGTGCTGGTAGGAAGTATATTCTAACAGCTCTGAAAAGAAAATCCCAGCATGGGCGCCATCCAAGAAACACAGGTAAGTGATGCTGAGAAACAAGAGGTTTCGTTTACTGTGTGTGTGTGTGTGTGTGTGTGTGTGTGTGTGTGTGTCTGTGTGTCTGTGTGTGTGTGTAGGGGGAAGGCATGTGGACGGAGGCTGTTGCTCTCAACTCCGCAATCTGAAAGCAAAGCAGGCTGGGCCAAAGCTAACAGCGGAGGGTGTTGTGGACTCCCTCCGGATTCAGCCCCCCAGGACTGTGCTTCCCTTAGAGCACTAAGGAAATTCTTCCCTTGGCAGCACAAGTCAGAGGCAGCGCCTCTTTCTCAATCCACAGAAGTAGCTGAGCCCTAAGTCTGTGAAGCTTTAGCCCTAGTTCCTAAAGGGTGGGAACTGGCCCTGTGAGAGGGGGAGCACTACAAAGTGGCAGGAATGACTGGATTCTTGGGAAGAGGTTCAGCTCTGTCTTGATTAGGGGAGAAACTAGCCTCCCCACCCCTCCTGCGGTGCAGGTGCCTGTTCTGATGTGGAGGCCTCACAGGTCTCCACGTCAGATGCTCTAAGATCTGTGTATTGAGTCCCTGGCTTGAGATTGTGTCCCTGGCTCCCCAGCTCCACATGCTTGGATGCTGACCTCTAATGTGCCAGCTTCGGGACATTATAAAGGATATCTGGAATGTTTCCTAGACCTCAAGAGAAGTGGGTGCTCAGCATCCTGGAAGGGAGCCTTTCTGAACCATACCAGGTTGGTACCCTGGTCACGAATTTTAAAACGGGCGAGGGACACATCCCTGTGGTCCCTGAGCCATGAGACTTGGTGTGCTGCCTTGCAGCCACAGACTGAACTGATCGAGATATCCCCGGAGATGGGGAATATTGTGATAAGCTGTTAGCTCTCCTAGAAGGGAGCTGGGCTCAGGCTCAGGCTCAGGCTCTTGGATTCCCTTGGATGGCTGACCTTGTACAACAGAGAGGTCCGGAAAAGATCTCCCCAATGATGTGGGCAGTGGGTAAGTCCGGCCTCTCATCCGAAGTGAAGGGACCCAGTTATTCAGGGCACCCCACTGCCAGAGCTGCAGCAGCCGTCAGTCCAGAGCAAGCCTGTCACTCACCCAGAAAACACCAACTAATCTAGAGACTATTTTTGTTTTGCTTTTTTTTTTTTGGGAAGGGGTCACACGCGGCGATGCACCGGGGTCACTCCTGGCTCATGCACTCAGGAATCACTCCTGGAGGTGCTCATGGGAACCATATGGGATACTGGGAATCAAACTTGGGTCGGCCGCGTGCAAGGCAAACACCCTCCCTGCTGTGCTAACGCTCCAGCCCCTCTCTCTAATTTTGCAGGGGACACCTTACAGTGCTCAGTCTACTCCTGGCTCTGTGTTCAGGGCATTATATGCAGTGCTAGGGACCAACCTAGAATGGCTGCAAGTAAGGCAAGTACCTTAAGTCTTCGGCGGCCCCTGACTATACTCATCTTTTTTTTTTGCCACACCCGGCAGTGCTCAGGAGTTTCAGCGGAAACCCTCTGGCTTCTCTGGTGGACTCAGGAAACCAGAGGGGTGCTAGAGATCAAACCCAGGTTTGCTGCATGCAATGTAAACACCCAATTGGTAAGTTACCACTCTGACCCCATGACTACACTCTTTTATAAGAGAAAATCTAAAGCTAAAGTCTTGTCGCAGGACCTGGTGGAATTGGACATGGGAAACTCATGACGCTGTATGTTGGCTCCCTGTTCCCCTCTCAGGTTCTTCAAGGGCCAGCAGATGCCCGAGGCCACCCCCTTCCTGTGCAGAGGGGATGCTGTGTCCCTGGGACTGAGCTCACTCCCCCAACTGGCCAGCATCCAGCTTCTTGCACGATTCTGCCAGCTCTGATGAAGATGACGATGACGATGACATCCTGCTGTCAAACAAACGAAACCAACCGACATGCACAGATTAAACCAACACAAAAGGGCCATTCTTCCAAAACCTATATTCTGTTTGGCGGGGTATCAAGTAACCAACTCTTGGCTCTCTGCTGGGCTGTGCCAAGGGTTTGTCTTGAGTGATCATACGTAAGAACTTGAGGGAGAGGAACGGTTGGGGATAGGATGAGAGTGAAGTGCAGGGACAAGTGATTCTGAGTGAGCCCTGCCTGGTTGTCTTGCAGTCTGAGCGGCCTTCCGGGTTCCAAGTGCCTGAAAGTCTGGTCTTAGGTTTCGAAAACAAATGCCATCCTTGTATAATATAGTTCCAATGAGAAGCTGCATTATAATCTGCAGGGCTTTCCCCAGCGGTTTTGTTTAAGGAAGGGAAAAGGGAACATGCTGGAGGTCATCCCTGCTGGCTCTGTCTCAGTCTTCCAGTTCACATTTCAGAAGCGAGGCTAATAAAAAGTGGTTTTATTTAAAAAATATATATATATATATAGTGGTTTTCTATAGTAGATTGAAATGAGCAAATTCAAAGGAGACATCTGGAGACAGGAGAACTGACAACAGGGAGAAACATTCACTAAGAGTAAT
>JAOXYA010000001.1:626657-645266 GCA_028565675.1 Sorex palustris
AGAGTAATGAGAGTGGGGATGGGTGGGTGGGTGGGGAACCAGAGCGATATTACAGTGGGTAGGGTATTAGCCTTGCAGGCTGCTGACCTGAATTTGATCCCCGAGATCCCATACGATGCCCTTAACACTACTAGGAGTGATTCCTGAGTGCAAAGCCAGGAATAAGTCCAAAAATCATTGGGCATGGCCCCAAAACAAAACAAACAGCTAAAAAAAAGAAAAAAGACAAACATATGTAGGTGAGAATATAATTACTATTGTTATATGCTCAGGGATCACTCCTGACAGGGCCTGGGAGACCCTCTGTGGTGCTGGAGGTCGAATCTAGGTTGGCTGCATGCAAAGTAAGCATCTTCCCCACTGTACTATCTTTCCAGCCCTGGGAGTGAAATTATTTTGAGCAAAAAAGAGAAACAAAAAAGCTGATGAAACCATGTGATGTCAAAGTAATTACTCCTCCTTTTTTTTTCACTTGATCATGAGAGCATTATGAAACTACAGCTATATATAAATCGTACTTTTTTTTTTTTGGAGGGGGTGCTTCAAGTGGTGCTCAGGGAGGTTGGGGTGGGGAGGCACTCCTGGCAATACTCAAGTCAACTGGGCTGGTGGTTCAACACAAGGTCTCAAGGATACGATGATGCTCAGGTCCTGAGGCTTTGGGATTCATCAGGGTCACCACAGCAGTGTTTGGGGGTCTCTAACACCACACCCTACCCCGTGATGCTCAGCAAACCAGGAAGTGATAGGGATCTAATTCACTGTGGTCACGGGAAAAGCACACACCCTAACTACTCTACTATCTCCTGGCTCCTGGACTGTGGTAATAGATCCTATTGATTACAATCCACTCCCTTTACTGCATACTTTATCTGCCTCCATATACACCATGATGTATCCAGTTGTCTAATGCTGTGACAGGTACTCCTTTCTTAAGGCATCAACAATTATTTTAAGGTACAAAGTATAACTTAAGTCCAAGAAGGAAGGAAGGGAGAAAAACCATAATATTTAAGGACTGTTAACAAGTAGATAATACTATAGAAAAATCATGTTGAAAAGGTAAGTTGGGTCACCTGCAAAGTTCATTTATATGGCAATATTCCCTGACCATACCAAAACCATGACAATAACAAAAGTATTAAAATAAGGCTGGAGAAAAAGTACAGCAGGTAGGATGCTTGCCTTGCACACGGCTGACCTGGATTCCATCCCTGGCACCCCTTATGATCCCCTGAGCACCACCAAGAGTGATTCCTGAATGCAGAGCCAGGAGTAAGCCCTGAGCATCACTGAGTGTGGCTCCCCAAAACCAAAAAATAATTAAAATAACAGAAATAAAAAGAGGTTCTATAGCAGTGACCAAACTAGTTTATCTATCTACTTACCTAAATCCATCCAACAACCCATCCATCTTTCTCTCATCATCCCATCTACCTTACACACAACCAACGTGCCCCACAGTCGACATCTCGCTTTCCTGCACTAACCTGCACTCAAGGAAGCAAAAAAAAAAAAAGTCCAAGTGGTTTCACATAATTACGCTGTGAATCCTGCTGAGTTTGTTAGAGACCTGTGTTCCTGAAACTTCCCCTTACTTAGGAGGAACTAACTCCATCTGCAGTTTTAGAAGGCTCTGCATCTTGTTTTATTATATTTTCTGTTCCCATAACCCCCCTCCCCCCTTCCCAACCCCAGCCATACTAGCCGTGTTCAGGGAACCTTCTGTGGCAAAAGGCATTGAACACAGGCTGGCTTCAAGCCAGGCAAGCCCTTCCCCTGCTGTCCTATCTCCTGGCCCCCTTATTTTATTTTTTTGCTTTTTTTGGACACATCCAGTGATGCACCGGGCTTATTCCTAGCTCTGCACTCAGGAATTACCCCTGGCAGTGCTCAGGGGACCTTTTGGGATGCTGGGAATTGAACCTGGGTCGGCTGCGTGCAAGGCAAATGCCCTACCCACTGTGTTATCGCTCCAGCCCTCCCCCCACCTTTATTTTTATTGTCTTCACTTTCTCCTCCCCTCAGAATGTTTTCTAGCACATTTCTAAATACTGACCTCACTCACTGGGATCCCTGGTATCCTGTGTGCCCAGCCCCACATTCACAGGCAGTTGTGTAGGCGCAGACAGACATATGTGAGTTCCCAGGTCTCAAGGCTGTAAGCTTTTGGAAGGGACTGGGGCCCTGTGCCTCTGTTTCCCTGCTGTTTGACAGAGCAGCATGGCCAATCTCTGGCAGATAAGGGCTCAGTAACCACCAACCCAGCCTGGTTCCCACATCCAACTCCAGGGGCTCAGAATCACCCCCAGGGTGGTGGCCTCCTGGGTCTGAGGCCTCAGTTGACACTGAGTTTGAGTTTTGTAAGAACATCTGGCTGGGGCCTTCAGCTAATGCCGCAGCCTCTTGGCACAACTGCAGGAGCGAGCAGGGGCAGGGCCAGCCAGGGTCACGTCCCTCAGCAAGTCTTGCAACCAATTCTGTCAAGCCTATGACCAAACTGGCGCCTGGGGTCCATGCGGTAGTGGACGGCGTCAGACAGGACACACACAGGGTTAAACCTCACGGGCCACATTCTTTGTGCCTAGGGATTCCTGTCCCCCTCCCCCACCCCAAATCCTTCACCTTTTCTTATGAGACAAGATGTCCTCAAGAGGGGCAAAAATAGGTGTCTAGACATCTAAATTCATTAAAAGAGACAGCCGGGAGAGTCTGTAAATCATTGGAACAAAGAGTATTTTTCTAGCAGGGCAGAAACAAAATCGTCCCTGCATTCCTCTCCGCAAAACTGGTCCTGCTACAAGACGGGCATGGGAGGTGATCAGTGCGAAGGGCCCGGCCTCAGCGCCAGACACAGGTCCCATACCAGGAGGCCTGGAGCACAAGGCAGGGACACTGTGACAGGCAAGGGCTTGGAGGCCAGTGACCTCAAGGCATCTTGCAAAGAAAACAGGGTTTCTCCACCGACATAACTTGTTTCTCTAAGCAGATGCCTGGTGGGTAAAGGGGGGTGGGTGGAAAGGGGCTCTACAGAAATATCTCAGGAGGCAAGAGTTTGAAGTGTCTGTCCACATACAGAAGTGAATCAGATTTCCCAGAAGAGAAGCACATGGACACTTTGGACTTGGTGAGAGAACTGCACAGACATTCCTCTCCTCCCGAAGTTGCCGTGGACAGATTTGGAGGTTGAGATTTAATGCACAAATCTTGGTGTCCTGGGAGGGTAGTGGGAGGGGCTGTGAGCACTAGCCTTCTTCCTGGGAGAAAGAAGCAGGAAGGAGGGAGTGGGTCCGAGGGGCAGGAGAGAAGGTTCAAGTCAGGCCTGGCCTCATGCCTCAGGCTTTGGAAACCAGGGATCGGAGAGAAATGGGGCCTTTCCTTGGGTGTCAGTGACCAACCTATGTCCCTATAGGATAACTGTCCAGAAGGCTCCAGACCGCTCTTCTCTGTTTCCAGGGATGTGTGCTGAGGGCCACTGGCACAGTGGGCAACAGAAAAAAGTGTGTGTGTGTGTGTGTGTGTGTGTGTGTGTGTGTGTGTGTGTGTGTGCATATGTGTGCGCATGGGGGTACTGGGAGCTGGGCATACCTACTCCTTAAACACCCATCTGTTCCAACAAGGGAGAAAACTCCCCAGAACAGGACACCTGCTTACAGCTCAGCAAGTGTGTCCTGGCCTGCTGTCTGTGTGACCTCAGGGACCTTGAGCACTGTACCCTGGTAGGAACGACAGGGGCTCCTTCTTGGTTCCAAGGAGCTGAGTGTTCATGTGTGAGATCTGGAACATAGCTCCTTTCTTTTGGGACGGGGGTACACCTGGCAGTGCTCAGGGCTTAACTCCTGGCTCTCTGTGCCCAGGGATCTCTTCTGATAGGTTTGAAGGAACAAATGGAGTGCTGGGGATCGAACCCGGTTCAGATGCATGCAGGGCAGTTCCATCACTGTACCATGGCTCCATCCCACAGCTGCCTTGGGGATGAGCCTATTTCCCCATTCTGAGTCCTCACCTCCAGGCTCAGAGAGAAAGCATCAGTGGCGGACAGTTCTGAGCTGGCCACACTGCCTCCCGTGCCGGTCCCTGGGTCCCAAGGATCTCTGAGAGCTGCAATATCGTTCCCACCTCATGTCCTGGCAAGTCCCTCTTCCACTCCCACACTCTCTCGCTGGTGAGAGAACTCTGAGTGGGGCCTCCAGCAGAGACTCAAGTCCAGGTGTGTATGTGGGGAGGGTTTGGCCGGGGGTGAATGGGCAGCGATGATGAACATCATCGCACAGATAATCTAAGCGGGTTCCGGGTCCTTCCTGGGAGGAGGACCTGGGTCCGACCGGAGCTGGGAGAAGTGCAGTATTAGAAACCCTGAGTTTTCTGGTTGCACGACTGCAGCGGCCGGAACCTATGTGTGCGGACGCATTCCTCAGAGCACTTACGGGCTCCCCGGCCCTGGTCTATGACAATTTTATTTAATCATAAAAATATAATAGTAGTCAAGTCTTTTTGTAGTTTCGGTTTACTGCTTTCTCAAGTGAAATAAATGGTCTCTCAGATTTCTCGTGCTTTCATCTCTCTGCTCTAAGTATGGTAGGATAAGGTTCCAATTAAGGCCCATTAAATGTTCACATTGATTCATGTGCCCCATTTCCCCGTTTCTCTCCCCGACACAATCTCAGTGCACCTCTGGCTTATCTGTGGGGAGGGTTTTCCGTTCAGCTGATGCCCACAGAGAAGAGAAAGATTTGGGTGTGAGGTCCCCCTGCTTCCCCTCTGTAGCCCTCGGCGATGAGTGGAGTTTCTCCCTCGCCTGCCTTCAGAAGGCCAAGCATATGCTCATCCCCGGGCGGGAATGTCCAGCTGGACCAGGCTCGGTCCTGTGGGAGGGGGAGCGTGACCCTCTCCACCCCACTGGGGTGCAGTATCAGGGCAGCAGGTGGAGCAGCAGCCCAGAGACCCCCTGCAGAAGAAGCCCCTGGTGCTTCTCTGTCTTTGGAGCCCACTGGGAAAGCCTGCAGGCCGGGGATGCACAGGCTGTCTCCAATTTCCCAGCAGATGGGAAGACAGGCTTGGACAGCCGAGACAGCCCATCTTGGGTGATATCAAGTGTCAGGCCCCAGCGAGTGGCTCCTGTGGGGCTTTGCCTTATAGAGGAGCAAGGCTGGAGGTGGGTCACGTGGTTAGGTCAGCATCACGGCTCGCATCTGCTCTGGCCCAGGCAACGTGCTAAGCGCTATTGTGCAGGAACCCGACTGTCTGACCAATACTCTGGGCAGTGGGGGTGTTACCCAAAGGCAGTCCCCACCCTACAGAGGAGAAAACTGGCCGCAGGAAGAGAGGGGTTTGCCAAGGATCTCATAGCCAGGGGGTGGGACAGCTGGGACCAGAACTGGCTTCTCCAGGTACCAGAGCCTTATACCTCTAAGTCGCCTTGGACAGCTACCAGGGCAGGCCCCTGGGTTCTGTGGGGAGGCATTTTGGGTCTGATGGCAGGCTAGTGATGCATGTGCCCAGGGGAGTTACTTAAGAAGAGACTGGATATCTGAATTTCCACTTGATTTATATTTGGGAGGCTTTTTTGAACCATACCTGGCAGTGCATGACAAATCATATGTAGTGTGGGGGAATCACACCTGGATCAGCTGCATGCAAGGCAAGTGCCTTCCCCACTGTACTGTCTCCAGTCCCTGAAGAGTATTTTTTGTTTTGTTTCTGGGTCACACCTGGTGATATTCAGGGATTACTTCTGGCTCTGCACTCAGAATTCCTCCTGTCGGTGCTCAGGGAACTCTATGGGATGCCGGGGATTGAATCCTGGTCAGCTGGTTGCGATGTGTACTATCGTTCTTGTCTCCTTAAAGAATATTTTAAAATGCTCTCACTAAATAAGCTACTCAAACAAATGATGTGATATTTTGGGATTAGACTTTCCTCACAGTACACACTTTCTTAGAGTAACCAAACCGTGTATTGGAGATTCGCAGTGATATCAGAACCTGGTGAACGAAGGCCTGCAGGGCACCTGCTCTCCTATCTGTGAGCAAAATAAACTGGGACTCAGGCAATAAGGATGACTTCTATATTTCCCAGTTTTCCAGTGAGTTAGGACTTCTTGGCTCTGTGACTTCTGGGGAGACAGACACTCAGGATCTTATGTCCACTGCTCGCCCCAAGGAGAGGAGGTACTGGGGGATGAAGATCGCTGCATCCCAGAACTTCGCCTCATGCCCCGGACAGGCCAAAACCTTAAACTATTTAGGAGCTGTTCCTGCTGAATCCCAGCGACTGAGGCGTTTCTCTTAGAAAATAATCAAAGGCCAGAGTGAAAGTACAGCTGGGAGGGAGTTTGCCTTGCATATGACAGTTATCCTGTGTCATAGTTGATGGGCCCGCAGAACACCCAGACTCTTTCTACAAAAGCCCAGACAGGGGTAGGGACTTGCCCAGGGGCACACAGCTATATTGTATATGGCGGGTTTGATCATTGCCATCCCATATGGTCCCATGGAGCACCCCAGGAGTTAATTCCTTGGTGCAGACCCAGGAGTAACCCTTGTGCTGGTGCAACCCAACAACAATAACAACAAAGAAAACAGAGGAGAAAGATCAATAGATTATAGTATTTGTAATCTGTTTATAAACAAAAAATGAAAAAAAAAAAACAGCTTCCGGGAGAGCTAGTACAGGGATTAAGACGCTTGCCTTCCACATGACTGATTTAGGTTCAACCCCTTGTATTGAATACAGAGGAAAACAGAGAGGTACTGAGGAACAGAGACTAGGCGCTGATACCCTGTTTTATGTTTTGGGGCCACACCTGGCTATGCTCAGGGCTTACTTCTGGCTCTGTACTCAGGGATCACTCCTGGCAGGGCTCAGGGGGCTTCATGGGATGCTTGGGATCGTACCCAGGCCCACTGCATGCAAGGCAAGCACCTTACCTGCTGTACTGTCTCTCTGGCCCCCAACACACTATTCTAGATACTGCGGTCAGGGAAGGACTCTGAGAACATTATGTCTGAGACAAGATTTTTCTGGAATCCCCCAAACCATGGTGATTCGGAAAAGAAAGTTCTAGGCAAAAGGCAGCAAGAAAGATGTGGATGTGGAAGGTCATGACTACCTCTATTTTTTATTTTGGAGTTTAGTGCCACACCCAGTGGTGGTCAGGACTTACTCCTGGCTCTGTGCTCAGGGAGCACTCTTGGGGTGCAGAGGATTTGAATGGGGTGGGCCTCCTTTAAGGAAAGTGTCTTATCTGCTGTACTATATACTCTGGCTGCTGACTTCCCACTTCATCTCAGGAGACAGTTATCCTGTGTCATAGTTGATGGGCCCGCAGAACACCCAGACTCTTCCTACAAAAGCCCAGACGGGTAGGGACTTGCCCCGGGGCACACAGTTATATGGTATATATACACACAATGGACTAACCACACAGCTGTTAGGAATGATGGAATCATGCAATGCACAGCAACATGGATGGAACTGGAAGACACCATATTACATGAAGTAAGCCAGAAGAAGAAGAAGGAGGACAAACACCAGATGATATCACTTATCTGTGGTACTCAGGATAAGTGGATAAGGGAATGAAATATTTTAAAGGCAGTGTGGTGGGCGGAGGGGGAGAAATGCCATGATCAACCTTAGACTCAAGAGTATAGAGAGGAGAGAAAGAGTCTGTGGGGGAAGGGTGTGGGGGGGAGGGATGGCGGAGAGAGGAGACAGATGAGAAGCAATAGGGGCCAGATCAGGAGGGTCAGGTACAAAGGTGGTGTTAAGGAATGACAGAGCCAAATACCCAAACCAAGAGTCAACAACACTGAAATCACGAGCCCAAACGTTTAACAACCAAACTCAGAAAGATGCCTGTGTCAAGAGGGCAGGTAGGAGATGGGGAAGGGGTATGGACGGGGACACTGGTGGAGGGAAGCTGACATTGGTGGTGGGATTGGTACTGCAATATTATTGTCTAAAACTCAAACATGAGTAACTTTGTACATCACAGTGCTTCAATTAAAAATTGTGGAAAAACTCCCCTGAAGAATCCAACAACTCTGACAGACACCAATGTTTTATGAGGTTGGGGGGGGGAGGGAGCCTTTTTTTTTTTTACTATTGACAAGAGCCTTCTACACAATTTGCCATCTCAGTGAGGCATTCTCCCCCACTCAGGTGACAAATAGGCTGTTTTAGAGTGACTTATATTATAATAAAGCCCTAAGCGGGGTTAGGAAAATAAAAAATTCTTTTTACCACTGGTAATGAGACATGGACAGAATATTTCTTCTATTCTCATTTGCTTGGTGTATTTTTTTTTAATATATTGTGGGCTGCCCATAGGAGACTTCCAACTGATCAGAGCATGGATGAGGAGAGAGCTCATCCTCCAACCTTGTTCAGAGAGAGGGTCTGAGATTCGGACTTGGGTTGAGAGAGCTGAAAAGTTAACGCTTGGCTTTCCCAGGGGAATCTGGCAGCTGCCAGCTCAGCATCATCCTGGGAGATGGAGCTCGGTGGGGGTGGACTTAACTCCCTGCCACATGGCCACCAGCTCTGTGTGGCCATCCTCTGGGCCTCACAATGGCCTGGTGCTTGCCCTTGATCTCAAGGTTGCTGCTGCAGAAGGGGAGCAGGCCTTTCAGGGTCCCATGGAGAGGAAGCTCCAGTGAGCTTCCTACGTTGACGTCTGGACATGAGCTTGAGAATGGCTCTCTCACTTGGGCTCCGACTTCCTCAAAACAGAGGCGCTGAAGAGGTGTGTGGAGAAGGCGGGCACAGTGTGGCTGCAGAGCACGAAGCCAGGGTTACTGACCCGGCTGACTGTTGAGTGAATCAGGGGCATCAGTTAGTGTGACGAAGACGGGGGGGTGGGGGGGTTACCTGGGCAAGCAGGGGCGGCCACAGCTGCCTTCCCTGTGAGTCAGGTCCTTGGGTGTCTCACTTAATTCAAAGTGGCGTGCCAACCAGCATTTATGGGTGGGGAAATGAAGACTCCGCACTCAGCACTTGACAACGTCCTAAAGTGATGACTGAGAGGAACTGGGACATCAATGCCACACTCTCTCTTCTGGGACATCTAACTTTTGCTATCATGTGAGAGAAAATTTATTGATAGGGGCCGGAGTGATAGTACAGTGAGTTGGGCATTTGCCTGGCATGTTGAGGACCCGGGTTCTGTCCCTGGCACCCCATAGGGTTTCTGGAGCCCTCCAGCAGTGATACTTGAGTGCAGAACCAGAAGTAATCCCTGAGCACTGCTGAATGCGGCCCAAAGCCAAAATATTTTTAATTAGTGTTATTATTTTTTTTCCCTGTGGTGCAACATCCCAAGAGATGCTCAGGAGGCCTAAGGAGTTGTATTAGTGGTTCTCTGTGACCCGGGCAAATGTAAGGGCCTGAGGATGTGGTGCTGCTCGGACCCTGAGGTGCCAGGACCTACCTGGGCTGCAGGTATATGGAATGCTGGGCAACCATACAGTGCTGACAGTTGCTGCCCTGTCTCCTGTCTCCTGGTCCTGAGAGTATGCTGACAACTTTAACTGCGAATGGTTCCGGAAGTGACTCCATCCAGCAGCTGTGGCAGCTACTGCTGCACAGGTCACAGCCCAGGGTCTGTGTGGGGCCATGGGTCGCGCTTTGGGAAACCCCAGCGGGGGGGCGGGGGAGAGTGGGGAAGGTGCCTTTCCCAGGAAAGGACTCCACAGGCACCTGACCCTGTCTCTGGAGTGTGAGATTTCCACCTGATGGCTCAGTGTGGTGCTCCAGGGGGGGCCCATCCAGCCAGCTGATGCAGCAATGCAGCTATTGGGGCAAGCAAGGAGTTCCCAGGTCACCTCCCCACTGTGTGTGTGTGTTTGTGGCGGGGGGTACCTGGGATAAGCACCTGGAAATCAAACGCCCCACGAGTGTGGAGACTCACTAGAGGTGAAGGAAGCGGAAGATGCCTCTACATTCTCTGAGGTCGGTGATCCATAACACAATCAGTTCCGAATGTTTTCTGGCAAATCTGTCTACTCTAGCACCAGCCAGGTCATTTTCTTGGAGTCTTAAGTATGCAGGCGGAAGTGATTTTGAATGGGAAAGTTTACAGTTTTCTTCTGGGGGGCAATCCTGTTTCACCTCCTCCTTTTTGTTCCTTTGACAATGGTAATACTGGCAGTGACTCCAAATTGATGATGCTGTTGAATTCTTGGGCATCTCCAGAGATACGATGCATTTAAATTTTTCTGAACTGTAATTCTGTTTGTTTGAGGGTTCCACTTGGAGGTGCTTAGGATTTTACTCCCGGCTCTGCACTCAGGGGGTCAGTCCTGGCAGAGCATTGGACCATCTGGGATGCTGAGGAGGGAATCTGGGTTGGCCACGCGCAAGGCAAACACCCTGTTCGCTGTACTATAGCTCTGGCCAGCCCTGTAACTATGTGTTAACTGTCACACAGAGGAAACAGAGGGCTGCCAGAGAGAGAAGGAGCTGCCAGCCAGGAAACAGCAAGGCCTGGGGCAGAAATGCTTCACTGATCCGAGGGGCTGACATAGTTTACCTAGTGGGCGGGACCCAGGAACATGGGCCTTTGAGGAAAACAGAGCCCAGTGCAGAAGGTTTGAGCAGGAATGACACCAATTCTAAAATTTAAAGTTCTCAAAGCTGGAATGAGTTTGGGGGGGAAAATGCCACATTCTCTCTCTTTTAAAAAGAATTTTATTTATTTATTTATTTATTTTGTGATCGTTTGCCTTGCACTCAGCCAACCTGGGTTTAATTCCTCCATCCCTCTCGGAGAGCCCGGCAAGCTACCGAGTGTATCCTGCCCGCACAGCAAAGCCTGGCAAGCTACCCGTGGCATATTCGATATGCCAAAAAATAGTAACACGTCTGACAATTTGTTGTTAGACGTTACTGGTGCCTGGTCGAGCAAATCGATGACCAACGGGAGGACAGTGCTACTGTGCTAACCAAGGTCACACTGGCAATAGTGTCAATGTGTCCATGCTTCCGGAGTGCAATGTTATCGTTACCCAAACAACACTCTGGAAACACAGATGGCCCACGGCTGGACATGGCTGTAGGGAAAACATCTGAGGTGAGGATGGTGGGGCACATCTCAGGAACCTTTGGTCCTTCTATGCTTCTGGCAAAGTCATCCCATGAAAAGAGCCCTGGGAGATGCGGGGGAGATGTGGGTTGTACAGCTTGGACAGATGTCTTTTTTTTTTCTTCACTGTTTGGCTCACACGCCAGAGCTGAATAGGTAAGTGTCCGGGAGCCTTGGGGACAGGGCAATGAAAGCCGTGCCCTTGGATGTGCAGGGACTTGTTAGCTAGGAGGCTGGCGGGGAAGGGCAGCCTAAGAGAGCCCTCCCTGCCTTTTAGCTGTCGCCTGAGACTTTGTCTCGGAGAGTTGGAATCTCTCCCGTGTTTCCACGGGGAAAAAGTCAGCCACCAAAATGAATATGCGAAGGTGCTTATTTCCCATACCGTCATAGGCTGGGCTGCCGGATCATCTGTCACTCGAGTTAATTTAATTATCTGACCACATTTAATTATCCAATATAAAATGTAAATAAAATGAAGGACTGATGGCACATACTAATTATGCTCATTATCATAATTAAATGGGAAGGAGTTTAGAAAGATCATGGAGGAGCCATAAAATATGGGGAAAACTTTTAATTAAAACAACAACAACAACAACAAAACAGGCCCTTTTAATTAGGAAGCTGCAATCCTAGGAAAAGACATGATTGGTTTTATGAGGATGGGGCCATTACTTCTATTATCTCGGTTTCTCTCCCTGAAGCTATCCCCTGCGGCTGGGGCACAGCCCCTCCAGTTAATAGACTAAATGGTGGCAAATACAAAGTGTCAATCCTTTATGCAAAGCAGTTTCCCTCATAAAACAGCCTCAAGTTACAGTGGGAGTTCACAGTCCCCTGTCAGAGGCTGTTGCTTCCCCAGGAGGGAGGGGAGGCTCCCGGAGGACTAACAGGCCCTGCAAATTAATGTTACTTCTGGCTAATGACACGGAAACATTAAATAAATTGAGCATCACAATTTGTCCTCTGAAAGCCCCGACTTAGGAAAAGCGGCATCAGGTTAAATAAATTCAGTTTCACAAAAGGAAGTGAGGGGCAGCGGGTGTGCACTTGGGCTGCCCACCAGGAGACTGGGTCGCTGTTCCTGGCCTGGCCAATCTCCTCGTCCTCTGAGCCTCAGTGTCTTCACCAATAAGATGATGGAGCCGGGTTGGCTCTCTCAGAGCCATTTCCCAGAACTCACAAATGTGAGAGTGGTGCAGGGCAAGGGCCCAAAACTGCAGCTTACTGATCCCTGCGCAAACACTCGCGCCAATTACTGGACTCAGCAGAAACAGCAAGGGAATTTAACAAAGCACACTTTTAGAGCGACAGTAAAAAATATATCTATGTAGTTATAGATGTTCTTCCCAATACTACTGGGAGAACTGGTAAGTTCTTCCTTTAGCAAGGGGGTGGCAGGCCTCTCTCCCTTCCCTGCCCTTGTTATGTACCCACCAGCACCGAGGGGACCAGGCACCAGCTGGGAGCTCAGCCCAGGGAGCTGATCCAACAGCCATGCTGACACGGGGTCATAGTCCCCGGCCCTTGACCCTGTATCTGCATGACTCTGAGCTCCAGCAGCTGTCAAAGGATCGTCTCTATCAATACCGGGAGCCAAGGCATGGGGTGGCAGTTTATGACGCGAAAGGGTGCCCAGAGCATCTGCAGGAGGGAGGTGGGAGAAATTGCAAAATGACTCAAGGGTCCCCGTGAGACACGAGAGTGAGTCTGATTGTGGGTCCCGGATCTCCCTTTCAGAACTCACAGGCTGGGCCAGAAAGAGAGCAGAGTCCGGGAGGGCGCCTGCCTTGCATACAGCTGACCAGGGTTCGATTCCTGGCACCACGTATGGTCCCCTGAGTACCTCCAGGATTAATCTCTGAGCACAGAGCCAGGAGTAATCCCTGAGCATCCCATACACGCACCTCACAGACAGGCAGAGCTCCCAGGAAGACTTTGTCTATGACGCCCCAGTTATTCACTTTAAATGTCTTGCTTTATCATGGGGGAATCTGTTAAGTATTTATAACACGTGACTTGCCTAGAGTCAGTGACCTGAGTCAGTCTGTGTATTCCTACTGTCCATTTCCAGAACCCACCCACCCCTCCTTGTCGAATCAAAGATTTGTGGGGCAGGAGCTAGTACTAATGAACCCCTAGTGCAGTCCCACTACCCACACCCTGCCCCTACAGACTTAAACAGAAAAGAAGATGCTCAGACCTCAGAAGGGATAAAGACGCACTCGGGGCAGAGCCAAGGTTAGCGTTGGGCCTTCTGACTGCCAGCTCTGGGACATGCATTCTAGTGACAAAACCGTCCCCAGGACCTCCCTGGGCCCCTTGACATTCATGCCCCAGAGCTACCTAGTCAGTATGCAGTGGGTGATGGGATACCATCTTCCACGCACCCAGACACACAACCCAGACTAGCATGAGATGGGACCACGGATACTGGAAACGATCAATTCTGAGTTGGGTTGTGCAAGAACCCAATGGTTTTTTTTTTTTTAAGCAATTCTTATTTTGGGGGCTGGGATGGAGTGCTTGAGGGTTGAACTGCAATGCTAGGGATCAATCCTGGGGTTTCCACAAAAAAAGTATGAGTGCTTTATTTATTTGGGGGCTCTCTCCCCACTGGCACTTTTAAGCAATTATTATAACTATTATTATTATTATTAGTATTTGTTTTGGGGCCACACCCGGCCCTGTCCAGGGGTTACTCCTGGCTCTGCATTCAGGAATCACTCCTGGTGGTGCTTGGGGAACAATATGTGATGCTGGTGACTGAACCCAGGTTGGCCACATGCAAGGCCAGCACCTTACCTACTGTACTATTTCTCCGATCTCCCTTTTAGCAATTCTTTATGGCCCTCCACATTTCTGAATCTCGACTCCTCATTGTCTGTGAGGTAGGGCGCTCACCTGCACTTACCACGACACTGACATACTAATGAGGTACTAGAGGAGAAGAATTACATAAAGCGACCCACCAAGGTTGGGATGGGAGGGGCAGGGGGCGGATGTCCTGAGAAACAGTATCCCCATTCAGGGAGGTCCTAGTGTTGGACCGTGACCATCATTCCCACCATTCTTTCCGTTCTTCTCTCCATCTTATCCATGCTGTTTCTCTTCAGAGACAGCAGAAGTTTGGCATCCGCCTCCTGGCCAAGCTGGCCCCTCTCACCTATGCTTTGGAAGTGGATGTCCAATTTCAAGTCTCCTGGGAGGCAGGGTGCCAGCACAAAAGCTCTGTTTTTTTTCGCTTTTCTAATGTCTTCCTCAGAGTGAGCTCTCTTCTTGACAATGATGACAATGACCGCCAAACCTTCTAAACCTTCCCCACTGACAAAGCCTTAAGGTGGTTCTGTCTCCAGCTAAATGACTCCATGCCCCACTCCGGTGGATGAGAAGCTTTGTCCTGTCCCGGCGTGCCTAGCTATGACAGTGCCCTCAGCTCTAAGTCGGTTCGAACATGCCACCTCCCAAAACCAGTTCCTCCGACCCCACTCCCCATTCATTCCCGTGAGCTCACAGATACTCAGAGCGTGTGTTTCATCCACGGGAGTGGATTAGACCTTGATCTGCCTTCAGCAGAAACCTTCTCTGAAATCCCACATGCTTCTGAGTGTAGCAAATTCATCACTACAGAGTTGGCTTTAAACAAAAAGTTTCAAATCATTCCAATACACAAATGTGCTGAAGGCACTTAACTTTTGGTTGCAGAAATGTACACACAGCAAAATATCACATACACACACATCACCTTTGTATGAGTGCAGTAGATGTACCAGTGTCTTGACATGGGGCAAACAAGGATAAAGTGGGAAATTGTTGGGTAAACCCTCAGCTGTCGACACAAGATAAAGTCATGCAAACCATTAAAAATGATATTCACAAAAGGAACTCTCATTCACTGCTGGTGGGAATGCTGTCTTGATTCATTCAGCCTCTCTGGAAAATGAAGGGTGTGGTGACTTCTCAAAATATTATGAATTGAATTTCCCTATGACCCTGCAATTTCACTCCTGGGAATCTGCCCCAGAACACAGAAACACTAATCCAAAAAGAGAGTTTTTGGATTAATTCTATCACAGTACTACTTCCAATAGCCAACATCTGGACACAACTCAAATGCCCAATAACAGCTGAGTGGATAAGGAAACAGTGGTATACAGAGTGGAATACCATTTAGCAAAGAACAAAAGATAAAATTTTGCCATTTGTGGCAATTTGGTTGGAAGTGGATGGTGTCATGCTAAGTGAAGTGAGTCAGAAAGTAAAAGTCAGGTGATCCCACTCATGTGGAATATAAAGAAACAAAAGAAAGGGATTAGACAATCCCAGTGGAAACAAATCCTGAGACATGATCAGTAGAACCTGGGACGGAGGAGGGGGAGGGAAGGGAACCAAGAGGTAATGGTGGAGGAAACCAAGACAGTGGCAGAGGGACTGGTGTAGTAGCTCTGCAACTATAAGACAGTGACTTCACTATTATTGTAAACTGTGATGCCTCTGTAGATAAAAGAGGAACAAATTAAACCCATCGGCTAAATAAAATTAAAATTTAAAGAATGTGGGGCTGGAGCAATAGTACAGATGGTAGGATGGTTGCCTTGCATGCAACGGACTTGAGTTTGATCCCTGGTATCCCATGTGGTCCCCCAAGCACCGCTAGGAGTAATTCCTCAGTGCAGAGCCAGCAATAACCCCTGAGCATTGCTGGGTGTGGCCTCCCCCCACCAAAAAAAAATGACATATCCAAAGAAAATTGCAATATAATGTTAAATGTAGTGTATAGAGCAAGACATGAAGGCATATGCAGTTACAGTAGCAGCTATGCAAAAATATTCATAGAGGAGTTGGTGAAATAGTTGAAGGCAGCCAGGAGGTACAAATGTCCAGTTATAAGTTAATAGGATTTAGAGATGTAAGCATGGTGACTATAGTTAACAATACCGGATCATGCATCTGAAAGTTACTAAGCATAGGACGTTAAAATTCTTACCACAAGAAATTTAATATTATATGATAACTTCAATGAAATTTAATGCCAAACCGTTTGCAATACTCTAGGAGGACTAGTCAATGGTTGGAATCTACCACAAGTGTGTGTGGGGTGAAGGGTAGGTAAGATAGAGAACAGAGATGACAATAACGGTTGGAAATAATCACGCTGGACAAGAACTGAGAGTTAAATGTAGGTAAAGTGATATGCCATGACAACCTTTTAGTATCTGTATACTTCAAATACAATGCCCAAAAGGAGAGATAAAGAGGAGAGGGGGGAGAAAGAGAGAGGAAGGGAGGGAGGAAGGGAGATGAAGAGAGAGAGGGAGGGAAGGAGGGAGGGAGGAAGAGGCAGAGAAAGGGAGGGAGGGACAGAGGAGGGGAGGGAGGGAGAGGAAGAGGGAGGGAGGGAGAGAGAGAGAGAAGTGCTTGTCATAGAAGCAGGCTGGGGATGAAGGGTGATGGGAAGGAAATTGGGGATATTGGTAATGGGAAATCCCTCCACACTGGTGGAGGGATGGGTGTTGGAACACTGTATGACTTAAAGCTAATCATGAACAACTTTGTGAGGGTCTATCTCACAGGGACTTAATTTTAAAAAAAAGTTTGCAATACATACAAATATCAAATCATCATATGAAAACTTACACACGGCAGGGATAGAAAGATAGGAGTGTGAGTAGGGCACTTGCATTGCATGCAGTCTACCCAGATTACATCCCTGGCACCCCAAGGGTCCACTGAGCCCTCTCAGGAATGAACCCTGAGTGCAGAGTTAGGAGTAAGCCCTGAACACCGCTGGGTGTGGCCCTCAAACCCAAACCCTTACATAAAACATATGTTAATTATGTTTCACAAACCGGAAAAATCAAACAGCCATAGAAAAGAGACTGTGAGGCAGGCAGGCAAAATGTTAACAGTGATAATCTTGGAGGGCGAATAACTGTGATTCCATCTCTGACACTTGCCTGTCCTTTCTACCATCAGTAAGGACGTTTTTGTAATAGAGCAATTAAATACAAGTGCTTATGAGAATATGCATTTTGCTAGTCTGGGTGAATTCACATGAAGACAAGGCTCAGCGTCCTTTGAACCCAGCTAGCTCGGTTTTTGGAGTTCTTGGGCCTGCCTTACTAGTTGTTGTTGTTTTTACCTTTTTTCTCCATCATGAAGCAATTTCAGCTCTTGATGTGTAGCTACTTACATTGGACTGGGCTGACACTGCAGCCATCTCCTGTCCTCTCGCTCTGGTCTAATCTGCTGGAGGCTAATAGCCCCAGTTAGCATAGCTGTGAGAGACCTGCCTAAAGGGAAGCCCGGTAAGCTTAGAGTGAAGGCTGAAAGTTGCCTGAGCCTTTTTCTGAGCTCTAATTCACACAATTAAGGATCCTAAGTAGGAGACTTTGGATAAACGAGGGCATCAGGAATTACTACATAATATGTAAGCATCAAACTTAGTATGAGGTAGTATATTAGAGCAGAGTTCTTGTTTCAAAAATAAGAAACATTTTATTATTATACACTGTCACTGTCACTGTCCTCCCGTTGTTCAACGATTTGCTCGAGCGGGCCCAGTAACGTCTCCATTTTTTTGAGACTTATTGTTACTGTGTTTGGCATATTGAATACGTCACGGGTAGCTTGCCAGGCTTTGCTGTGTGGACAAGTTACTCTCGGTAGCTTGCCAGGCTCTTCGAGAAGGGCAGAGGAATCGAACCCGGCTCAGCCAGGCTGGCTGGGCACAAGGCAAACGCCCTACCGCGGTGCTATCGCTCCAGCCCATCACTGCCAAAAAATTCTCCCACACACCATAAACAGCTCTGAGCACTGCTGGGTGTGAGCCCAAACAAACAAACAAACAAACAAGAATACTATTTACAATCGCACAATTGAAATACTTAGACATAAATCAAACAAAATGTGTACAATCTATACATGAGAAAATTATAAAACTAATTTTTAAAAATCCAAGACCCTGCTGCCCAGAGCGGACCTAACAGCTTAACCCAGGCCTTGTGAGCTTTCTCCCTGGCTTACTTCCCCATTTCTTTGCCATGCTACCCAGAACCACCTTCCACATAAATTCTTTCCACCCACACCCTTGCTTGGTTTCTGCTTCTGATGCTCCAGTCTTAAGGAGTCCCCATTAATGGTCCATAAATTCCTTCATCCACGGAACCCGCTTCCTTTCCCCACTATAGTTGTTGCCACTTACTACTTGACACTCTACTCTCAAGGTGCATCAAGCTTTCTTTATGTTCTTTTATGCTTTTTCCTGTAGGCGTCTGCACTTATCTCTTCATAGAACACTGTCTCCTGCTCCATCTGACTCATTCTTATTATCCCTGATAAAGTCATCATTTAAATGTTGTTTGCTCTTGGAACTCTTCCTGAGTCCCTGAGTTCAGGCTTTGTGCTCTTCCACTCCACTCTCACGGATCCTGCTGTATCGCTCACGTTCACGGTCCTCCCGTTGTTCATCGATTTGCTCGAGCGGGCCCAGTAACGTCTCCATCATGAGACTTGTTGTTACT
>JAOXYA010000001.1:673194-683952 GCA_028565675.1 Sorex palustris
AGTACAGACAATCATTTTAGTCTTTCTTCGTTTTGGCAACCTATTTCTGGCTTGGGATTTTATCAGCCTCTCCTTCCGGCTCGAAGGACCCTAAATATATATACACATATTTAAAAAAATGGTTCCATATGAGACTTCCTGGGGCAGGGAATTATCATATTAAGGGCACTCTGAGTAATTCTAGGTGAGACACAGAGACACAGAGATTCTATATGTGGTTTGATGACAAAATGTAGCTTCTTTACTGATCCCCTAGACAATAAGCTCAGCGTAAATCAAAATTGTATTTACTTGACATTGCAATACAAATAGTACTAGGACCATAGATTATTTCTGTATTCTATGTGTATGGCCAACAATTTTTGATTTTATATCTTTTATATCTATACTTAATTTTAGAAGCACCATTTTGGCAATGTCTCATGTAGAGCACGAAAAAAAGGAAAAGCTTCTCCAGTGACCTGGCAGTTAAACAAAGAAACCTGCATGTAACCCTCCTCCCTCATGAGGCTTGTCAAGGTGAACTGCGGGACTCTACAAGGCCTTTATGTACTGAGTAGTCTTTAACTTAAATAAAAACTTACTTTAAGCACCGTGACTGACAATACTGTTACTGGTAGGGTTTCACAGGTCCAAGGTTGCTATGCCACCCCCTTCACCTGAGTGCCCACTGCCAGCCACCATCACTGTAACAGCCCCCACAGCCCCACTCAACCTCTCACCTTGCCTGTAAACTCCCTTGTGTAGACCAGTTTTCAGGCTGTTGTCTTTGGCCAGTTGTTATTACCTTATCAAATTTCTTTCTATTCTACACGTGAGAGTATCATTCTGTAACTGCCTCTCTACTTCTGACTTCACACATATTTTCCTGTTCTACTCATGCGGCCAGCAAATTGCATGATTTCATCTTTTATTTTTAACTGCCAAGCACTAATCCATGGTATACTATACCACAATTTCTTTTTTACCTTTTTTGGCTTTTTGGGCCACACTGGCGATGTCCAGGGGTTACTCCTGTTCTGCACTCAGGAATTACTCCTGGCGGTGCTCAGGGAACATATGAGATGCTGCAGATTGAACCCAGGTCAGCTGCATGCAAGGCAAATACCCTACTCACTGTACTTATACCATAATTTTGCTCTGACCTACACAAAGTTTCTTTATTTAGTTCTCTGCTCTTAGACACTTGGATGGTGTCCAGATTTGGCTATTGTCAACAATGCTGCTATGGATAGGGGTACAAATGTCATTTTGGAATAGAGTTTTTGGGCCCGTGGGGGTAGATACCAAGAAATATCTGGGTAGAATTGCTGGATAGTATGGAAGCTTAGTTATTAGGTTGTTGAGAAGTGTCCATATTATTTTCTGAAAGAGTTGGACTGGTCAGCATTCTCACAAGCAGTGAATTGAGTCTTGTTCCACTGTGATTCTTATTTGCTGAGATTCGCTGCCTTGCTTTCAATCTAATCACACTATTGATGCTGGTTCTCCCAAAGAGTTCTGTTTCCTTCTAATTCCCTCATTTATTATTTATGATCCTTTCACTGTGGAAAAGAGTTTTCATTTACTCTTAACTTTTAGTGAAGTCTTAAAAAAATTTTTCCCCATATCCCCAGGGCACAAATTTAATTCAACTGGTCACAGAAATTCTCCTCATCCCTCCTAGATTTTTCTTTGGTTGGTTTGGAAATGATACTACTGAAGTATCAGAACAGGAAACCCGCACTTGACAGAGAAAAGAATGTTGAGATGGCCTGAATTAAGGTGGACCAAAGCATTTACTCTCAGCAAGGCAGAAAGGTTCTTTCTAGATTTGAAAAATGACATTTGATAAAAGAAAAAATGAAAGTCAAAAATCAAAAGTCAAACTGTTCCAAGTCAGGCATCCATACTGTAGCGAGACCCCTTTCAAGAGCAGCACACTGTACTATTGTCTTCTGTTAGGCAGAGGTAAAATAACTCGTTTGCAGTCCACTCTTGGGGCACCTAAGAGATGAAATGCACACCAAGGTTTCTGATGCACGCCTGTGACCAATACTCAGACTTGAACTCCCAGTACAGAGGCTGGCGAAGCACACAGCGGCAGGCCAGCTGGCTTGGAAAGGCGTCTGAGCAGCATCCTCCCTCCCCCAGGCCACTCACCACCGGACTGGACTGCACACCTGGCCCACCTGAGTCAGGAGCACATTCCATTCTGGGGTGGGTGGTCTGGGGGAGGGCAGGGGCAGGTTACCTTCCCAGCATGCAGCGGGGCTTCTAACTCCCACCTGCTGGTCTGTACCAGGCCTGGCCTGGGAGAGAAAAAAAACAAGAGTTGGGTTGCTCCTGGCTCTTCTGAATCTGCCACTCCTGAGGCAGAAATCTAAAACCACCATTCCTTTTCAATGAATGAAAGGTATTTCCTATAACACACTGGCATGCTACAAGTTGATTTCAAGTCTACAGTCTTCTTGCAGAATTTCCCCTTCCTTTCAGAAGGCATATCACCTTCATAAGATGTGAAGACAATTCATACAGTTTTAGACTTAGAAAAAAAAATCTAAATTTTATTTTTTGTATTTTATATTTGAGGAAGCCATGATCCAGAGGAGAAAAAAAGTTTTCTGAGAACAGACCACCAGAACTGGAGTAAAACTTCACTGCAAACCGACTTCAAGGAGAAACCCAATATTTATAGTTTCAGAAGCACCAAATCCAGAGACAAAGTGCTGTAGCAAAATTAAATTAAGTCATTATCACTTTTTAAAGACATGTTTTTTTCCTTAAAACTTTCTACCACCAAAGTATTTTGAAAAACTTTCTACGTTCTTTCAGTAGAGCAAGATGTTTTAGTAGTAGTATAAATCCATTCTTTTGTAACACAATTCCATTCAAGAGAAAATTAACTTGGTTAAACAGTGGAAATTCTATCCAATTAATTTTCAATATTCTGAAATTGGTTTTCCCTAGTTTTTAGCTGTGCAGTGTGCTCACAATGGTTATAATCTGAATTAAGTTGACTGAGAGCCCATAGGAAATTGTTTAGAAAACTATCAGGATAGTGTTGGTATAGGAAAAAACAAACAAAAAAACCCCTCCCTGAACCCCCAGCCTCCAAATATACAATCTGGCAGGACATAAGCAGCAGGCACAAATTTTTATCTTTTGGGCATCTTTTAAGTTTCGTTAGCTAGAGGCCATAAAAAAAACTCTTTTATTCCACTCCTATTTTATCATCATGTTATATTATATACATAAAGACAGAACACATGAAAGACATTTACCCTAATGATACTTGCTCTGAAAGAATAAAAATAATTATGTTGAAATGGGCAATAGCTTTTCAACATTATCTTGAAAAAAATTGCACAAACAGGGCTAGAGGAAGCCCAATGAGCTCAGGACATGCCACGCATGCCACTCTCTCACAGCAATATTTTAAAAACCTCCCGAAATTCTATGGTGCTGGGAACCGAACTGAGGTTGGCTGTGTGCAAGGTAAGCGCCATAAGCCCTGTACTTTCTCCTTGGCTCTCCTCAGACATATGTGAATGCACAGTTCAGTTGTATGAAATACAACCACAATGGGCAGCACTGACCTCTACCTCAGCTCCTTAACTAGCTTCATCTTGTAAAATTAAAAGTCAATATCCACGGAATAGTGACTTTCCATTCTCCCAACCCTCGGGAACCACCATTCCACTTTCTGTCTTTATTTATTTATTTTTTGCTTTTTGGGTCACACCTGGCAATGCTCAGGGGTTACTCCTGGCTCTGCACTCAGAAATTACTCTTGGCAGTGCTCAGGGGATCATAGGGGATTCTGGGAATCGAACACGGGTCGGCCGCGTGCAAGGCAAACGCCCTACCCGCTGTGCTATGGCTCCAGCCCCACACTTTCTGTTTTCATAATTCAGGATGTGTACTGACCCTGGGAGGAGGTGTGTGTGTGTGTGCGTGTGCGTGTGCGTGTGTGTATGTGCACATGAGAGAGAGAGAGAGAGAGAGAGAGAGAGAGAGAGAGAGAGAGAGAGAGAGAGAGATTGGAGACTGCTGATTACTATTGGGTGCGGATTACACTCCCATCCTCTCACCCTTCTCTGAAAGGACAAGGTAGGAGGACATGCCTGCCTGCTCCTTTCCCATTAAAGCCTTGGATTCTCCCCAAGAGCAACTTCTGTTCTCACTGCACAGGATTTCCTGCAGCAATACCAGCAGAGGTGCAGGGCAACAGGATGTCAATTCCAGCAGTTAACCCTGCATGCATTTTCCAAGGGAAGATGAGCTACTTTATGGAATTCTAATTATTCCAGTTTCCTCAGAACTCACGAGGGCAGTGAGAGTAAGTAGATTCACTTGGACTCTTGCTGAACCGGACCAATCCTTCCACCCAGACTGGGGTGATTTTTATCGGAGAAGAAAACTCGGGCTCTCAGAGGATACATTCTGGCTGAGTTGGGCCTGAGATCCAGGCACTCTTGTTGCCCAGCCCTGAGCCTTTAAATGCTTTACTATACTGAAGTGAAGATTCATCAAGATGACATGAGAAAGTGCTGGAGAACGGGAGGGCACCACACAAGTGTGAAGGAATTTTTATTACCACTTCCCAGCACACGTCCACAAGGGAACAAGATGGGGTAAATGAAAATTCAGGCTTCACCCACGGCTGAGGAAACATTTAAACAGTGTTCCCCACTGGCAGAGCAGCCCTGAATATTTTTAAAGGTACAACCATAGGAAAATAGATGAATATATCATTTCCTCAAGGGTACTTTTACAATTTGTGCGTACAGAAATGGGGGTTGAACGTTGGCTTAATTTTTTAGGTTGACCTAAGTAGTCGGGTGGGAGGTCACATGTTACAGGTAATCATTGAGCCTTGAGTGTTACTCTGTAGGAAGGAGGCTAACATTCTGGAGAAACAGTCACAGGGAGATCATAAAGTAGATAAATTCACACAAAAAAGGAAACACACATCCATCGTATACATTTCACCTACAGGTGAAACGAGAGTCTCATGATCTGACCCACAAAGCACTTAAGCTCTATTATAATTTCTTTCTTTCCTTTGACTAACATTTTCTGACTGTGTGTCCGAGATTCTGCGATGAGCTCAGTGGGTAAAGAGACATAGTCCTGTCCTCGTGAGTTCTGAGGAAACTGGAATAATTAGAATTCCATGAAGTAATTCATGGCTGTGAGAGGCCTGGTGCAAGGAATCCGGCTCTGAGAAGGTGACCCCTGACCAAGTCTCACAGAGGGAGAAATGAGTTGGGGGTGGCAGTATAGACCCTGCTATTGGTGCAGACATGAGGGAAACTGCAGGGAGAATGATGCAGGGCAGAGCGTCGCCTTCTGGGCATTGCTTCTGTGGTGAAGGCAGAACCTGAGACAGCTTGGACAGGCCTGCTGTGCTCCACTCATTAAGGAGTCTGGCTCTAAATCTTTCTTTATTGGGCCATGCAGATGGTATTAAAAATTACCAGGGGATGCTAGGGATTGAACATGGGGCTCTGAGAGGTAAAGCAGGTCCTTCAGCCCTTGGGCTGTCTCCCTGGCCCTGGCTCTTACAACTTTTTCTTCTTTTTTTTTTTTTCTGATGTGGGGAACTGAACTCAGGCACCACCTCTCCCTGCCCCCACCTTTACCGGCAGGGCATGTCCTCTCCCACTAAGCCACCTTCCTAGTATGTGGTTCTTCATCATGAAGGTGATGGGTGAGACCCTGAAGGATTCATTTGAGAAAACAGACGCATGGCAATGTGCAGGCTGTTATATTATGGAAAACAAATGCAGGGAAGGAGGCAGCTGTATTTCCACAGAAGTGAGGGGATGGGGGAATGGAGAACAATCTAGATGTGGGCATAAGGAGTGGGAAGGATGAGGAGTAAAAAGAGGGATAGTTTTGAAAGACTCCCTCTATTTCTGGCTTGGATGATGGCATTAGTTACTGCAATGAGGACCAATGGCAGGAGAAGGAGGAAGGAAGATGGGCCCAGCTGTGAGCATGTTAAATTCCAGGTACTGGGTCTGGAGATGCTGATTTGGGCTGTGAGTGTGTGGACAGCAGTTGAAGCCACATATATAAAACTGTCCATGAAGACGACACAGCTTCAGGTGGGGGAGAAGATTAATGCCAAAGGGGATCCTGTGGGAGACGGTATCTGCCACACAGCTCACTGGGAGGACCCTTTGGAAGAAGGACTGACATAAACCGAGAGAGGGAAGAATTTCACCTTGGAACCATGGGTGATCCAAGCGAAGGCCCTGGGAGGGGGGGAGTGGAGAGTGTGTGTGCAGCAAGGCACGGAAGTGAGGAGAGAGGATGTGGACAGCTCTGCAAGCTGCTTGGTGGTGACCATCTGACCAGAAGCCAATGAGCTAAAACTTCTCTTCTACTGGACAGAGCCAGCGTGTCTTGAGAGTGGAATGTCGAAGCCTGGCGATGCTGGCATTCTGAAAGTGAGAACTTACTTTGGCGGTTTGGACAAAAACACACGCGGGAAGGAAATTCTTCGAAGGGGAAAACAAGGAAAGCACTGGACTCAACGTGAGTAATCCGATCTGACGCAGAAGCCAGACTTTCCCTAGTTAACTGTAGGCAGCAGTAAGTCCTTTTCAAAACTGTCATTTGTTTTGCTAAGAAGGCCTACCGGCTATCTATCAAACCATATGTGGAATATACAAGCTTAAGGAGAGGCTGTGGTCTTCCTCTTTCACAGCATTCACTTGGGGAATGTACTCCCATAAGTGACATTTCTCACTGCATAGTGTAAATCTCAAAGAGGGGTGAGAGGAAGCAAGATTTGGAAAAGCTGTCTCTGTCCTTCCACATCTTCGATGAGACTCCCTGGCCCAGAGTCCCTTTAGGAAGCCATTTTGTTCATGTCCGTAAACATCCAGGTGCCTCAATTTGCAAAATTCCTTCACAGAGAGCAGCTGAAATACCAGATTAGTTCTTCTGTTTTTAGCTGAGATTCTTGGTGACCTCTTAGACAAAGATTATTCAGATATTTGTAAGTAATTTGGCAAAATTCTTTTTTACTTTTTCCTTCCTGATTACCATTCACATCCGAGGAGCTATCTTTTGCCCTGAAATCTCTCCTAAGGTGCTTCAGGCCAGGGCTCACTATTGGCTTCCTCCATCTAACATAACCAGCTATGGCCCACCCTTAGGTGAAATAATCCACTCCCCAACACACCTTCATTATCCCCCTGTTCTCATTTTTTAAATACCAAAGGACTGAACTAGCTCAAAAATGATGAAAACCTCTCTGATTTGTATATACGCTGTGTCTATTGGCTATGGGGCCCATTAGGCACACAGAATTCACATGATAACAAAGCAAGAAGGAGGCTACCTTGGGGGGAGGTGCTGGGTGGGCCGCAGTAGGCACCACCCAAGTTTTCATTTTGAATCACTTTTCACTGCAAAGCAGTGAAAAGATTTTCATTTTTAGGTGGTGCATATTTTACTAGTATTTTTCCTTTCTTCTTTGTCTTCTTTTTAAATCTGTAATGACTCTTTTATCTGTAGATAAGCAAGGAAGGCAGGAAACAGGAACATCTTGACCACAGGAAGAAATCTGTTGCCCCTAAGGTGTGAAAGATTTTTTTGAACCTGTGTAATTAATGGTGGAGCCGGTGCCATGACTCCCCTGTAAAGAGGTGACAGTACTGCGTGGACAGCATCTGCAGGGGGGAAGGTGATCTCTGGGATGGCTGCGCTGGACTCCCTTTGCTCAGACATGGGCTTCTGTGTACTTTCTGATGTGTTTTTCGACAGCCCTACTGACCTGACAGTGGCCTATCAATTAACAAAGGTTCATCCATCCTTTTCTAATTCATCATCCCTGTGGCACCATAATATATATGTTCATGCCATTTATACTCATATTCTTTAAGTATTTCACCATGAGCAGGTGACTATGGATTAAAACTGGGAACGTTGATAGAAAATATTGAGAGCCTTCTAAAATGCAATGGAACATCAAACATTATCACTGTTTTCAGTTCAGTGCTTCCTCACTTCCACTCAAGTGGGGATAGTAAATACCTCTGACATTAAAGTCACAAAAGTGCGCTTTGCCAACTCAATTAAGTGGGGACACATGAATTTAGGTGACAGGAAGGGAATCCCTCGAAGGGGATGGCAGGCAGACTAGGATCGAGGACCAGGTTCTGTCACGCTTCTGTTTACTCCTCTGTGATATGGCTATCAAGGATCTGCACCACATGTGTATATATATGTGTGTGTGTGTGTGTGTGTGTGTGTGTGTGTATAGCAGGATAGACTACATATATATATAATATATTGTGGATCTGCACCACATGTGTATATATACGTGTGTGTGTGTATAGCTGGACAGACTACATATACATATGTAGTCTATCCAGCTATTCACACACACAGAGTTTTTCCAGTGGTCATTTTTTTTTCATGGTACAATAATATAACCTAAACTTACCCTGTCACAATTTTTAAGGACACAGCACATCCTAATTAGCAGTATGCAGTGTTGTAGAAAGAAATCTCGAACTTGTCACCTTGTATGAATGAAACTCGAAATTTACTCAGCAGCAACCTGACATTTTTGTACTCGATGCAGCATCTGGGAATTGTCATTTACTTTCTCCTTCTTTTTTTTTTTTTGTGGTGGGGGGGGCGGGCACACCTGGAAGTGCTCATTGCTTACTCCTGACTGTGCTCAGGGACCATTCAGGGGAGACCATATGGCGTGCCAGGGATCGAACCTAGGTTGGCTGCTTGTGAGGCCAATGCCCTACCTGCTGCATTATTTCTACTCGCTATGCTGTGAGCCTGACTATTTTAGGTACTTCATGTATAATAATCATGCGCTGTTTGTCCTTCCATAGCTGGGGATTTTGTTTAGCACAATATCCTTTAGTTTCATCCACACTGCAGCACACAACAGGATTTTCTTCTGTCTTAAATAATACTCTATTGCAAACATATGCTTAAAAGTATCACCATTCCTGTATCGGCAGACACTTACATGGTCTCATTGAGAATAATGCTCTAGTGAACAGTGGGTATAAATATTCGTTTGACCTACTGATTAGCTTTTTGTTCTGTGGATGGAGCTCAGAGAAGGGAAAGGAAGGGGAGGGGATGGGAGCTAAGGGAGAGGAAGGGAGGGGAAGAGAGGGAAAGGGAAGGGAACAAGTGGAGGGGAAGTAAAGGGAGAGAAGGGAAGGGAAGGGAGGGGAGGCAAAGGTCAGGAAGGGAAGGGAAGGGTAGGGTAGGAAAGGGAGGGGAGGGGAGGGCTGGAGAGAGGAGAGGAGGGGAGGGGAGGGAAAGGGGAGGGGAGGGAAGAAGAAAACCACCTTTCTCTTCAATTTGGGAGGGTGGAGGATAAATCCTCATGTGTTCCGATGCGGTTAATTCAACATTCATTTCTTGAGCACCCTTCCAGAAAGACTGTACTGTTTTACATTTCCACCAGCAGCATACAGGGTTCTTTCCAATTTTTCTACATTCTTGCAGATATTTTTTTATTTTCTGCATTTGAAAAACGCCATCCAAATGGATGTGAGGTGATACTGCATTACCGTTTTGATTTGCATATCCCTCATGATGGATGGGGTTGAGCATCATTTCATATATCTGCTGCCCATTTGCATATCATCTTTGAAAGAATGTCTACTCGAGTTCCTTGCCTGTTTAAGAAATGAAGGTATGTGTTTGGGTGCTACTGAGTTACAGAGCTTCCCCGTGATTTTAGGGTATCCACCCCTCACAAGAGACATGGGTTTCACATAGCTTCTCCCACTGCATAGCTGCCTTTTCATTCTGTTGAATGCTTCCATTGTGGGTACCAGCTTTTTGGTTTAATGCAATTCCACTTATCTACTTTCGCTTTTGCTGCGAACAGTGCCCAAGACAAATGTTATGTGTCTTTCCCCTGTTGGCTTCTCGGTCTGTAGTTATAGGTCTTCTGTTTGTTTTTTTCTTTCCCTGATTGAGGTTATTTTAAATTATTTTAATGCACTTGATATGGCTTGTTTCCATAATTTCCTCTTCACTCTGCTCAGTGTTAGAACATTCCTTATTTTCATACATCTGATTTTTCCATACAACTAATATTGAATTTTATATGCTACAGCTTTGCTGAATTCATCTACTAGTTTTAACAGCTGTGTTGTGTATGTATGTAATATTTAGCGTTTTCTCCATATAAAATCAGGGCTTCTGTAAAGATAATTTTACTTTTTGACTTGGATGTTTTATATATCATTTTCTTGCTCTGCCTCACACTATACTGACTAGAACCAGTGAGAATGTATTTCCTTGTTTCTTATCTAAGAGAAAAAGTTTTTAACCTTTCACCATTGAAAATGATGTTGGTTGTAGGTTGTTTTTTTTTTATTTTTAAATAGGTAGTCTTTATTATGTTAAGTCATTTTCTTCTATTTGTACTTTGTTGAGTAATTTCACATAAGAGGGTGCTGAATTTTATAAACTATTTTTTACAGATCTATTGAATTATGTGAAACCCAGGTGGCACTCACCAGATATTAAGTTCACAGGTCCGTGCTGGGCACTTTCTAAGCAATGAACTGTTTATCTGGGTTCTTCTTGCCTGGGATCCTAACAACTGAGTTGAAGGGTTACCTCAGCACTTGTAGGCAGCACTGGTTTAAATTTGTAGCTCTCAACTTGCCAACTAAATGGTTTAAGCCTCCTACCTCTCTTCTGGGCCACTCTGATAGGAGACTCACAAGCAGTGGGACTGTCTTAATAACCTTAGAGAACATT
>JAOXYA010000001.1:706133-722864 GCA_028565675.1 Sorex palustris
TATGCCAGACACAGTAACAACAAAATCTCCAATGGAGATGTTACTGGGCCCGCTCGAGCAAATTGATGATCAACGGGGGGCCTTTACTTTACTTTTACTTACATATCTATAAATTGAGAAACAAAGAAGATGGAAAAAATGAGAAAGATACAGTTTTTATTAAAAAATTCCAACTTATCATTGATCTAGAATTTTGTGAAATTTTTAGGAGTTTAACTATAATAATATAAATAAATAAATTTTAGGAGTTTGTCTTTAATCATATAAATAAATTTTAGAAATCTCATAAGTGGGGTATAAAGAAACATAATAAGAGAACAACAAATAGCCAAGGTATCAGAACTAAGCACACATGGGAGGTGGCTAGAAGGGTCCTTTGGGTGGAGGGCAGTGGACACTCAATGATGGGTATGGTGTTGGAATCACATAAATACTTAAAATATACTGAATGGTATTGTAAATTCTGGTACTTCAATAAAAAAATAATAAAAATAAATGTGCAGATAAAGTTAAAAAAATAAATCTTAAAAAAAAAAACACATTTCATAAGAAAAAATTTTGCCGAGAGGAACTATCCCTCCCAAGTGAAAAGCAAGTAACATCACAAAAATAGCCTATATTCATGAATAAAATTATCCACATCCTTCTTCCTTCCTTCCCTTCACAACTGGTTATTCTTGAGGCTACAGCTACCATGTTGCTCCGGAGCACTTTTTTTTCCTTAAATAATGTAGGATTACTGCTATTTGTTCAGCCATTGATTAAGCTGATTGAATTGGGCATGAACTCCCACATTATTTTTTTTAATAATGTCACTGTGAGATAGAGTTACAAAGCCTTCATGTTTGAGATTTAGCCATACAATGATGGAACACCCATTCCTCCACCAGTGCACATTTCCACCACCCACATACCAGTCCTCACCCTGCCTCTATGGCAGACAGTTTCGCTCAGGGGCACTTTCTAAGATGCTTAGGAAACCACGTGGTGCCTGGAACTAAACCAGGGCCTCCATTATGCAAAACATGTGTTCTTGCTCTTTGGACAACCTTTCTGGCAAATGCTATGTTCCAAAGACCATGTGAGTCCTGCTCTCAACCATCTTATTTCTATTTTGATCACTGCACCCTTTTAAAAGACCAATGGGCACTGCCACATTACAACCATCTTCAGAGTTTTTCAAGTCCAAATTTTCCTAATATGGTCTGAAAATGAGAAAGTTCACAGGCATCACTATCCAGAAAGATATGTTTTAACACAAGGACACAGTTTTTAACTCCACTGTAGTCATAATTACAGACAAGAATCTTGAGCTTATGTTTTTTTCCAAATAACTTGATGTGGGGAGTGTGTACCTGTGCATGGCTTCTGAGTTTGCACAGAAGAACTAGAGAGCGTCTGTTTCTCCAAATGGACTATGTGTCTGGAAACCATCATTGCCTTCCTCATTATGTATCATGGTTTACAGAACAACTTACAACTCTGGGAAGAAAAAATCAGAAATAGAAGAAAAGGAGAAGCCGAGGGAGGGAAGGATGAAAGATGGAAGAAGAAAACATCCAAAAGATAGACTTCTTCTAAATGAATCATCTTAAAGTTGTGTGTGTGTGTGTGCATACAATTCAAACCACCCCCAAAATAATTTTAGGACTATATAGGGCTGGAATGATAGCATAGCGGTAGGGCATTTGCCTTGCAAGCGGCTGATCTGGCCAACCCATGTTCAATTCCTCCACCCCTCTCGGAGAACCTGGCAAGCTATCGAGAGTATCTTGCCCTTACGGCAAAGTCTGGCAAGCTACCCATGATGTATGTGATATGCCAAACACAGTAATAAGTGTCACAATGGAGACGTTACTGGGCCTGCTTGAGCAAATTGATGAACAACGGGAAGACAGTGACAATACAGATAAAAGTGATCATTTAACTGAACATAACAAAAAATTAAGAGAAGTTTTATACGTTGTCAAACAAAAAAGTTAACCATATGAATAGAACTGCCATATGACACAGTGATACCACTTCTTGATATCTATCCTCCAAACACAAAAACATTAATTTGAAAGGATATAAGCATACCAGTGTTCACTGTCACATTTAGTGTAACAGCCAAGATATGAAAACAACCCAAATACCCAACTACGTGTTAAATGGATTAAGAAGTCGTGGTATAAATGGAGATTATTATGTAGCTCTAAAAATAAGATCATGTAATTTTCAGCAACATGAAACCAGAGAATATCACTCTGAGTGAAGTCAGAAAGAAAGGGATAGATACATAATTGTCTCTCTCATATGTGGAACTTAAAGATACACAGCAAGGTAGCAACAAATATCCAAAGGCAAGGTCATGGGAGAACACACATGACTGAATTTGAGGGGAGTAGGGGTTGAGTTTGAAAGGGAGGGACATTGGGGTGTTCGGGGAGAAAGTGGTTATACTGGTGATGGGTGTGAGGTTGGAATTATGAGCATGAGAAATCATTAACAGCACTGTAAATCACAAAATCTCAAAGTTGGTTTTTTTTTTTTAAAAGAAGTCCCCATAGCATTCTTTAAGAGCACAGAGCCACAGAACAAATACTTCTAACATATACATGGAACCAATCCAGGAGAGTCAAAGCAATTTTGAGAAAAAAAAAAGACAGATGGAATTGTATCATAGTATTCCCTAATTCCTAAATTCAGACTAAACTATAAAGCTATAGAAATCAAAACTGCATTGTATCAAAACAAAGGAACTCTTAGACCAATGAAACGGAACTGAGAATCCAGAGATAAACTCTCAGATTTATGGAATGATGATTTTTAAGAAAGGGGCTAGGAGCAAAGAAAATCTCTTCAACCGATAGTGCTGGGAAAACTGGTCAGTCTCATGCAGAAAAACAAAGCTTAGACTCCTTTTTCACACCAGACATAATTAACTCACAACGGATCAAACAACTAGATGCAAGACTTGTATGTATAAAATACACTAAGGAAAATCTCAGCAGGGTCTTCCGTGAGACAACCCCATTGGCAAAGAAAACAAAATCAGAGGCTGAGGAGATAGTACAGGAGGTAAGGTGTGTAATCACGAGGCAGCTAGGGAAAATCCCAGCAGCTCTCTCTCGCCACCTGTATTCGGTGGTTTCTGGCCTCTTCCCCACCCGGGACGGCAATGCCATGCACGGGTGGACGAAGGTGGAAACAAGGGCCAGGCTGATTGATGATCAGTTACTGTTTATTCCATTCTCCCCACGTGCCTGTTCCAATCTCACTACGCTTCCCATTCTAGTCTTACACTGCCCCTCATTCCTGTCTCTCCCTGTCTCCTGCTCATTCCAACTCCCCACATTGGGGGTAGCCACGACACCAACACCCTTTTGGGTAGCACAATCAACATATGAAAGCCCTTCTTCTGCTCACAGGATACCACTGAGGGATAGTTCTCCTTTCTTTAGTCTCATAACTTAACATCTTAACTCTACTTCTTAATATTATTTTGTATGGACACAGTAAGAGATACATTCAGCTTGTAGGGTGGTTTTCCTGGGGACATATCGCTATGGATCTCAGACTACAGTGCTCAGGCCAGATTAATCTTTCCTAACCCTAGCAGGGTCCTAATGCAGCTGTTACTCTTTGGATGATAACAGAATTTGTCCATGACCACGTTCTTAACTTATAGTTAAATATTATGTCACTTTGGCCTGGCCCATTTCAATGCCAGGGTAGCTTATGGCTTGCCCTGGGTCCATCCAGTTCCCTGTTGGGACCCTGCTTTTGGGGTACTAGGAAGTAAGGGTAACTGAGGCTTAAGTTGAGAGAACAGATGCCCAGGAGTGAGTATCATTCGGAGTCAATTAACTCCCAAGTTACAAAAGCATAGCATAAACTGTCTTCTTATGTCTATACAAAAAGGACATTAATCTGAATTAACCATGTAAAGGACTTAAGGAAAAGAGAAAAACAATATTTACAAGTTAACAGAGTCTGATTAGGTGATAAAGGTGATTGACCCATTGGGGAAGCTGAGCACAAAGAAAGTGGTTACAGACAAACACAGAGAGGAATGGGAGCACTGTGATGGGAGTAACCCAATAAACCTAAACTCCCTGAGGCAAGGCAGAAAGGACAAACCAATGTTATCAATCCTACAGTAAGGCACTTGCATTGCATGTGATGGTAATGTCCATAACCTTGTTCAAAACCCTGGCACTAGATGTGGTTCCCTGATGACAGCCAGGGGTCACTCCTAGGCAGAGCCACAGTAACAGCCCCTGAGCACTGCTGGGTATGTCACACACAACCTTCCCCACCACCATCGAAAAGAAAACACAGTAGAAGTAAACAAACTAGACAACATCATATTAAAAAGCCTCTGCACTGTCCAAGAAATGATGGCTAAAGTCAAAGACACACCACGGCAAGAAAGAAAATACATAATGTAATCTGAAAAAGGGGTAATATTCGAGACATAAAAAGCACTCATAGGGTTCAACAACACAACAAAAGAATCAAACCCCATCAGAAAATGGGAAGAGAAGCTGAACAGACACATCCTCAAAGAAGACATATAGATGCCCAGCAGGCATTAAACAAACAAACAAAAAGTTCATCATTACCAGAAGACTAGAAAAATACAAATAAAAATAACAAAATTATACTGATGTAAATGGGCTCTCTAAAACAATCCAGAATCAATCCTTGCTGTTGGGGATACTATTAAAAAGACATTCTCAGACACTGCTGATGGAACTGTTACCTGGTTCAGTCTTTATGGAAAAAGGTCTGGAGACCTCAGGAAATTAAAACAAAAACAAAAACCTAAAAAAAAGAAAACTTTCATAAGGTCCAGTGGTCTATGCTTAAGCATCTAACCCAGCAACACAAAAATATTAGTTTGCAAGGATATCTGCTCTTTGTAGCCAAGGCCTGGAAACAAACCAAATGCCCATGAATAGATGATTAGATAAAGAAAATGGTACATACATACAATGGCAAACTACTCAGCTATAGAAAAGACAAATTATTTCATTTTACCACAATGTGGATGAAACCAGGTTTTATGTTCAGTGCCATATTAAAAGGAAAAAAGAACTAGATGATCTTGTTCAGATGTGGCATATAAAGAAACAACATAAGCTACAATTGTAAGCCATAATGATTTAACTAAAAAAAAAATCTCAAGTCATATGTACATATGTTATCTAGTTGACTCAGCAACACACCACCAGAAGTGTCCACTCGAATGTGGTTTAATGAACACAAATTGCCAGGCAGGTTTCAATGTGATAAGCAATGTTAAAATTCAATTTTATGCCCCTTAATAAATTATTAAAGCTGAGAAACAGGTGCCAACTAAAAGACCACCTAAAACTAAACTGACTAAACCAACGGAAAGCCCTGACATGAGCTCAGTGCAACCCAGGAGCTGCTCCTCTTTCTGTCACCTTGTCCACATGTTTTTCTGATGTGAACTGGGATGACAGGGATCCCCCTGGGAAACACATTCTTATGTGTGAGCTTCTATATATCACTTTTAGAAGAGGATTTTTTTTCCTATTGCAAGTTCCTTTATTTATTCAAATTGAATCACATTGAGATACACAGTTCATGATTTGGTTTCAATCATATAATGTTCCAACGCCCATCCCTTCACCAGAGTACACTTCCCATCACCAGTGTCCCCAGTTTCTCTCCTGCCCCCCCCCAACCCCTCACCTCTATGGCAGACACTTTTCTTCTTCCTTCCTCCCCCCATCCTTCTTTTCTCTAAAAAGATTTTATTTATTCATTTTTGGCTTTTGGGTCATATCCGGTGGTGATCAGGGCTTACTACTGGCTCTGTGCTCAGGGACCACTTCTGGCAGTGATCAGGGGACTATAAGGAGTGGCAGGGAAGGAATGCAGGGTCAATAGCATGTAAGGCAAGTGCCCTATACACTGTCCTATTGTTCTGGCCCCCCCAGAAAATAATTATTAACCAAAACAATAACAGTACTTTCAACAGTGGTGTGGTCCTACCTCATCTTTCAGCCATCATCACTGTAAAACCCGTTCTTCGAAAGAAAAAAAAAACAGCTCAACTAATTCAGAGCATAAAATATAGGGACAGTAGTATAAAAATACTGTTCTAGCCCCCTTCTCATGCTGCCATTGGTCACTAGAGTGAGCAGGCCTGACAGTTTGCAGATTAAAATGTAAACACTTAGCTTGACTCAGTTATGTTGAGGCCAACCATTTCTGACAGTCTCTACGACGTGATAAACACCGTCTGTCTACAGTTCCCCTGTATTTGAAAGTTACGACAAACATTTTGCTGAAATGTAAACAACTGACATCATGACTGGTGAAGCAGTGGGCTGCAAATTTATCTAAAATCAAGAAAACAAAGATCTTGTTTGACACTAGATAAACCATTAGTGGTCACCAAGGGAGCAGCTTTGGGAGGTCATAAGTGTTGTCATCAGTCTTCAAAAAATATTCACCAAAGATATTGTTGCAACTTTGTGGAGGCAACAATAAGTAACATGCAAGGCAAAAATATAAATCATCATGGAAAGGGTAAATTTCTCTTTACCCTAAAGAATAGTTTTTAATAGAGGGGAGAATTTGAAAATCACATGCTTTCACTCTTCAAGTAGATGGCAAATATATATATTTTTGGTATGGCTTTCCTGAAGTAATGCAAATCCTGTACAGTTCTTTGAAGTTTTCTTTATCTCTTAAACATGATATTGCAGAGTAAAGTTAACAATTTTATAATAATTATATGGTTAAATTATATTAACATTTATGGATCAAAAGATATTGGGTGGAAACTAAGAAATCTGAATAAGGCAAGTTATTGTAGTTTCAATAATGTAGGTGAAATAGTCAATAATGATGTCATTTAATTAATTTTATAACAATTCTGGTTTACTAATGCCAACCAATATTGGGTCATTAATCTAAATAACTGTAACATGCTAATAAAATAAGTTGATAATAGGGGAAACTGATGCAGAATTTATGAGAACTATGTATTACTGTTCCAATTTCTATAAACATAAAACTTTCAAAAGTAAAGGTTATCGTAAAAGATTTTTAAAATTGTATTTACGTTTAAAATTGGTTTTTATTTATGAATTAAAAGATTATAATATTATTGCATTTTATCAATATCTTTAATTCCTACACCATCTGTACTCCCTGTTTAAAGCTTAGTTGGTGGGACTGGAGAGATAGCACAGTAGGTAGGGCATTTGCGTTGCATGCGGCCGACAGGGATTCAATTCCTAGCATCCCATATGGTTCCCTGAGCACCGCCAGGAGTAACTCCTGAGTGCAGAGCCAGGAGTAATCCCTGTGCATTGCCAGGTGTGACCCAAAAAGCAAAATAAATAAATAAATGAAATAAAGCTGAGCTGATTTTTTTTAAAGGACATTGCTTTATTTATTTATTTTGCTTTTTGGGTCACACCTGGTGATTCTCAGGGGTTACTCCTGGTTCATGCACTCAGGAACTACTGGCCATGCTCAGGGGACCAGATGGGCTGCGGATCGAACCCAGGTCAGGCCGCGTGCAAGGAAAACGCCCTACCTGCTGTGCTATCACTCCAGCCCCTGAGTTGGTGATTTTTAACACTGAAGGAAATGTTGATTTCATTACTTAATAAGTAAAAGAACTTTAGTAAATCGGACAGAAGTTATTTCAGTGCATGAAAACAAAACTATAAAATCAGAGGCAAAATCAGGGGATTGGCTTCTTATAATCCTTAACAAATAGCAACTAAGAGGTGGTATTTGGCCTACCCCCGCCCCCTTTTTGGGAAAAAAAATCACTCAGTGCCTCTTTGGAAATCGACCTTCCATTAACAACAACAATAAAAGGGCCTCCTAATTGCACCCAAAGCTAACAATTCTCTCTGGATCCTTCCACAGGTACCCTCTCCTAGAGGGCAGTATCATCCACTTTGGGAGACACTAAAATAATTTCATAAACTTAATATGATCATTTCATACAATTCACAATGAAACCAGATGGCAAGTGAAAAGCTTGATTTTTTCTAATGATTTATTACAATGATTAATTTTCCTTAGTCATTCTGCCAATAAATGAAATATGTAAAATGCATTGCCTAGATTCTTTTGTTGTTGTTGTTTTTCTTTAAGGAACGTAGATGGAAGCTATTCCTATGCAAATGAAAATGAGAGAAATGAAAAGTGGAGATAACTGTAGTCTAATGCTGTCATATTTTACATCAAAACCATGAAACTGCATTTGTTTATCTGATTTAGTCATTTTCACTGTTAGTTCAGTCTAAATTCTTATAGAATATTTGCTACGTGTTAAGCCTGCCCCACTTACTGTGTCCTGCTGACCTCACGCACCCATTCCCAGAAAAAAGAGGCACCTGGATGCTCTGTGGCCGCAGCCTGATTCGGACAGCAGTGTGACGCCACCCTCATCTGCATGCCAGCTCACACCTCCGGCTCCTTCCGAGGACAGTCTGGAGTTGTTCTTCTTTCTTTTACTGTCCTACCTTTTGCCTTTTTCATCAGTAAGATATTCAGTCCCATTTCACACTGAAGATCCGCATTATTAGTAGGAGAAGAGCCAGGGAGCACTTTAGAAACCTGATTTGGATCTTCCTGGGGCTGTACGACTCTTTTCTACTGAGTCTGTCTTGCCTACAGAGTACAGAACTGCACAGCACGGATGATCTGGACTTCAGTCCTTGGTGACAGGGACAAAACAACTAGCTGCCAGTGAGAGAGGAAGCCCACTATCCTTCATAAATTAGTCTATTTATTGAAATAGCTTAAGAATCTCATGAGGTAAGAAAATCTTTCTAATGCACAGTCTATGAAGTTATGCATTTTGGCCCAATTTATTACTCTGCATGCAAAGGAAGTGGAAGATTATTGTTTGCCCTTCTTAATGAAAAACATACAAACTCCATTGGCTTACATATATATAAATGCCAATGGCTTATTCTTCTTATTCTATACTGCTTTCCTGGTTGAGTAGTAAATAATCCCATCTATTGGCTAATTTTGTTGTGTTTTTAGTAAGAATTTAGTGTCTATTAAATGTCAGGCTTGGATGACATGCTAAACACAGAGATAAAGAGCCCTTAGGACATTACAGCCCTCTATATCGATAAACGTGTAGGGGCCAGGGGGCTCTCACAAAAAGCTGGAGTACATGTCTGGCTTGCACACTGTCCTGGGTGCACTGCATGGACTCCTAAGTTCTGTGGAACTTGGTCCTGGCAGCAGCATTTCTGGTGAGCCCCCACCCAAGAGAAATACACAAATGCAATATTATATGTTGTAGCAATACCTCTCATCCCAGGCTACAACATCTCAAAATTACTAGTTGAAGTTTTCATTTTTAATGTCTGTAGTGAACCTGAAGTATTTTGGGGTCCTAATTAAAAGAATTTTATTTGAGGGGGGCTTCCAAGCAATGGTTCGGAGGGCCCCTGCCATCACAGCACAGTAATGATGAGTGTGATGACAGAGGAAACCATGGTAGGATGGCCTGTGAAGGAAGGGCCGACACCCACAGTGATGAGAGACAGGGGCTATGGGGGGCAGGGGTTCAAGAAGGCACGATGCATACTCTGATCTTTAAGTAATGAAAGATCATTACTTTTTGGTCACAAGATTTTTTTTGGTCATAAGATTTCCAATAATAAAAAGGAGGAATGCGTAGGGGCTGAGGCTTGGTGGTAGGAAGCAGGCCTTGCACATGGAGGTCCTGAGTTCACCCCTAAAACTTCACCAAATCACTGCATGCAATCTTAGGTACCACAATGGAAAGTTTGGGGAAAAAAGCCCACCCCAAGGACAGCAAAAACAACCCCAGAAATGGGGGTATACCCTGGGTACTCTACGCTCGCTGGGGTCCTTGCTGGAGCTCCCTGGCGGGCAGTGCTGAGGAAGCCCTGTCTGGGTGGGGAGTGCCAGGGGATGCAGACTCCAGCACTCTCCTTCACTGTGTGGCCGATGAGCATTTCATGGCCTCAGGACTGGAGTCTAATCTGGGAGGCTCCAGAAGAATGTCAAAAAACGCTTGTCACCCAAGGTGGGATAAAACCTGCACTGCACAACCCCACTTCTAGAACTTTGTCTCCAAAACAGCCACATAGAACTCTGCAAAATTAGAAAATCATGACTCTAAGCATCTTACTCAATCCACTTTGCCATCTGCTAATATTCTTCCTTCAAACAAAAAACTAAAGAGCACAGAGCACAATCCAGAGAAGTTCCTCTTTTCGAAACTGCAGTGTCAAAAATATTGCATGGTGTAGGAGAAAATGCAAAGTCACTTATAATTTAAAACGCTGCTGAACGGAACAATTTTTTTTCAGAAGCAGTAGCCTGGAAAGTGGGCATGGTCCCCCGTGTGTCTCCCTCTATTCCATCTGGAGAGAATGACAGTTAAAGCTGGACGTAAAGGAAGAGACAATCTTTACTGTATGCTGTAAAAATACGACAAGTAGTTGGTCTGATAAATGGATTGAACATTACAGAGTGGTTGGTTGTTCCCACCAAATAGTCTTGTTATCTTCCCCAGCTGCAACAGTGGACTATCCCTACTTTCAACTCTCCTGTTAAAGCCTGAACAGACCTGAACACCAGCAGAGTTCAATCACACAGGCCATAAGTGAGGGAAAGATAGAGTCGGATAAAGAACTGTTAAGGTTACTTAATTTCTGTGGCCTTCTTATGATAAGATTTAAAACCTGGAAAGAAACTTACAGGCTGGGTAGACACACTTAATGAAAACATTTGGTAACTACTCTGAGAGAAATGAAAGGAAAATACTTTTCATGGACTGCAGCCATTACCTCTGTAACTTTCCCAGAATATTTCAGCTTTTTTGTGTGAATGCTTTTTCTACTGAGATCACTGAGTATCTAAGAAACTGATTCTATTGGGGACACTGAGTATCTAAGAAACTCAGAACCACTAAATACTTAGAAGAAATCAGGTGATGTGCTTGTGACTTTGGCCTTGGGAGGCGTCTTTGCCTCCAACAGCAAGGACAAGAAAAATAAAATAAAATGCAGTGCCTCAAGGAGGAAAAGCTTCTGCACAGAGAAGAAAAAAATTCCATTAAGATGAAAAGACAAGGGACAGGAGAGAGCACAGTGCAGGGTTTGATCCCTGGCACCACATGGCCCCTTGAGCATCTCTGGGTACATTGTATTGTACATTGTTGGAATATACTGGTGTGCTACTCGGGAAAACATATGGAGAGCACTCAAAAACTTAAAACAGAACTCTCATGTGACCCAGTTACCCTACTTCTGAGCACTCAACCTCCAAATAACAAAACATCGATTCAAAGAGATAGATGCACTATGTGGTTCTTGCAGCGTTATTTACAAGAGCCAAGAATTGGAAACTAAGTGCCTATCAAAAAAGAACGGATAAGGGCAGGAGTGACAGCACAGCGGGTAGGGTGTTTGCCTTGCACGAGGCTGACCGGGGTTTGATTCCCAGCATCCCATATGGTCCCCTGAGTACCGCCAGGAGTAATTCCTGAGTGCAGAACCAGGAGTAACCCCTGTGCATTGCCAGGTGTGACCCAAAAAGGAAAAAAAAAAGATGGTTAAGGCTGTTTCCTTTGGGGCATCTCAGAGGGGGGCAGGTGAGGCTCCTTACCGGCCCAAGGGACACGGCCCCCAACAGCCAAAATCCTCTAGAACAAAACTGCCGCCATGCTCACAGCTACTCTTCACACGCTCAGGCCGAGCCTCACCCAGGAGTGAATCCACAGAAAACCCAGGTATGCGGGACTTGTGACTGAAAAATCCAGCTTCAACGAAACCAGGAATGAGTGCCCTATCACCATGTGCCTTCACGTTTCCGGCAACTTGGCAGTTATGCCCATAAGCCACCTCTGGCTGGCACCAGATAATCTCATCAATGGCCATGATCCAGAGACTCATTGTCCTCTCTCAGAAGACAGTATAAAACAACTTGCCATAGCCATGCCTCTGGACCCTGCACCAAGCTGTTTCATTCAGGGCACCCTGGAGGTGGGAGGGTGAAGGCCCTCCCCACCCCAAGGAACCTAGCCCTGGCAGCTGAAAACCTCCAGAACTCAACTGCAACCATGCTCATGGCCAATCTCCACATGCTCGGTCTGAGTCTCAGTCCGAGCCTCGTCCACGAGTAAACCTATTCCTGGACCAAGCAACATCTCATACCTCACACTACTCATACTCCAAGATAAGTGCAACATTAGATGGGGTTTAAAGTAGAAGGCAACCAATATTAGAGGGAAATATATTTTTATAGATACACGTGTGGGGGGTGTGTGTGTGTATAAAGCACGCAAGGCTCAATCTTTAACAATAGGTTAGTAATCTCTTATAGAAGGGCTTAATGGCCCTGGGGTGAAATACAACAATCTTCACATACTTTCCTCTAAGGAAACGTCTTTGGAGCATTTTCAGTGGTTTATTCATAACAAACAATACAAAATAAATTATTTCAGTTCTGCTTGGGACAGGGATTGGGGTTCAGGTTGGAAACATCCAAAATATGGTGGTGGGAAGGTGTAATAGTCTGGGACTGGTGTTCAGATATTGTAAATTACTTTATAAAAATAAAATAAAATTTAAATTAAAAAAACAATGGATAGAGATATAGTATAGATATACAATGGAACACTACTATTAGACAATGGTGGGAAATGTGATATATATATGTGTGTGTGTGTGTGTGTGTGTATGTGTGTACATATACATACATACAATGGAATACTACTCAGCTATACATATATTTTTAAAAAGTGAATTCTCCCATTTGTGACAGCGTGTATGGACCTAACACTCTGTACCCAGTGAAATAACTCAGATGGCTAAAGGCAAACACCACGTGATCTCACTCATATGTGGTATATAGAGAAAACAAACAAACGAATGAACTAAATAAAACAAAAATAAACTTTCAGACTGTAAGACCAATTAGCGGTTCCTGGAAATGCTTTTAGCTCCAGACATCTGACATGAAAGAAATGTGATTCTGCAGTGTACATCATCAAAAAAAGACTTTGTTCAACTTTCTACTAATTTTGCAAAAACTAAGGATGAATAGGTGTCTACTGTTTTAGCATTCATAACTGAAACATGTTAACTGGTAACATCCTCAAGTCAGTGAAACCTTAAAAAGAAAAGAAAAGAAAACTAGACTAGTAATTAAGTTGTAAGGATCACTGGGACACTATGTTGGATTTTTGTGTCTTTCTTCAGCATCCATACAAATAAATACAGAAGTAGTTTTTCGAGAGATAGACTCAATATTTCAGTTATGCAGTAAACTTGTCATGTCAAAGAAAAACATCTTTAAAGTATATCTGGATTCCAGCTCTATTATTTGCTAGTGACTTTGGCTGTAGCACTGTAGCACTGTCCTCCCATTGTTCACTGATTTGCTCTAGGGGGCCCAGTAATGTCTCCATTGTGAGACTTGTTGTTACTGTGTTTGGCATATTGAATATGTCACAGGTAGCTTGCCGGGCTTTGCCTTGCGGGAGAGATATCTCAGTAGCTCTCTGAGAGGGGTGGAAGAATTGAACCTGGCTCGGCAGGGTCTGCTGCGTGCAAGGCAAACGCCCTACCGCTGTGCTATTGCTCCCGTCAGTCACTTTGGCTAAGTTAGTTAATTACCCCCATTGTATTTCAATGTCTTGACTTTTAAAACAGAGGCAAGAAGAGATAACATTATAGAATTATTAGAATGAGATAGTATGAAAACAGTGTTATAAGGATAGAGTCTCAATAGATGCTAGAGATTTTGCTGTTACTGTTTTCCACTGACAAACATTTTCCACCTTTAAAATGCCTTATGGTTAAATAATGTCTCACTTTGGCAAGGATGAGTGGAGATGAACCTCTGGAAATTATGAAAAGCATATAGTTAGTATATTATGACACTCATCTGATCTCCATTTAGTCAAAGTGATAGATTAATGAACACTCCCCATTTCCTCTGTGAAACCTGCAGACTAGTGCCCAGCTCCCAGATGAACAAGCACACTTCTGAGTATTATCATGAATAGGGTCTATCTGTTCTCAAACATGTTTTTGTCAGTAGACCAGTGTGTAACTTATCTAAATGTCAAGTAATAATATATTAGGAGGGAACAGTTTTTATGAAAACTAAGTTGAAAGCTTCAGGAAGATTTAAAAATAGAAACACTTAATAAAGATATTGTCAGCAAATTAGGTGTAATAAAAATGAAAAGCTGGGAAAAATCTAGCGAATTTATTATAAATCAGAGTCTGATGCATAAAAAACCCTGAAGTAGGATTGGTAGATGCCATAATACAGATTATTATTACCTGTGTGAGAATAAACTGAATTCCAAAGATGAGAACTATTTATTTTTTAAAGTGCTAAACCAGATGCTTGGTGAATAAATAAATGTTTTACATTAAAACAAAACAATTTGAGGTTTTCAATTATCATAATTTTTTATGAGTTTTGGACTTAACCGACCATCTGCTGGTGCCAATTATTTTGGTTAAGGATGTCACTACTGTTTAACATGCCTGGATGATAATCTATTTTTTCTTTTTCTTAACCAAAATTTCAATGCTATATCTAGTAAATCTGTTCTGAAAAAATAAGGTCAAGTTCACAATGGCAGGAATAGGCACCGAAGCACTGTTTAAAAGAGAAAAATCTAAAATAAACTCCAAATAATGTTCATCAATAAGGAGATGGTCAAATAAGTTATTGGCACAAAAGTCCCATGGAATACTATGCAGCCTATAAAAATAGCAACCAGATGGAGGGATGGGTGTTGGAATACTGTATGACTGAAACCCAATCATGAACAGCTTTGTAAGGGTCTATTTCACAGTGGTTTAATAAGAAAGTTAAAAAAAATAGCTCCCCTGATTCCAAATGATCCCTCTTAAATGATCCCTCCATACAGACAGACCTTTACTCCCTGTGGTGCCACCCTCACTTCAAAGAAATTCCAGCACCAGTTCTAAAGTCAGGATAAGCTTTCTGAGTCTGCATTTCTCAGAGGGGATCTTATATAGGCCTTCACCGGCTGTTACAGCAGAGCCCGCACATTTCATAGCCAATAGATTTGTAATAACACATACTTTCCTAACCAATCCATTTTAAAGCATTTCACTCCTTAGCCTATAGTTTAAAGATCAGCATTTGCGTCAGTGCTTAGGAACATCCTGGTTTTTAGGGCAATCCTGGGTCTTGTGAGAGACATCTGGTTATCTGGTCTGACCCCCACCCTTCTCGTGACTTGCAACTCGGGGCACCTGTATCTGAGTTCCTTGCTCAGGGGCAGAAAAACCAGTTATTTCACAATGCTGGTTCCTATTTTAAGCTAAGCTAAATTAATTCTGGTGGTCCATTTTGGGCCTGTTCCTCACACTTCCTCTCTCTTTCATTTGCATTTGTTTAAAGACAAAACTAATATTAAATCAGTATGGAAAATTCTGGAATCATGGAAATAGAGCAAAAATTCTGGAAATAGAGCAAAGGGAAAAGACCTCCATTCACTATTTCAGGCCCTGACACACTCTTAAAATGTCATGTCCTCCCCCTGCTGTGCACATTTTCACTCGCACTTCTCATTGAGAGACTGGACTAATGTACTTCCTGGTTTGTTGTTTAGCTTTTTCAGTAAGTTTGTGTTTTCACAGGCTCCTGTTGTTAGAATATCTGCCTCTCATGGACAGAGAACAGAGCCGAAAATGCAAATCACATAGCGAGGTATATTGTTCCAGCTAGCTGGGGTCCAAGTATCCGCCCAATGCAGCGGGCTTCAACAAGGATCCCAAGCACTAGATTCAGTAAGTTCTTAAACTTTCATTTTGGCGAGTCAGCGTTACGCAGCAAATTTCTATTACCTACAGAGTACACATACATTTTTGTTGTTCTTTTGGCCCATAACATCCTTCAGGGGATGTAATCTTTGACAAAAGTATCTGTTTTTTCCGCTTTTCTTGTTCCTGGAAGAAGCCTACATCACTCAGAAGGCCACAAAGCCTGTCATGGCAGTTCTCCAGCTAAGTGGGTCCTAACACTGTGTTTTCTCTCCTCTGCTTCTTGTTTGGGCCACTGGGCTCTGGGGTCCTCAGAGATGGGCAGCGAGGCCCTAGAGGCACTTCCGGCTGGTGGAAAATCATGTTCTAGCACCTCTGTTGAGGCCTGAGGTCTCCGGAGTTGCTCCCTGTCCTGGGGCTTTTGGAACCCCAAGGGTCAAGAGGCTGAGCCTGCACAGCTCCACAGTTTCCTTGTTTTCCAGTCCACATTTCCTTGTTTGCCAGACTGTGAGTCATCCTGGTGGCTCCATTTGACTCTCTCTAGTTGAGCCAGCTGTTAATACACCTAATTTTCCTCCTCATCACAATATTCTTATTCACACCTCCGCCTTTGTGGACCTCTTGGGTATGTAACACTTGGGGCCTAGACATCAGTCCAGGATGGTATGAGACTACACAGCAGGCATCCCCTGCTGTCCCCAGTCCCCTGTTTTGGGGAGGCATTGGTTGTGCCCCTTTTCTCCTTGCTGCTAATGTGGCCTGAACATCTTCCAGGCAGGCTGCCACTTCCCCACTAAGGAGACCTTGCTCAGTGCATCTTTTCTTTCTTGCTTTCTTTTTTCTTTTTGGGTCACACCCGTGATGCACAGGGGTTATTCCTGGCTCATGCACTCAGGAATTACTCCTGGTGGTGCTCGGGGGACCATATGGGATGCTG
>JAOXYA010000001.1:734427-746086 GCA_028565675.1 Sorex palustris
CTCTCGGAGAGCCCGGCAAGCTACCGAGAGTATCTCGCCCGCACGGCAGAGCCTGGAAAGCTCCCCGTGACGTATTCAATATGCCAGACACAGTAACAAATCAATTTTTGTATAATTAAAATAAAATATTAGTGAATCTAATTAATTTAGAACATTAATCTTCGTCAGAGAGGTCCAGGGAGTAAGGCATTTGCCTTGAGCACAAACAACCTGGGTTTTATCTTTGGTACCCCCTGTGGTCTACTAGTGTGGCACATAAAAGAAAACAAACAGAGCATTAATTTTGAATATGCTTTGGCAGCTATTAAAGTGAATATTCTTTAGTTTCTTATTGCTTTAATATCATGTCTTTACTGAATACCTATATTCAGTACATTTCCCAGAATTCACTGGAGACATTTATGTAAGGATGAGTTATCTCTTAATCTAATTTACAGATAGATGATTTAAAAAAAATGACATTAACCACATATCTTATGTCAAATTGATATATTAAAAATATATGGGGTGGGTGGCAGGGGGGATATTGGGAGCATTGGTGATGGAAAATTGCACTGGTGGACTGATAGATACTCAATCATTTTATGACTGAAACGTAATTATGAAAATTTGTAAGTCTGTAACTGCATATCATGGTTATTCATTAAAAATTAAAAAAATTAAGAAAATGTTTTCAGAGAACTCCAGCTGTAACAATGACTATAATAATACCTGCAATATGGTCTTCTAAAACTCCATTTAGTTCTTTTTCGTGTGTGTGTGCAAGAGAGAGAGAGAGAGAGAGAGAGAGAGAGAGAGAGAGAGTTTCCTTTATTGCTTAGATTTCTTAAAGTATATTACTTTTGTTTGTTTTGTTTTGGGGGCCACAGCTGATGGGTTTACTACTAGACTTGTGCTTAGCAATCCCACTGTACCATGTCAGGGATCATATTCAGTGCCAGTGATTAAACCTATGTCAGGCAAGGTAAATATCCTACCAGCTATATTACCTTTTGGCCCCCCAAGATGCAGCGAATCCCAGTACTTCATATAGTCCTGCAAGCAATGCCAGTAGTAATACCTGAACTGAAAGCAAAACAAACAAGCAAGCAAGAACAAAGTAAATCATTTTAACTATCTGGTTTCCTGAAGTAGAATAGGTTCCACTTAGTTTAATCTAATTCTAAATAACTGGTTGTCAATAGTTTGTACCCATATATATGTTTCTTTCCTACATTTATAATTATATATAGATAATATTCCAGTGATAACTGTTCATGAACTTGGAAGTCTTGAGAAATTTTGACTTTTCATTAGCTATTAATATATATAGTATATAATGTATATTATTATATCTGTATATAAAATTATCCACTATATAATTTATATATAATACACATTTTATATATAGTTAGGTTAATATCTTCATAATCCCTCATAAAATATTATTTCTAATGCTAACCTCTACTGATTTTGACAAAATTTTATTTATGCCACTTTTTTATAAGCATTTTACTTCCTAGGACTTCTGTATAACACTGTCACTGTCCTCCCATTGTTCATTGGTTTGCTCATGTGGGCTCAGTAACGTCTCCATTGTGAGACTTCTTGTTACTGTGTTTGGCATATTGAATACTCTCGGTAGCTTGCCAGGCTCTCCGAGAGGGGCGGAGGAATCAAACCTGGTTCAGCCAGGCTGGCTGTGCACAAGGCAAATGCCCTACCGCTGTAGTATCACTCCAGCCCAAGATGGACTAGAAGAGAGAAAAAAGAAAACTCATATCAGAAAACAAAGTGGGGATGTTACTAGTGGCCTTATAGAATCAAACAGCATTTTAAGAGAATACCTGCAAGATGATCAGACTGGAGCGGTAGTACAGTGGGTAGGGCTGTGGCCTTGCACACGGCCTCGCACGCGGCTGACCCGGGTTCGATTCCTCCATCCCTCTTGGAGAGTTCGGCAAGCTACTGAGAGTATCCCACCCACACGGCAGGCAGAGCTTGGCAAGCTCCACGTGGCGTATTTGATATGCCAAAACCAGTAACAACAAGTCTCATAATGGAGACGTTACTGGTGCCCACTCCAGCAAATTGATGAACAATGGGAAGACAGTGCTACAGTGCTACCTGCAAGACAGTATCTTGATGGAATGAGCATGTTCCTAGATACAAGGGCATTGCTAACACTGACTTAAGAAATACAAACCTGAACTAGATCTGGCTGGGGGTGCGGCACTGCACTCATGGAAGGGCAGGAGCCTTTCATGCGTGAAGTCCTCAGTTCAATCCTCAGCAACACTCACCCACTACTTCCCACCACTAAAATCAATCATTAAAATCTTCCAATAAAGAAAAGATCCAAGCAAATAAAAATTTATGGTATGGGGTCAAGGAGATTACTCAAGGGGATGGAAGGTATGCTTTGCATGCAAGGAGCCTGGGTTTGATTCCCCAGCACCACACAGTTCTTCCAACACTGACAGAAGCAACATCCTGGCACAGGGCCAGGAGTAGAACCTGAATATTGTCAGGTACAGCCTCAAAACAAAACCAAAAAACCTGTGGTATGTTTAGGGAGGGTTTCAAGGATCAAACCCTGGGACTCACATATGAAATAATGCATTCCTCAACTGACTGTTATTTTACTCACCAGATAACAATATATGTGTGTTTGTAAATGTAAAAATTATATTCATAAATGTCATTTATATGCTTTATATGTGTGTTTTAAGTATAAACAGACCATAAAAAGCATCTACATACATAATACAAAATGATGTTCAAGGTATCTCACTAAACAGGTCATTATGCTACCTTTTTTGGGGTGACTGACTGGGGAGCAGCTAAGGAGACACTAACAATAATATGTTGACAACAGACCATAAAACAATCATATTTTCTATGTTTAAATAAAAGATAAGCTTTAAAGAATCTTCACAGAGGGGCTGGACTGACAGTACAGTGGGTAGGGCTCTTGCTTTGTATGCGGCTAACCCATTTTCAATTCTCAACACCCCAGATGGTCCCCCAAGTCTGTCACGAGTGATCCCTGAGCACAGAGCCAGGAAAAAGCCCTGAATACAATCGGGTATGGGCCAAAAACCTATATATGTGTATATATATATATTTTTTTAAGAGGGTTGGGGCTGAAGTGATAGAACAGCGGGTAGGGCGTTTGCCTTGCATGTGGTAGATCTGGCCGACCCTGGTTCAATTCCTCTGCCCTTCTTGGAGAGCCCGGCAAGCTACTGAGAGTATTTCGCCTGCAAGGCAAAGCCTAGAAAGCTCCCCGTGATGTATTCAATATGCCAAACACAGTAACAAGTGTCACAATGGAGATGTTACTGGGCCCACTCGAGCAAATCGAACAACGGGAGTGACAGTGACACTGAAAGAGGGCTGGAGAGACAGCACAGTGGGTAGGGCACTTGCCTCACTTGTGCCCAATCCGACTTCAATCCCTAGCACCCCATGTGGTCCCCTAAGCACCACCAGGAGTGATTCCTGAGCACAGAGCCAGGAGTAAACCCTGAACACCACCAGATATGGCCCCAAAACAAAAAACAAAATAGACTCTGTTCTCTTGAAAGAAACACAACCACTCCCCCACCCCTTTTTTTGAGAACACTTTTTAAAAAAAGAACAAATAAGCTTTCTAGCCATGGAAAATAAAATACTGCAGCTTAATGAAGTTAATAATCTCAGGGTTTAGTAACAACTCATTAGTGGTGTGCCTGTCCGACAGCACTGCCCCTGAACCCACAGTATGACCCCACCGTCCTGTGGGATCTCGGGTACCACAATGGGGGCTGTGTTCTTCAGCTTACTGCAGCCAAGTATGTGTGATCCCTGGTCATCCCTGCCCAGCACTGCAACCAAAGTATGTGCACACTACAATCAAGAAACTGACCCCCGATCATGGAAAAGATCACAAAGGAAAGAGAAGATGAGGGAGGAATGCAGGGGGCCAGGGGTGTGGCGCAGATGAGACAAGACCCTGAGTTTGACCCCCAGCCCACATGTGTCCTCACACTGCCAGACCTGCCCTGAGGTGGTAGCCCTGGTGGACCCCAAGCACTGGCAGGACCAACTATACCACTGGCTCAGGCTTGCACCATCTGGTCCGAGCACTGTTCAGAGACCCCAGATGCTACCGGTGCCCACAAAGCACCACTGGGACCTATTTCAAAAGAAAGAATTTAATGGGCTGTTAAATTTAAAGGACTTAAATTCTATACTCCAAAATAAAGAATTTAAGAGCACATCAGAGACCATTGTTATGAGAATAAACAACAACAGAAACTAAACCAAATTTATGTATTAAGCCTCTCGGGAGAAAAGAGGACAGAAAATCAGTCAGGAAAATGGTCCTTTTCAATAAATGGTGCTCAAGAAGTGTAAAGTAAACTGAGGGAACAAAAGGGGGGAAATTCAAACTTCTACCAAACAATAAGAAGAAATGAGTTTCAAGTAACTAATAGGCTAACAGTAAAGGCAAAGGTATGTAATTTCATAATGAAAGTATCTCCTTGACTCTGGTCAAAAAATAGTTTTAAAAGAAGTGCTTAATTATTAACTACAAAATTACTAATATATTTGTTCACATTCAGAACTTTTGTTGAGCAGAGGAACCCAAAAAGTAAAAAGGTGAGTGAGATTAGACATCTTTAATTGTACTAACAGGACATTAGGAATTTTGTCCCCTAACACAAAGAATTCCTGCCAATTGGTGCAAGATTCAAATAAGCACATCACAGAAGAGGAAATCAAAATAGCTAATAAATAGAAATAAGTACCCAAAGCTCTCTGGCAATAATGATGAACATTAAAACATTAGTAAACATACACTACATAGCCTCAAGATTAGCAAAAATGAAAAGATCCAATAATATTAGTTATTAGAAAAGAAGGGGAAGACAGTCCTCTTCAACTCCGCTGGTCAGTGTGCTAGTTGGTGTAATTTTTGGAAAATAACTTTGTATTATGAAAACAAGTTAAAGCTATACATGCTCTCTGACCCAGTACTCTATTCTACAAAGGAATTCTTATATAGTCCATAAATATCACTGTGGCAAAATTTAAACAATTACACTGTATATAGCAAAACAAAACAAAACAAAAACTACCAACTCTACAACAAAATTAATTCTTAAATAATAATCTTGTCAGAAGCTAGCAGATTTAATAGAGTATTTAATAGAGCATTTCATTTATAAAAAGTTTAAAACCAGACATGTTTAAAATATAGCATAGATACATATATATGGGTGGGGGACTTCGATGACATACCCAGCTGTGGTCAGGGATGACTCCTAGCTCTGTGCTCAGGGATCACCCCTGGTGGTACAGGGGATTGTACCAAGGTTGGCCATGAGCAAGAAAAGCACCTAACCTGCTGTACCATCTCTTTAGTCCTATTACTGGGCATATATTATTCAGATCGACTCTTAGGGAATAAAGCTAAAGGAAATAATTATCTCACAAAAGTCAAAGAACTAATTCATTAAAATTAAGAGAAAGGGAAAGAAAAGTAAAATTAGTACAGGCAGGAAGGAAAGTTCTGGGGTACTGGTAATGTACTGGTAATGATTACTACCTCAAACTAGTAATCCTGTTTTTTTTTTTACAAAAAAGCTATTATGTTATAATTATTATAATTATAAACAACTCTTCCTTTAAAAATAGGAACTATATATATAGAGAGAGAGAGAGAGTAAAGCTCTATCAGATTCTTAAAATGAAATTTCATTTTCTTTGTTCTAGTCTCTGGTGCAAGGTAGCAGAAGAAGGTATAAGAAACCTTTTTTATTTTGTTTTGGGGCATACAATATACTGATCAGCTTCTGACAAAAGGTGGCTATCATACATGCTACATACAGTTCCATACCAACTGCTCTGAGGAAATAAACATACATGTTGAAAAAAGTAAGTGGGGAAAAAGACACCTCTTCATAAGAAGAGATCCAGTATTAAATGTTTTCTAGGTTCTCTCAATTGAAGAATTTCAGCTGAAAATGAAAGCAGCAAAGCCAAATGGAATCATGATGTGTGGAGCAGGATCTGAACACGATTTTCTGAATACAATTAGGACAGAAAGCTCGCAAGGATTAGTGGTTTATCTCTTCTGAATCTTGGCATGAGTTAAATAGCCACAAATCTCAGATGGCAAAATGACGGTAATGTGGGAAGTTTTTACCTCTCGAACTGTCTATAGAGTGGTCTGTCGGTAGAATCTGGCAAACTCACTTTGAAAAAAAACACCGAAATACAACAGGATTTGCTGTAGGTATCACAAACTAGTGACTTGACTTCTCTCAATTCAGTTCATATTATGAACGTTGTCAGCTATGAGGTTTACTTATTCAGGTTCAAGAGATACAGCTGAGTCTCTAGTTAAATTTGGCAGGAGTCTAAAAAAAAAGTCAGGAAAGGCAACTGGACAAACTCCATGTTCAATTCATCTGCTTAAACTGTTTACTTATAGTAACAGCACACAAATGTCTCATGTTACTGATAAACCACAGAAAGCTTCTGGGATGCTATTACTATCCAAACTTAAATGTAATGTTCATCATTGCAGAGTAATGAGAGAAGTCAATGCAAATACAAATCATGCTCACTTGGACCAAATTTAATAGAACGTCGAGGAGGAGGAAAATGCCTCTGCAGTTACAAAACGGCTTTAGAAACTCATCTGAAAGAACAAAACATTTCTGCAACTAAAGGTTACTTGGAGCAGCTTACTGTAGTTCCATAGTTGGAAATTATAAATAATTTTGCTATAGAACATTTGTTTCCACATCTCCTAGTACATATATGAATTAGTTTCTCCAGGGTATATAAGTAGAAGTGTAATATAATATGCAAGTATTTAACTTTAGCTGATAGAAGTGAAATACTTTCCAAAGAGGAAGTGTCATGTTAAGAGAGGATGAGCATTCCCATACCTCCGGATCTCTGCAATAGTTGGTATTTTCAATTTTTAGTTTTTACCATTCTGACAGATGGCTCAAAGAATCATATCAAGTTACTTATTTTGGATTTTCCTGATATTAAAAATGATAACTATCTTTGCATTTACTTATTGGTTAAATTCCTTCTTTTGGAATTGTCCATTCTCTTAACTATTTTCCAACTGAGTTGTCCTTTTTCTTATCTTTTCTTTTGTAATTGTTGTAGGGGCCAGAGGAGAGGTGGGGGTTGCTCTGGTCCACTCTGATGGTGCTGGGGGACACCATGGTGCCAGGATAGATGCACTGAGGGTCTTGTACCTGAAGGCCACTGCCCCACCACTGGAGCCTTATCCCTGTTCTCTGTCTTTTCTTTCTCATCAATTTGTCAGAATTCCCATATATGCCAGATAACACACCTTTGTGGATTATTAATATAAGGATTCTCTCTTTCTGCTTTATTTTTATTTATTTATTTATTTGCTCTTTGGGTCACACCCGGTGATGCACAGGGCATAGTCCTAGCTTTGCACTCGGGAATTACTCCTTTCGGTGCTTGGGGGACCACACAGGATACTGGGAATCGAACATGGGTGGACCCAGTGCAAGGCAAACACCCTACCTCCTGTGCTATCACTCCAGCCCCTCTTTCTGTGGTCTTTTAAAAATTTTTCTCCTGATGTCTTTTCATGACATTTTTAATGCAAATTTATCAGGATCTCCCTTGATGGCTGGTATCTTTTGTCTTCTTTGTCTGCTGTGCTGGGTAATGAACCTGGGACCTCACTCATGCAAGGCATGAGCTCTAACACAGTCACACCCCCATCCCTGTATCTTTTGTCTTATCTTAGTATGTTATCCAAGCAAAGCCAAGAAAATATTCTCTTACATTTTCTCCAATGAGTTTCTCCTTTCGGTTCATCTGGAATTAATTATTTTATGATATGAGGTGGGGTCAAGTTTCACTTTTTAAAAAATAAGAATACTCAAACACTCACAAATCAGGCCATAATTTCCCCCACTACTTGGCAGTGCTTCCATTTTCCATTTATAGAGAGACAAGTGCCTTACATGGCATGCACCAAACATTCATGTTTGAACAAAACTATTTAAAAGAATTTAATTGTGCTCCAATTTTTCTTTTCTCCATCTTTGAGCACTATCTTAATTATTGTAGCTTTATAGTAAGTTTTGGTAACTGTCATAGAAAAATCCTTGGGTGTTTCTCAAATTTTCAACAATGTCTGACCAATCTCGGCTCTTTGAAATTCTATAAATTACCTTCAGAATATTTCAACTATTCCAGAATAAAGTTTTGATTTCATAACATAATGAATTTTCACTGGGATTGTACTGGATCTACAAATCACTTTGGGAAGGGAGAGAAAGAGTATAGAGAGCTTTCTAACCAATTATAAACACTATATATTACAATAAACTTAAGATGTCAAATAAATTATAAATACAATTGACTTTTTTTTTCATTTTGACTGTATTTTGAAGACATTATGGTGTCAAGGATCAAACCCAGGCTCCCACATGCAAAGCCAAAGTTCTAAGCCTTTGATTTTCTCCCTGGCTGTACAAATGACTTCTTTCTATGATGTGAGGGATTGAATGGGGGACTTCACACATATGAATAATGCTATATTAAGCTGTTAGAACACCAGCTCCTAAAATTAACTGATTTTTTAAACCGCACTGCTCCTGTGTTAAACTTAGTAAGGTAACTTAGTAGTTCTAATAATTTATCTGTTTATTATTTTAAATTTTCTTGCTATTATATGTATAGCTTGCTAGTATTTGTTAATAATGACTTTTTTCTTCTCAAAATTGTCTAATCTTGCCTTTCTTCAGGAGCTAAAGTCTCCATTTCCAATAGCAGTGCTAGTGCCAGCATTTTAATTTCGTTCTCAATTTCAAAGAAAAAGCTTTCAGTTTCTCGCCCTCAAATGTGAGTTAGCTATACTTTTTTTTTATTTCATACATACACAATTAGTCTGGATTAAGTAAATTCCCTCCTATTCCTGATTTACTATGATGAATTGATTTGGTGCTAAACGTACCAAAAGCTTCTGCTGTATCTTTCATGGTGATCATTGTTTTCCTCCCTTTTCTTCTGTTATTTTGACACGCTATAACTGATATTCCAATGTCAAACCAACCCGGAATTTCTTGAATCAGTACAACTTTTTTTGATTTACTTTCCTTTTCATCTATTCCATAATACAGTCAAAAACTGATTATTATTTAACTTTCTCTGATTTCATTATGATATCTTGGGGTCAAGTCCTTTTTGTTTGTTCTGTGGGGCCTTCATTGTGTTTTCAATATACGGGTTGACTTTTAAGATTTAGAACATTTTAAGTGATAATCACTTCAAACATTGTTTCTGACTGACATTCTCTTCTGAGCAATTGCACATAATTATAAATAAATTGGACATTTCCCAGAACTATATATAAATCATACATTTCACTAATTATGATATGCTGCTCACACACTTTTCTCTGTTTTCTGTATCTTCCTCTTTCTGGTTTCAGTCTGGATTCTTTCTTAAAATGAAGAAGAACTGGCATGTACAACAATTAGAAAATAGTGCACATTTGGGACCAAAGAGATAGTACAGGGGGTAAGGTGTTTGCTCTGCATGCAGCCAACCCGAGTTCAATCCCTGGTATGACACACAGTCCAGAGTTCCTGCAGGAGCAACCCCTGAGTGCAGAGCCAGACTAAGCCCTGAGCATAGGTGGGAGAAGGAAGAAAGGAAGGGACAGAGGGAAGGAGGGTAGAAAATAAAAGAATGTACACTGAATAAATCCTATTGTGACCACAAGTGTTCTATACAGACTGAGATATCCAACTGAACATAAACAAGTTAAATGGGTTTGGTATACATGTAAAATAATCAGCATCAAAACTTCAGTTTCTATTTCTATGTTTTTGAGAATCGTCCATACTGTTTTCCGAAAGGGCTGAACCAGTCGGCATTCCCACCAGCAGTGAAGGAGGGTCCCTTTTTCGCCACATCCATGCTAGCACCGGTTGCTTTTGTGAAGAACAAGCTTATTTTGAAGGAGCGGGGGAGATTAGCCCTTCAATGACTGACCTGTGCTATAGAACAGCCCATCTGTTCCATAATGGCTTCTTATAATTACTTTCTTCAGCTTGTTTATACATTAGGGATAAATTAGATAGAGATGAAAGTGAAAGGGGTTAAAGAATGCCTCCTAGGAACTCAGTCTCCTGAGACAGGGTTTCCTACCCCAGGACCTCACAGAAAAGTCTAGCCTGAATCCTGGAAGTCAAGCTGAAGGTTGACCTTTCATATGCTAATGGACATGAACCCTCCTGAAACTGCTCAGCAATTCTGCACAAATTACCACCTACCTCCTGGTTGACAACCATCTTGGGTAAATTCACTTTTGTTGGAGTCAGTTGAAATCTAGCTGGGGTTCTTGCTAGTTTGTTCAAATGGCTTCCCCTCGCTATGGAAAGGGAGTGAAACAGCACTCATCTGCCAGCCACCTTGTGAGAAGGGCAGCATGACGAGTGGAATGCCACAGTAGTGTAGCTAGTCCCCTCTTGGACCTCAGTTGTCTTCTCTGTAAAATGGGCATAAAGCCATTTATTTCAAGGGGCTCCTATACCTTCCTTGAGAAATGATAACAGCCAGGAGACATCAGACACTGGCTCATGAGGGAGTGTCTCCACAGACATCAATCCTCAGAGCTACTTGTCTTCTCTCCTCTCCTCACTCTCAGCCCTGTTGAGTCAGCTTCTCCCCACCTCGGCACCGGCACCCCAGATCACAAGGAGGAATGTGCAGGAAACGGGAGGCAGAACCAGCCTTTCTCCTAGCAGCTGTGGGGAAGCCCCCAGTTCCTGATTGTGCACTAAGAGGCAGTGGACCACATCTGGAGAGACACATTATCTGGGGATGGGGATGGAGAGACTGGCATTTTGCCTGCACCCAGATAGGCACCAGGTAGCTCCAGGGGACCTTGGCTCCCTGGAGGAAACTCCCAGGTCAAGGTGCAAGCGGGTTTGGTGGCAGGCGGAAGGGAGGTGACGGACTGGGTCATAGGCTGTCATACTCTCAATTCAAGGATTTTTAGCCCGGGGACTCTGTGGACCTCTGCTTCTGCTTCAGGGAATGAGTCACCGGGACACACAGGTATAATATGGGTCTGCGTGTCCTGGGATACCAGAAGCCCCGCGCTCCCCGCTCCAACCCTTACATTCCGCATCCCGAAAACTGAAGTCCCGAGAGATGAAGCAATCGGCCTGGAGTCCGGAGAACAGAACTGGCCCTGAATCCCGGCTGTCCCCAGGAGCTGGTAGACATTCTCAGCCTTTCTCTCCCTCTCTCGAGCGCCACCCTCCTCCCACCAGCCACCGCAATCCAAGACCGTCACGGTGCCCACCGCGCTGCTCTCCCAAGTCACCTCGGATGCGAGAACCCTCCTGACCCCCGCACACCGCCCCGGGGCCCGCGCGTCTCCTTTCCTCCTTCCAGAAGCCCCTCAACCCCTCACCCCACCGCAGACCCCACTCCCGGGTCACCTAAGAGCCAGCATCACGGAAGGGCAGCACGTAGAATACCTTGCCGGGCATTGTGGTCAAAAGCTGGCTGCCCACACCGAAACTCCCCAAACTTCTCCTCAATCTCTAGAATAAACGGTTCTCCCCACTCTTCTGGTGAATAATTGCGTCCACACAGCTTACTC
>JAOXYA010000001.1:774808-788617 GCA_028565675.1 Sorex palustris
CAAAAACTTCTAATGACCGTAAAATGAGATTCCATCTGAGTGACTCAACCATTCCAGTATCATTGCTGGTTGCATAGGGCAGAGAAAAGTCAGTAAACTGGTGAAGTATGAAGTGTCATATATTCAATAAGTGCATCCTAAAGAGCTGGACTCCAAGTTTCAATGGGTAGAAACGCCAAATGCAGAAGATAAGTCATTTTTGGGTTCTGGGGAGATAGAATAAGGGTAAGGACCCTCGTTTAATCCTTAGCACTGCATTTCCTCCAGCAGTGCTGGGGTAATCATGCCAGTTGCTGGCATGGCACTGCAGGGCTCAAAAAGTACTACACCCTGAGATCCTAATATTGTATGCTAAGGCCCAGTTCGCCAACCATCAGCAAGACTGGCTCCTAAGCACTGCTTTGGAGGCCCTCCTCCCTCCCTCAAAAAAAGGCCATAATTTAAAATGTTGGGGGTTCAAATATGTCTAAGAGATAAAGGGGTTGAACAAAATGAATGAATGAAATGAAAATGAAAGAATGAATACAGTGATGGCATGAATTAAAAAAGATAAAAATATCATTTCCATAAATATCTGAGTACCCACAGTCATTCATAGGGTCCCCCAAAGATAGGGAGTAAAAAAATTTAGAGTAAAAAAATCTTCAGTTAAAAAAAAATCTTCAGTTAATATTAAGGAATAAAAGAAACTTATGTAAGAGAAGAAGGTTGAGGCGATAAAGAGGAATGGACATGAAGATATATATATATTTTTAAATGGCAATCTTTTCAAAATATTTGGGGGGGGGCTTCCTTTAAATGATTTTCTTTGTAGTCAATGCCTTGGGGGAGAATTAAAACTCTTACCAAGAATGCAAAAGGAAAAAAATGTTAATATTATTCTTCCTTCCCCCCCCCTTGCCCCCTTCCACCCTTCCTCCCTTCCTTCCTTCCTTCCTCCTTCCTCCCTTTCTCCCTTCCTCCCTTCCGTGCTTGGCATTGAATCCAGTGGCTCATATACGTGAAGCAAGTGCTCTACCACTGAGAATCGTCCCTAGGCACCATTTAAGAATTTTCAAGTGACAAAATCCTGAAAGACTTTTTGTTCACAGAAAATTTTACCATTTCATCTTTTATATGCACATCAGAATCAAATAATAACTGTCAATTTACAATGCTATCGTGGTTTCCCCGTCAGGATTTAGAGAGAACGCTGAGAATGAGTAAAGAATGTTTCATTCTTGGGGCTGGAGCAATAGTACAGCGGGTAGGGCATTTGCCTTGCACGCAGCCAACCCGGGTTCAATTTCCAGCATCCCATACGGTCCCTTGAGCACCTCCAGGGGGTAATTCCTGAGTGCAGAACCAGGAGTAACCCCTGTGCATCGCCAGATGTAACCCAAAAAAACAAAACAAAAAAAAGAATGTTTCATTCTACCTGAGAATAAAATGGAGATCCTTTCCAGAGGAAGACTAGAAGAAGCAATGGGAAATACAAAGGGAATTAGCATAGGCAGAAGACACAGCAGTTCCCAGTCTGAGAGCTATTGTCCCCAACCAGAAAGCAGTGAATATGTAGATAAGGACCAGGGTGATAATGCAGCATGTAGGGTGCTTGCCTTGCATGCTGACCTGGTTTGGAACTCTGGTTCCCTCTTGGTCTCCTGAGCTCCTGCAGGAATGATGTCTGAGCAGAGAGTCAAGAGTCAGCCCTGAGCACAGCTGGCTGAAGATGAAACTTTAATACACTGTGGATAAAGACAAAGCAATTTCTACTGTCTTTTTTTGGGATTCCTAGAAGAAAGACTCCGGAATAGGCTATCCGGTGAGCCAAAATGAGGAGGCCCTTTAGAGAGAACACAATGAACAAATCTGCATTAAAGAGTAACACAAGTGCATGATGATAGAGTTCTAATACAACAACATTGAGTTTTTGATATAGTTTATAATGATATTTTATATAAATGAATGAGAGTTATGTGCCTACATGCCCAGCTCATGAGTTTGAAGTTGGGGTAAGACAATCTTATGTACTAAATGTATCTCATATGATATCTGAGTGTGGCCAAATATGGTCCTCACAGTCCTAGGATTACCAAAGACAGATTTTACAGTTTTCTCCAATTTGCATGGAACATAACACCCCAATGTTGTGGAGTAGCAATGTAGTACTGTCCTCTTGTTGTTCATCGATTTGCTCGAGAGGGCCCAGTAATGTCTCCATTATGAGACTTCTTGTTACTGTGTTTGGCATATCAAATTCGTCACGGGGAGCTTGCCAGGCTTTGCCGTGCAGGCAAAATACTCTCGGTAGCTTGCTAGGCTCTCCGAGAGGAGCGGAGGAATCAAAATAGGGTCTAGGGTCGGCAAAAGCCCTACCCACTGTACTATCGCTCCAGCCCTAATGTTGTGGAGTACAAGAATAAAAGGGATGAATATTGAAGAAAAACCTCAGAAATATTCCAGTGCAGCAAAATTTGGCATCTGACCTATTTGGCTGTTTCTAGGAAGATGAATTCTAATCTATCCTCCTTTTTGGTTAGCTCCAAGTTAAAAAAAAAAAAAGAAGCACTGACCAGTGAACTTTCCGATCATCATAATGTCCTTCTAGGTTCTTTGTGATAAGAACATGGTGTTCTGGACAGGACACAAGCAGTGTGGCCCAAACTATTAAGGGGTAACAGTCCCTTTGGCAATAGTTTAATCAGTAAGCTCAATGTCACATGGAAAAGTAATCTAGAACATTCATAATGTCTTATTCCAGAGAACTCGCCCACACATGTTTGTCTACTGTGTGCTCTACCACAAATGTTATTCCTCCAAGAGCTTGTTGACTCTGGTCTTCAAATAGTAATCGCAGGAAACTAGAGGGCACATATTATTAAACTCCGACTCAATTCTTCCCTCTGCCACACACAATGCTCTGAGACAAGCATCACTTCCTTCTACTTTTTTCCACTGGAAAAATGGAAAATACTCATTCCCAGTATTTTCTCATTACTCTGAATAAGTGTCAGATATTCTAAAGGAGCTGATCTTTGGCATTTATATCTAGAAGAGCTACGAGAGTACAAAAATTTTTCTTATATAAATCTTTTCTCCGTTACATAAAGAGAATTTTATCTCTGGTCTTTTACTTCTAGATATTCAATGAGATTTTTAAACATATGGTTTTGCAAGATAATATTTTAACAAGCAGTAAACAGTATCATTTGCGATTGTGAAGCCATTAGGTGACATAAACCAGAGAAATATAAGGGTCAAAAAATGTTCACTATCACATATTATTAGAGAAGTGCTAGCTGCAATGAGTTGATCAACTCACACGGATGATACTGCTTACATTTTAAAAATAGGGGAAAAGGTGCTGATAAATATGAGAGGAGGAACTCTGGCATACTGTTAGTGGGAATGGAAGTTAGTGTAGATTCTATGGACAATGTTTGGAAATTCCTTCAATGAAACAATGTGATCCAGTAGTACCAATCCTAGGCATTTATCCAAAGCATGTGAAAAAAATAAATGAATATATTCATTCATGTGTTTGGAGTTTGAACACCACACTCAGCAATGCTCAAGGTTTTGTTTTGTGTTTGTTTTGGTTTTGTTTTGGGAGCCATATCTGGCAACGCTCAGGGCTTTCTCCTGGTTCTATGCTCAATGATCACTCTTGGCAGATGACGGGGACCATATGGATGTAGGAATTGAACTCGGTGGATGGCATGCGAGGCAAACACCCTACTGCTGTGGTATAGCACTGACCCAAATTCCAGAGGTTCTAATCCTGAGTCTACACTCATGGATCACTCCTGACTGACTTGAGGGACCATATGGGAAGTCAAGGAATCAAATCCTGGTTGGTTGTATGCAAAGCAAGCATCCTACTCACTATACTATCTCTCTAGCCCTGAAACAATAATTTGTTATTATTGACAATAATCCTATGGTCCTTGCAGAATTATTCACCAAAACATGGTACCAGATCATGGAATCAACCCTAATTGTCCATCAACAGATTACTAACTAGAGAATTAGTGGCATATATTCTCAATGAAGTAATACTCTGCTGTTTAAAGAAAAAAAAAATAAAACTGTGTCCTTTGAAGCACAATGGATGGCTATAGAGTGATTATGCTAAATATATATATGCCACAACTCCTTCACCCATTTGCCCAATGCATCTGCATTTGGGCATTTGGGTCTTTTCCATATCTTTGTTATTGTTCTAAATGCTGCAATAAATTTATACATCAATCTTTCAAATTAGAGATTTTGTGTCTGTAGGGTAAATATAAAGAAGTGGTATAGTTAGGTTATATAGGAGTTTTATCTTTACACTTTTTAAATTTGTATTTTTTTATTAAGACATCATGATTTACAAAGTTCTGTGTAGTTGAGCTTTAGACATACTATGTTCTAGCATGAGTCATGAAAACATGAGAAATAGTTTTAGGCATACTATATCCAGCATTTGTATGAGAACTATGTCCCACAACCAGAATCAACTTTCCACCACTAGTGTCCCCAGGTTCCCTCTCTATTACTTTCCAAAGTGGTTGAACCAGGTGACATCCTCACCAATCCTGAGTCTCCACATCACTGCTAACACTAGTTCTTTTCAGACTTTTTGATATTTTCCATTTTCATTGGTGTGAGATGTTATTTCATTATTGTTTTGATTTGCATTTTCTTTATCATATCATAAGCGACAATGAGCACTTTTTCATGGCTATTACCTATCTTAATGGGTAAGGCTATTGGAGAAGTGTCTGTTCATCTCCTTTCCCCATTTTTGGATAGGATTTTTGGAATTTTTGTTTTTGAGCTTTGTTAATGCTTTATAGATCTTTACCTGATGAACCATGTGTACCATTCACTTGGGGTCTTTTTATGTTAACTTGAGTTTCTTTTGCTCTGCAGATGCTTTTTATTTTTTTAATGGGGTAGGGGGATGTATTTTAGCCGCACCTGGAGTTCCTTAAGGCTTTACCCTGACTCTGCACTCAGAGATCACTCCTGGCAGACTGAGGGATGCCCGGGATCAATCCTGGACTAGCGAAGTGCAAGCAAGTGCTTTACCCACTGTACTATTTTTCCTGACCCCACAGATGTTCTTTAATCTGATGTAGACCTCCCCCCGACACACACACTCTTTTTTAATGTAATCGTCTTGGGCTCTGTGGTCAGCTTTCTGAAGACCCCTCTAAGGTCCAATTCCTGGAGAGCTCTGCCTGTTTTCTTCAATGTATTTTATGAATTCCGGTCTAATCTCAAGGTTAGTGATATACTTAGGCTCATTGTCATAGATTGATTACCCATAAATCTGAGCATTTATCTCAGAACTAAAGACCTCCATTTTGAACTAATTTTTGTGTACGACTTAAAATAGGTATTCTATTTCTTTCTTCCTTTTTTTTAATTTTAGTTATCCAAGTATCCCAATACCATGTGTTGAAACAGTTTTCCTTACTCCACTTGGTGCTCTCAGCTCCCATGATAAGTCTGGCATTATACAACTGGGATCTCAATTCTATTCTATTGGTCCAAGAGTCTGTCTTTATTTCAGTACCATGCTTTTAATTTTTTTCTATTTAAATAATATTGCATTATAACATTATATGTTTCATAATTATAAATCAATGTCTATATACACTAACAAAAAGCAATATTTTTTTAGTTTTAGAATATAAATTTTAGCACTAAAATTTTTTTCTTTCCTATTTACATTGAGATAATATGACTTCCACACCCCACATTACTGTTCCATCCTCACAATGCTACTTCACCACCCCCACACTCATCCAGAGACTCAAATGTCTTCCACTGTCCTATTGTCTCTTCTCTTTCCAACTTTCCTGTAAAATAGGGAAGAATTGAATCTTTTTTTACACAAGGAAATGGAAAAAATTTATAATAAAGTGAAGGTCACAATTAGTAATATAGAGTCCTGGGGGGAAGTTTAGGAAACACAAAATAATTTGACATCAGATCTAACTTCCAAAAAAGGTGTTAGAGTAAAATCCTGGAAGAAGTGAGTGACACACAGCAGCATTTGGGACAGTGTGTATGGGGTGGGGCAGGGGGCAGTGGGAGAGAGGGGGAAGATGCAGGAGGAGAAAATACTACCAGTGCTCAGACTCTTGCTCAGAAATCACTCCAAGAGGGGATCAGGAGACCATAGGTGGTGCTGTGGTCGATTTCAGGTTGGCCGTGTGCTAAGGGAAATACCTTACCCACTGTACTAAGTCTCTAGGTCCATGGCAGCATTTAAAACGAATTTTGAGGGGCTGGAGCCATAGCACAGCAGGTAGGGCGTTTGCCTTGCACGCAGCCGACCTAGGTTCGAGTCCCAGCATCCCATATCGTCCCCCCGAGCACCGCCAGGAGTAATTCCTGAGTGCATGAACCAGGAGTAACTCCTGTGCATTGCCAGGTGTGACCCAAAAAGCAAAACAAAAAACAACAACAACAAAAAAATAGTAACAAGTCTCACAGTGGAGACATTACTGGTGCCCACTTGAGCAAATCGATGAACAACAGGAGGACAGTCCAGTCCAGTACATAAAATATTAAATGATATACTATACTAAATATATTCTTTTACCGGCATAATGACACATTCTATACTTTAATAGTAGTTATCAAATGTTAAATAGCTTTAAATGATAACAGAAAATATATGAACATGGAATTGCTTGGAAATATGGAAGGAGTTAGGATTTGGGGGTGCAGGGGCTGTGGGCCATACCTGACAGTGCCCGGGGATTTGTTCCTAATGGTGCTTAGGTTAACTATGGGATGCTGGGGACTGAACCCAGGCCTCCCACATGCAAAGCATGTGCTTCAACAACTGAGCTAGTTCTGCCACCACTAAACATGGAATTACGAATGACTAGAGAAACTACAAGGGACTCAATGAGCACATTTTAATAACAAATCTAAAACTTACCACTTCTTCATCGGAGAGTTCCCGTCCCTGAATGCTGCTGTTCTCTCTCACTGCCTGCTGGTGCTTCTTCCCTTTGATATGACTAAAAAGATAGACCTCTGAAGAGATCTAAGGGCGTAAAACAAAAGCAATGCAATCAACATACTGTTCAACTTTAAATACTACACATTCAATCTTAGGTGCTATATGGAAGTTGTGATCATTCTACAGTTACATATTAAGATATAAAATACTGGAATGGGTGGGGGATAATATAGCAGGAAAGTGGGTTGGGATCTTACCTTGCACACAGCAGACCCAGGTTCGATCCCAAATACCCCAGATGGTCCCCCAAGCCCCACCAGAAGTGATCCCTGAGAGGAGAGCCAGGAGTTTTTGAGCACTGCCAGCGATGGGCTCAAATACAACACAAAAAGGAAACAGCGCTGGAGTGATGTTACAGCGAGTAGGGCATATTTGCCTTGCATACGGCCGACCCAGGTTGGATCCCTGGCATCCCATATGGTCTCCCAAGCACCGCTAGGCGTGATCCCTGAGTGCAGAGCCAGGAGGAACCCCTGAGCACTGTCAAGTGTGACCCAAATACTGAAATCAGTTAATTTATTAATCAATCAATAAAAGTTTTTTTGGTCAGATCCCAATTCTGAGAATCCAATAGAAGATACCTAGTTATAAGAGACATGAAATGATAGTCCTAAAGGATAGCATGTCCTTTTAGTATCAAGGTTCAAGTTCCAGCACAAAATACTTTCTTTTTCCTTTTTTCTACTTCTTTTTCAGCTTTGGGCTAGAGAAATAGCACAGCGGGTAGGGCATTTGCCTTGCACGTGGCCGACCGGGCCAACCCGAGTTTGATTCCTCTGCCCCTCTCGGAGAGCCCGACAAGCTACCGAGAGTAACTCGCCCACACGCAAAGCCTGGCAAGCTACCCATCACTATTTTTGTACTAGTCACCCTGCACTAAAAATCAGGCAAGAAATCCACGATTGGGGCTGGAGCAATAGCACAGCGGGTAGGGCGTTTGCCTTGCAGGCGGGCGACATGGGTTCGATCTCCAGTACCCCGTATGGTCCCCAGAGCACTACCAGGAGTAATTTCTGAGTGCAGAGCCAGGAGTAGACCCTGAGCATGGCCAGGTGTGACCCAAAAAGAAATCCATGGTTCTCTGCAGGTTCTTCAGTGTGAATTTTTAAACAATGAGAGAATATATTTTTATAGTTGGGCAAACTATGTTAATAAAATACATCACCACAGTATTGAAAGTGACAAACCTACCAGGGCATTGCAGAGGGAACACTGCTTCTTTCTCTCGTAAGGGGTAAGTTTGGGGGCATAATCCGTATTTGCATGTCGTCCACTGCTTAACTCAGCTGCTTTTTCTTTTCTTTGTTCTATTTGCTCCATGTGCCTTCGAATGCTTTCATCATGCTACAGATGGAAATAAACAAAGAGTAATAAGGTAAAAATGCATTCAAATTATAGCAAGAATATAAGAATCTAATATTTTCATTGGAACAGCTAAAATAATAGAGATAGTACAGTGGGTAGGGTGCTGCCTGGCATATACCTGACCTGGGTTCAATCCCCGGTACCCCATGTGGTCCCCCAAACCTGCCAGGAGTGATCCCTGAACACAAAGCATAGCCAGGTATGGCCCCAAAGCCAAATAAATAAATAAACAAAACTTCTAAAACAATGGAAGAATGTCTTAAATCAATGTTAACTTGAACACTGAGAAGAATTTATAGAGTCTTTTAATATCTCCCACATATAGTGTAAACTTTCCTAAAAAGTGTTCCATGCAGCTATGGCAAGGAATCTTAATAAGTGCATTGTGGAAGAGTGACTGATAAATAAATTTGGAAAACAGTAAGTTAAAGCTAAATAAGTGTTTAACATTGAATTTTCAGAACCTCTAGTACATGTCATTGTGCATTTATAAATGCACTAAATCTGCCACGTACTAAAGAACATTTTAAAACACTTCTTTGGCCAAAGGACAGCTTTAAGAAGGACTTACTGGAAAGGCTAGAAAATGTTTACCCAGAGGTAAAGACCAATCTTTTCCACAGATCAGATGAAGGCCACTATGACACAAACTTCTGTTCAGATCAAATTCTTTCTAGCTTAAAACCAGTGACTTTCCAAAAAAATAACAGAAATTCTTCCAATCCTGATTTTCTATACATCATGTCCTACCGCTGGAATGCCATTCCACCCACCTATCCATTCTCTAACCCACCAAGCTCCTCTTTCTTTCTAAATTTATCTGTAAAATAATTGCTAAAAATCATATCCCTGAGGACTGAAAGTATCCAATGACAAAAACCTTGATCACCAACCACAAGGTGGGGGTGGGGAGATGAGTGAAGAAGTGGATAAGAAGTTGAGTCTGGAGTGATGATACAGCAGTATGGCACTGCCTTGCATGTGACAGACCAGGCTTCAATCCCCAGCACCCCAAGTGGCCCCCTGAGCCCGACCAGAAGTGATCCCGATGAGTGCAGAGCCAGGAGTAAGCCCTGAGCAGTGCTAGGGTGGACTCCCCCCCCCCACTTCCTCCTCTCCCCCCGAGAAAAAAGTAACATAAAGGGGACAAAGAGATAGTACAGTGGGATGGGTAAGATGTTTGTCTTGAAGGTGTCTGACCCAATTAATCCCCAGTACCCAATATGGTTCCTTGAATACCTCCAGAAGTGACCCCTGAGTGCAAAGCGAGGAGCAAGTCTTGATCATCGCCAGCAGAGGCCCGAAGATAAATACAAAACAAAAATAAGAAATAGGGGCCGAAGAGATAACACAGCGGGAAGGGCATTTGCTTTGCATGGGGCTGACCCGGGTTCGATCCCCAGCATCCCATATGGTTCCCCGAGCATTGCCAGGAGTAATTCCTGAGTGCACAAACAGGAGCAAGCCTTGAGCATTGCTGGGTGTGACCCAAAAAAGCAAATAAATAAATAAATAGTATAGGGATCTCGGTGGAGGGTCCTGGGCATTTTGGCCATGGTGAAAGGATGATCACTTTATACATCACAGCTGTAAGCATCAACATTACTGTAAGGATGTTATCTAAGCTATGCTAAAAATAAACAAAAATTATTTCCCAGATCTTTGAAATCTCTTCTATTAGTAAGAGGCCTTCTCCGCACTGCTCTAGCACTCCTCGGGTAATTCTATCCATGACAGTTGCCTGCTCAGTGCGCGAACCTCACATGAGATTATGCACGAGTTTCCTACAACTCGAGAATCATGTCTGGTTCATTTCTGTATCCCCACGACAACCTGATAACCAGAAACCTTAATAAATATTGTGGCACTTAATTTAAATGACTGATAAAGCTTTCAAACTAAAGAAAGAATAAACTAATTTTTCTAACTTACGGAATTTACGTTCTCTGAGAGAAGCTGGCATGTGAATTATTGTGACACAATGTGAAATATTCATACTCCTAAAAGATCAGATGACTAAGGGTAGAGATTTTCTAGAGATCAGTGTAGGACCCATGGGTGTAACTAATTGATATATTGCCTGTCTTGCATGCCTGAGGTTAAGAGTTTGATCCCCAGCACAACCCCACATTCTTGAGTCCAATCCCAGAACAGCCAGTATGAACCCTGCAACAAATCTGTGAACTCCCGGGCACTGCATCCAAATGAGCAGCCCACAGAAAGGTCTGCAATGAAATGTACAGGGCACCCAGATATCACAAGAGCAACAGCAAAGCAAGGGATAAAGAGAGATGAATAGAAAAAAAAAAGGTAAAAAAGGTAAAGGCCCTCCTGTTGATCATCGATTTTGCTCGAGAGGGCCCAGTAATGTCTCCATTGGAGACTTTGTTGTTACTGTGTCTGGCATATTGAATACTATCAGTAGCTTGCCGGGCTCTCTGAGAGGGGCAGATGAATCGAACTCAGGTCGGCCATGTTGGCTGCGTGCAAGGCAAACGCCCTACCACTGTGGTATCGCGGCCGGCTACGGTAGCACAGCGGTAGGGCGTTTGCCTTGCACGCAGCCAACATGGCCAACCCGAGTTTGATTCCTCCGCCCCTCTCGGAGAGCCCGGCAAGCTACCGAGAGTATTCAATATGCCAGAAAAAAAAAATCACTCATAAATAATTAGAAAATTCTACCACTATATATCATTTTGAAAACATGTATGTATATGTTTACATTATTTCATAGGATATAATTGCAAATTACCTTATAAGCACTGAAATGAATAGAAACATTATTACAGTCGTCTATTAGCATATTTCTTTCAAGTTTATGGCTATCAGAAGCCTAAAGCAATGAAACATTATAATCATCTATTAGTTTATTTTTTTTAAATCAAGTCTACGACTATCAGAAGCAATGCCTTCTGGTCATTCATGGATCACACAGCAAAAACAAGGAAGTTAAGAAGCCTTCCGTTTTTATTTTTCCAGTTGCTTTATCTTACTGAAATAAATTAAATTTACAGAAAATTGAGTTAGAAATGACTGCAGTCTAATCTCAGGTCTTGTTATTCAAAGGCTAGGAATACAGTGTAATCCAATTTTCATACAATGGATAGAATGGGCAAATAGTAATCTCTTGCTTCACTGAAAGCATAACAGGTGGACTGAAAGCGTGTCGTCTCCATACCTTCAGCTGAATTTTTTTCTGTAGCTCTTCCATCGCTTCTTGCTGAGCAGCTGTGAGCGCCGCCAAGCGCTCTTCCCTGTCTCTGTAAGAAGGTGCAGAGATGGTAAATTTGACTGCAAGAAGGAACAATTCTCATGAGGTTAAAAAAAAAAAAGTTGTGTTGCCTTTGTGACTTCTCTGTGGCATGCAGAATCAACTGGATGAGGAAATGTACTGTAGGAAAGGGGGATGCCCAAATCAGCCTTGACCCCTGTGTCTTACTAGAAGGACTGTGAAGGAAAGAAATCGGGGGGCAGGGGAGAGAAGAGAATAGAAAGTAAAGAGTGGGTAGGTTTCGGTTATATTGGTGGTATGGGAAAATGGTATAGCCATATATGCAAACACAGACTCAATAGGACTGAAAACATGAGATCTAAGGTGAAAACACTGAACCTTTCTAAGGTGCCTGTCAAGTTGACAGGCACGGATGGGGTGGGGCTTGGGGTGGGGAGGGAATATGGAACACTGGTGGAGAAGTGGGGAGAATTTGACACTGATGGTGGGATTGTTGTTGAAATACAATATGCCTAAAACTCAACTAAGAATAACTGTAGATCACAGTTCTTTCCTTAAAAAAAATTTTTTTAGAGTTTAATTAAAAAAACTTAAACAACCATGGAGTGTGCAACTCTGATAATGGTTTTGGTGTGGCAACAGATTCTGAAGAGGAATAAAACTGCAACCAGAGAGACATCTGCATATCGGGCTGTCGTCTCTGCATACAAGGCTGGGTGCTTGTCAGGGAGCACAGTGCGGGCACACATGCTCAGTGGGGGTCACACTGCAGCTGAGGTCTCACTCAGATTTTGTGTGTAGTGTTTGCTGGGGGCAATACACTATAGTGGCAGTGCTCACAAACGTACTCACTGGTCAGTGTAGATGTGAGCATGTGTGTGTGTATGTGTGTGCGTGTGTGTGCGTGTGTATGTGTGTGCGCGCGTGAGTGTGTGTGTGTGTATACATACTATATTCCTGGTCATGGTCATGGTATTCATGCATCTTTTTAGAGGTATTTCCCAAGCACGAAACTCTGCAACTGCGGTGCTCACACACACCTGGACACACAGTCACTGGGCATCAGTGTCTGCAGTGGCCAGGCTCACAGTGGAGCTGTCAGGCACACTCAGCCAAGCTCAGGGTACAAAGGCAGCACTGGGGACTCAGCATGAGCCCTCCTGCAGAGAAGACACTTTCCAGGCAGCACTCAAGAGACCCTATGGGGTGTTAGGGATCAAATCCAGGTCTACCACATACTAGGCAAATTCTTTACCTGCTGTACTATTACTTTGGTCCCATCAGTTCATTTAGTTTTTGAATCAGAAATATCACGCCTTTGCATAGTAGAGATCTGGCCAGTTGAATGTCTTGTTTGCGCCATACCCAGAGGTGCCTGGAGGCTACTCCTGGCTTCGTGTCAAGGGTCGCTCCCAGCATCGTTCAGGAGACCATATGGTGCCGAAGATTGATTCAGGGTCAGCCGTGTGCATGGCAAACACCTTAACTCCTATACAATGTCTCCAGCACAATTAGATAAGTGATATTTAAAGGTGGAGATGCCCGCAGGTCATTTATAATCATCAGGCTGGCCACATGCTGTTGAGGCTTTTTCTGTGAAAAAGATCACTCCAAAGGCTCTTACGACCAACATTTGGATATAACTTATGCCTTAATGCCTCAATATTTTCCTAGAAATTCCCTTTTGTGGGGCTGGAGTGATAGCACAGAGCGTAGGGCGTTTGCCTTGCATGAGGCTGACCCAGGTTCGATTCCCAGCATCCCACATGGTCCCTTGAGCACCGTCAGGAGTAATTCCTGAGTTCAGAGCCAGGAGTAACCCCTGTGCATCGCCAGGTGTGACCCAAAAAGAAAAAAAAAATTCTTGTCAGAATCAAAATCGATTTCCTATAACAAGCACAACAATAACTAAAATGTCAAGTTTCCATCCAGTATAAGTGTTCAAAAACGTTTCTATTCTGATGCATTGCCACTCCTTAGAAACTGAAATTTTGCACATTTTTGTATTTGGGCTGGAGCGATAGCACAGCGGTTAGGGTGTTTGCCTTGTACGTGGCCGACCCAGGATCGATTCCTCTGTCCTCTTGGGCCCAGCAAGCTACTGAGAGTATCTCGTCCGCACAGCAGAGCCTGGCAAGCTCCCCATGCCGTATTCAATATGCCAAAAACAGTAACAACAAGTCTCACAATAGAGACGTTA
>JAOXYA010000001.1:804004-816809 GCA_028565675.1 Sorex palustris
ATCATTGTATAACTGAAACCCAAGCACAAAAATTTGTACGTCTACAACTGTACCTCATGGTGTTTCACTAATAAAAAATTTTTAAAAATTGTGTCAGTTAATCCAACAAGATCAGAGAGGCCCGCCCAGGAACTGTTATCATTCATGCAGGGATATCTTCCAGTAGTCACACAGACCCATCCACTCTGACCATCTCAGAAAGAAGGAAGAGCCTACCAAGGTAGACTGGGAGGCGCCAGAGAGAGGAGGTTCAACAGATTGAGCACGTGTTTAGCATGAAGAATATTAATATAGTAAATATGAATAATATCAATGACTAGTAAATATTGTTAATACCAATAGTGACCGTATAAGGTCCCCTGAGCCTGCCAAGAGTGATCCCTGAGGACAGAGCTAGGAGGAAGCCCTGAGCACAGCCAGGTGTAGGTCACCACACCCATAAAAAAGACAAAAAAGGAAAGACATTAGGCATTAAGATAGAAAACAAAGTCTAAAATACAAAATAAAATAAGTCTAAAACTCAAGGGCAGAAAATTCAAGGGCAGAAAGGCAGGTCACCCCACTGAAATGGAGGCTTTATGTGCAGAAGGCCTCTGTTCAATTCCCAACACCACATACTCCCCTGAGCACTGTGCATGGAGCAGCCTCCAAGCACAACTGCTTATGGTCCCCCCTCAGAAAGATTAATATATGTGTATGTATAAATACATACATATATATACATATACACACATATAAAACCAACATAAAAGACCAGAACAATATTCCACATGTATAGATGATCAATAAAATAAATATAATTATTTAAAACATGACACAGATACTCTGGAGTTGAAAGTACAATAACTTAAATGAAAACTTCACCCAGTAGCCTGAAGAGCAGAACTGCACTCATAAAATAAAGAATAAATAACTTGAAGAAAGGCCAACTGAGCTGGTCCTAACCTGAGGAACAGAAAGAAAAGGAACATACAGAATGAACAGAACACCTCTTCACACACTTCTGAACACCATCATCAGGGACATCAAATGTAAGGCAGAATTTGCAGAGAGAAATTGGGCAAAAATGATTAACATAAGCCTCGCTATGTATGGGACACATTAATCAATATATCGCAGAACAGCAACAAACGTGACCGAAAATGCAGGACTCACACGTAGAAGGATCACAGTCAAACTATCAAAGAGAAGACTGAGAGAGAAGCTATTCGCAGGGGAGAGAGGGGCAGCAGGAATCAAACCCAAAATAAACCACATCCCAGCTCCCAGAGAGAGAAACCTTAGAAGCAGCAAAACAAAAGTAGAGCATTTCATTGTTTGAAAAAGCCCAATAGAAGGGACAGCTAATTTCTCATCAGAAATGAGAGGAGCCGGAAGCCACACAGAACATGAGAAGATATACTGAGAGAAAAAGACTTCAATGGTGAGCGGCCTGGGGTCATCAGGGCTCTGTGCTCGGGAGTGATCCCTAGTGGTACTCGGGGAATCAGATGTGGTGCAGGGATAGATGCTGAGTTGGCTGCGAGCAAGACAGAGCTTTCACCCCTGGCTCCGCTATCCAGTCCCAGAAAATGACTTTCAGCCAATAATTCTATGCATTGCAAACCTACTCTCCAAAACCTGAAGGATATGTTAAAAGACTCTCAGATAAACAAAGACTGAGAGAAAGATGTAACTGGCAGACCTACATACACATGCACACACACACACACACACACACACACACACACTACAAGAATTTCCTTTTAAACATAAAAGGAAATAAGACAGTGATATTACTTGAGTCCACATCACATAAACAAAGAGAACCAGAAAAGGCAACTAAGTAAATACAAAGGATAATATAAACGTATCTTTTCTTTATAACTTTTCTTCTTCCATTTGATTTAATGGACAACTACCTAAAATAAGACTGGGTTGATGGAATCATAATGTGTCAGAATGGAAGACAGGACAATAACAATTTATGATATCAATGGATTTAGAGGTTTCATTGTGAACTAAATTGCTAGTTCTTTATACAAATCCTTTAAATTCTGGGTCTCTTCTTGTGTCTGAACATATTACATTTCCTAAAAGTTGAAACTTTACTCTTATGAATATTTTTAAGTTTTTATTCAAACAATTTCAAATACCCAGGAATATATATACAAATGTGTTTTAGCAGAAATTATCAGTTTTGTAATACTTATAAGAATCTTATCACAGGAAATTTCCTACTGCAATGCAAATCTTAACGAGCTCACCCAAAATTTAAGCTTCTTCGAGCATTTGATGTTACACTTATTCTGTCAGTTGATGGACTTGGAATCACGTGACGTCCAGGAGACATCTTCTTCACTTCCCATGCCAACGACGTTGGTCTGCCGATTGAAAGCATACAGCACAGTGAATTCGCGAAGAAAGAGGGGAGGGCGCAGAAACTTTTCCCATTGGTTCTTAGCAGTGAAAAACATCCCCAGATCACAATCCTTTTCCAAGAGCTGTTTTATCCAGAAAGTTAGCACATTCACATAAAGCTATCCCAGATGACGTTGAATCAAGAGTTTTCACCCACCAACCGATGTACACTTACCTAAAAGGGTCCTGAGTTACGAAGACATTAAAAGAAAAACAACAAGAAAACAAAACCACACCTAAAAAGTCAACAGGACTAATTCAAGCTAGTTGTGTCTGAGAACTAATGGTATGGAAAACAAACAGCAAGTCAGAAAGAAAATAGGAAAGGTGGAATAAAGAACAGACAAGGATCTATATAAAGATATATAAAGTCTCCTTTATTTTTTTTAAGTGGATATTACTTTTGAATTAAGAACTGCTCTTAAGGGTCTGGAGAGCTAGTATAACTGGGAGAGTGCTTGCCTTGCATGCCGAGTCAGGGTTAATATCCAGCATCATATATGGTCCCCTGAGCCCTGCCGGGACTGATCCCTGAGCACAGGGCCAGAGAAAGCCCTGAGCACCACAGAGTGTGTCCAAAAAAAGAAGTGCCACTGAACCTTAATCTGCTGCACTTCTTCACTGACCCCCCCAACCAATGAGCTGACAGAATCTCTTCTAAAATGTTTCTCTCAAGCAACAATTCTATATGATGCTTATAACCCTATCTGTAATGCCCCCGGAATCTGCTTATCCCACATCCCCATTCAAGCTAAGAACTAGGATTTTTTTCTCAAAATAAAAAAAATTATAGTTAAAGCTATTAAACAAGAAATTTGATTTTTACAAAAGATGACTCAAACGAAATCTAATGCTGTGTTTCTTGGGCCATATCCAACTCCGAGCTTTGGGGGGTGAGGGGTTTCTGCTAGCAGTACTTGGTGGACCATATGGTGCCAAGGATCTTACAGGACTCCCACATGCAAAGCCTGCAAGCACTCCAGTCTTCTAAGCGCTCTCTGCACCCCAGAAGTCCGAAGCTTTAGAGAACTTAGGGCCAAATCACCTTTGAGAAAGGTTGTAACACACTATGCTACCACCCAGATACACAAAGTCCCTTTCTGTTCAACGCTGCCAATATCTGACATCCATTTTCACTGGAAAATTGCATTTGCTTTTATTTTTAATTTTTGCAAAGGACAGATCTAACGCCAATCTCTCACTTGAAATGGTTCAAAATAAAATCTGACGTTTTCATGATCTGGCCCGCACCTAATTCTCTTAGCTCCAGCTACTCTTATTCTTGTGCGCTTCATCCCTACCTCACTGAACTCTAGATCCCTGGATGCCACCATGGTACCTTCTACCCCATGGCATCCACCTGTATCATCGCTCCTGCCTAGGCCACTCCTTTCTCCACTTTCGTCCAGCTAATGCCAACCTGAGATTTTAGTCACAACCTAAACCTTGACTCCTTGGGGAGACTTCTTAGCAAATCAGCTCAGTGGTACATTTGGGGGGAAAGGGGCTCACCCAGTGGAGCTCAGGGGTTACTCCTCGCTCTGCACTGAGAAGTTACTCCTGACGGTGCTTGGAGACCATATGGGATACTGGGAATTGGACCCAGGTCAGTGTCCCACCTTCTGTACTATTGCTCTGGCCCCAGTAGTACATTTTCTAAATACTACCAGTAAAGTACTCTCTTATTTTCTTTATTTAATGGAGATGAGGGGATGATGGGTGTTTAATAAGCTGGGAAAAGATCTCAAGCAGTACGCAGGGCCCGGGGTCCACTCCAGTGCTACCTGTCCTAACTATGCAGACCAGACAGCTCAGTGTTAAGGATTTGGAGTGGGGATTTGCCAGGCGATGCTCGGAGGGCCATGGAGCCATGGAGTGCTGGTGTCAAATTCACATACCTGGCATGTGCTCCAGCCCTTTATGCTCTCTGCCTGGGCTCCCATATTTCTACTTCAATGAGAGCTCACACGAGTCAAAAATGAACATCAATCTTGCCTGGGAACACTCTACACTCTTCATGAGGGCAAGCAATGTGGCGATCCCCTTCACCCAATAGCCTTGCACATAGAACTCAGATGCAGGCTGGGCCAAAATGTAAGCATGTGAAGTCATTTAGATAGCTCACCATTCTCCATATCAAAAAAATAGAGGTTTCCCTCACTGCCTACTCCTTTTAGCAGGGACAATAGAACTTCCCTGATGCTCCTTTCACTTTGCACAGACTCTGCACTTCTATAGCTGACTTCATTTTCTTCCTCTGTCAAGGCAAACCACCTTGTAAAATCCACTGCATCCTTAGCACATTCCCACCTCCATCATGAAACCTTCCTGATCCATCCCCATCCAAGGAGACACAAGCGTGTCCTAAGCACCCACCCGTAAACACATGAGAGCAGTGAATATGTCAGTGATTCAACTGTTGTATTAGGAAAAAGTACCTTGTCCTAGAAGGCGTCCAAGATTATACACGCCCAATCAAATATTTGTTGCTGAACTAAATCAGAAACACACCTTCCAAATTTAAGAGTTTCAAGTTAGGCAAAGGTCTAGGACTGCTTTTTACTTTTTTTTTTCTTTTTTTGGCTTTTTGGGTCACACTCAGCAATGCTCGGGGCTTACTCCTGGCTCTGCATTCAGGAATCACTCCTGGCGGTGCTCAGGGACCATTCGGGATGCTGGGGATCAAACCCGGGTTGGCCGCATACAGGGCAAATGCTCTACCCACGGTACTACTGCTCCAGCCCCGAGGACTGCTTTTTAAACTGATGGCTGTTCTAAATATACAGAATAGAGTTGATTACCTGCTTTGAGCATCTGTCTTCTCTAGCTTTTCCTGAAGCTGAATCCAGTCAATCAGTGCTTTGAAATCTCTAACATAGTTATCCAGCATCATGAGCACCTCCTAAAGCAAACCAAACAACAAACATCGAATTACACTGAGTCGAAAAAGTCATTTCAATTTTATTTTAGTCACCCTGATTTACAGTCCGTTAATGGCACTGCTGCCTGCACACATCATAACACTCCCTTGCAGTGCCCACTTCGCTTCACCACTAGAATCTAAAAAGTGTGAGAAAAAGCTTTAGAGGGAAGGTCATGAGAATTAATAATTTTTATAGTACACTCCCTCCTCGTTATAAAAGTAATAAAACTTAATTGTCTTTTTTTTTCTCTTCTTTTAAGGTTTTATTTTTTCATTCTCACCACTTGGTAAGGAAATAAGAAGTGAATGAGGGGGCCAGGAAAAGAGTACAGCAGGGAGGGCGTTTGCCTTGCATATGGTCCCCCAAACACCAAACGAGGAGTGATAGCCAGGAATAAGCCCTAAGCATAGCAAGGTATGATTCAAAACCAAAAAAAAAAAATAATGAAAAAGAATAAATTATTCCCTGGTCACCAGGAATGATCCCTGAGCTCAGAGCCAGGAGTAAGCCCTGAGCGCCACTGGGTGTGCCCTGCACACAAAGAAAACAGAAAGGAAAAGTAGAAAGGGAAGAGGAAGAGAAAGGGGAAATAAAAGAAGTAAGTTTAGATGAGAGGCTACGAAGAGACAGTATTAATATTCCTTTTTAAAAATTCCACAAAAGGCCCACTTCTACTTTTTGCCAGAAAGTTGAATAGAAAAGTGTTCAAACATTCAAAACATAATGTGCAGCATACTATTAGAAAGCTAAGATCCATGCAAACATTGTCTAAAGCAAAACTGAGTCCACAGCATTGCCCCTGGGTTCCTGCGGCTCCCCCTGCCCCCGCATCACTACCTTACACTTCTCCACAGTAGTCACTGCTTAATTTTGCCTGATTCGATATCATATAAATGAACTGAGTGAGTACTGTTTGTGCAGAGTTTCCCCTGTGACTCACTGCTATCTACAACCACATTCAGGCATCCCACGGCATTAGTATTTACTTAACCCATCTACTATGCATCAATTTGTAGTTATATTTATGCGCTTATTTTCCCATATATCAAATATTTGCCCAACCTAAGCTTGATAAACATATAAGGTTTCCATATTTAGGAATTATAAATGATATGTTGTTCCCTACATACATGTCCTCTGCACATCCTGTTGCTATTTGTTATGTCTAAACCCATGAGCAGAACTGCTGGACCACAAGGTAAGCAGATAATACATTTTGGCACACAAGAATAAAATTCTTTGCAAAATGAACCTACTTCCTCTAGTTTTTTGCAGCTTCAATCTGTCAGGAAAACAAGGTACTATCCATATAGGTTTTCACTCACACACCCACAGAGACTCACACACACACACTTTCACATACACACACACAAACACACACACACACTCATCCATGGTTCAAACCCACAGCTTCACACATACAAGGCACATACTCTACCATGAGCCCCAATCCCAGAGACTCTGTTTTAAACCTGAGCCATACTCACTGACTGATGCCTGGGGTTTCACTCTGGTTGCAACAACTGTTTCGCCAACACCCGTGATGTCCCTGTCCTCTCATAAGCTCACTGTCCAGACTCTTTTGGCCAAGTACGTATACAAGAATGCTGCCCATTTTTCTGGAGGGATGACTGCCATTTCTTTCTGATGGGTTGACATTGCTGTCTGTATCTTTTACATGAAGAACCTTCCTTGGTTATGCAGGCTACAACATATGCTTAACTTTTTATACTTTGCAAAGAAGGAAATCTTTTGATGAACAGAAATTCCTAATTCTATGGACGTCTAAGTTCAACTCTTCCATTTAAAGACTGATACGGCTGTGTGATCATGTGGAAGTAATCTTTCCCTACCACCAGTTCAAGACACTCCAACGTCATCTTTCACATTAGCAGTTCTTAACTGGGGTCTTATGAGGGTAAGTCCCCAGAATACTTCAAGGTGGCCACAGATGAAAACTGCAAAAATGGGACAGTGGAGGGGGATAACATGAAACTAGAGGGGCTAACTGGTAGGACTGGGGGTGCTCACTTGGAAGGAAACAAAGTCAAAAACGAGCCACAGTCAGAAAAGGTTGAGAAACACTGTTCAGAGCCCAGGACTGTTTAAGAAGTCTAACTTCTGTCTTATTGATCTTCCTTTGAGGTACCCAGAGCAAACTTATACTGTTGCAGTTCTAAAATCAATCTCGGGGCTGGAGCGATAGTACAGCGAGTAGGGCATTTGCCTTGCATGCCGTCCACCTGGGTTCGATCCCTGACATCCTATATGGTCCCCTGAGCACCGCCAAGAGTAAATCCTGAGTGCTGAGCCAGCAGTGACCCCTGAGCATCACCAGTGTGACCGACCCAAAAAAAGGCCAAAAATAAATAAATAAATAAATAAAATCAATCTCAAAGTCCAGTAAAGTACATCCTCCAACTGCTGCCAGAGAGCAGCCTGGAGGCAGCCACCAGGGTAGAGGAGGACCCTGCTGAGTTCTGCACAGCCTTTACCCGGCTGGTGACCAGCCCACCAGGGTCTGGATAGGGACAGAATTAACCCCTGCTTACCCCAAGTCTCAGAGAAGCCAAGGAAGCTCAGATGGAATCAAACTTAACTCTTTCTGATCCAGATCAGCCTTCACCCAAAGACCAGGTTCTTGTCTTCCTTACAAGGAAAAAATTCAAGGCAGGAGAGTGAAGACAAGAACTCTGAATAAAATTACCCAAGAAACAGGCACAGCTGTTGCCATGGAAGGCTGCAAAGCATGCAGCCCTGAGCCATACTCACTGACTGATGCCTGGGGTTTCACTGAAGTGGGGTGAGAGGGGGTTAGTAAAACTGTGCATGAGAACCGCATGCTTACTGATGTGCTGCATGTACCAATCACATCACTATACAACCAGAGTACTGGGAGTTAATACACATTTGGAGCTTAAGAAAGGGAAACTGACCGTAGGGCCTGGGTTCTGATCTGCACGTGCTCTGCTAACTGGGCAGAGCTGGCTTTCAGAGTCCTCTTATCAGGGAGCTGAAATCACAGTCTCCGTGGTCCAAGTGCTTCTTCCATCTCAGGCCTTTCTTCAGCAAAGAGGGACTCTCATTCTGTTTCTCAGAGCAGTTCTCCACATCATCTCCCTACCTCCCAACCATTATCTTTGACCTCATTGTTGCTGAAGAGAATTCGAGCCTTTGCACTTCTGCACAAATTTCAGAAATGACATCAATTCTCCAGAAGGAAAAATTTAAAATTTTGAAACTGCACCGATTTTTACAGCCAACTGGAAGAACACTGACATAAGTGTTTTTTGGTTTATAAACAGATATGTATTTATGTGTACTTCTCTCTTACTCAGTATTTTCAATCATGTATTATAGTTTTATGTGTAGAGGTATTGAACATCTCTTATTAGATTTAACCTGAAGAATAAATGGTAGCTGTTTAAAATTTATTTTTCTCTATTACTGTTGATTTTGTAATGTGAACTGGTATTCAGCAATCTTAACTCACCCAATAATTACATAAAGCAACATCAGCAGCAGTGAGTTAAAATGTTTTCAAAGTTAATCCACCTGGTAGCATTTATCAGTCCTTTATTCCTGTGTAATGGCTAAATAATTACATGAATAAACACTACTTGTTTATTCATGTAGTTGATGGATATTTGAGTTGTTTCCACTCTTTGTCTATTATGAATAATGCTATTATTAACATTGTGTACAAGTTTTTCTGTGAACAGACTTTTCTAATACTCTTGTTGAGAAGTAAACTCGATACTTTTTATATGCATTTCCCTGATGATTAAAAATGGGAAGCATATTCTCCTATGTTTATTGGACAAATATATCTCCTCTGAAGAACTGTCTATTCAAATCCCTTGTCCAATTTAAACTGGGTAATTCTCTTTGTTTCTGAGCTCTAAGACTGACCAGAAATATGGTCTGAAATTTTTTTTTATTTTTTCTCTCACACAAGTTTTTTATTTTGATGACTTTCAATTTACCCTGGTTTTTAGTGGTCACATGTGTTTTCGCTATCAGAGCTCAGAAACTACTGCGGTCTCCAAAAACCAGAAAGATTTACTGCACTCCTCAGAATTCTATGTGTTTAGCTCTTATGCTTAGGTCTTTCTGATCCATTTTCAGGTCATTTCTGTACATGGAGAGGTGAAGCTCCAGAATCATTCCTGTATATGAATATCTAGTTGTCCCAGCAACATTTATTGAAAAAGACTATTCTCTTCCCCCTGTTAAATGGTCTTAGCACCTTTGTCAAAAATCAAGTGTCCGGGGGAAAGGCAGTTAGGATAGAGAAGGGACCACTATGACTATAATAGCTGGAAATGATCACCACTTTGGACAGAAACTGAGTGTTGAAAGTAGGTAAAGGAATATACCTGATAACCATTCAGTATCTGTATTCCAAAATATAATGCCCCAAATAGAGAGAGAGAGAGAGAGAGAGAGAGAGAGAGAGGTGGGAGGGGGTGCAAGGGAGGTGGGAGGGGGTCACAAGGGAAACTGGAGACATTGCTGGTGGGAAATGTACACTGGTGAAGTGATGAATGTTGGAACATTATATGACTGAAAAGCCCAATCATGAACAATTGAGTATCTCAAGGTGATTCAATTAAAAAAATAAATAAATATAAAAAGTTTAAAAAATCAAGTGTCCACTTGATTCCAGGCTCCCAATTCTATTTCATTATGTCCACCGTCCTCCTCTGCCCTGGAGCCATCATGCTGTTCTTCGTATACTAGCTTGGCAGTAAGGTTTTATTTACTAATTAATCTGCTTTTGGCGAAACAAGCTCATTTCATTGAAACTTCTTAGAAAGATATGAGAGGGACAAAACAGAGCAGGTATGTGTTGAAGCACGAATATGGGTTTGAAGGACCAGTGTTTGCAGGAAGTTTTGAATTCAGAGGGTCTTCAGACTTAGGTTCTTTTTCAAATTTCTTCTGGCAATTCTCTACCCCGTGTGTTTCCTCAAGACTTTAGGATCAGCTTGCACAATTCAGCCAAAAAAATGGAACTTAAGGGGGCTGAAGCGATAGCACAGCAGGTAGGGTGTTTACCTTAAACGCAGCCAACCCAGTTCGATTCCCAGGATCCCATATGGTCCCCCAAGCACCGCCAGGAGTAATTCCTGAGTGCGTGAGCCAGGAGGAACCCCTGTGCAATGCCAGGTGTGACCCAAAAAGAAAAAAAAACAAAGAAACTTAAGAATTCCCAAAAAGGGGTCAGAGGAGCCAGGAGAGAGGTGTCCCCCTCAATTCCTGACAATACAGTGCCCCCTTGATGATCTCCAAGCATTGTCCTGGAAGTCCCCAAACACTGGCAGGTGCTGCCCAGGTGGCTGTGGTGACCACATCACTGCAGAGGCCAAGGCCAACAGCACTGCAGGCCTTAACACTGAGCTCTAGTGCCCCTAAGAAAGGACGGAAGTGGACCCGGGGCCTATTGAGCACCATTTTTAGAAAGCCAAAAATGAATAATTCCAACGAAAATATGACTAAACATATATTTTCCTTTAGGGAATATTGTCATCTCTTAATAATAAATCTTCCAGTCCATGAATTCATACATTTTCCTCTTTATTTAGATCTTTAATTTATCGTGTAGTTTTCAGTATGCAAATCTCGTGCTTTTTAGATGAACTATATTTTTATGCTATTTTTTGATTTTTTGGTTTTTGGCCATATCTAGAAATGCTCAGAGGTGACTTCTGGCTCTGCACTCAGAAATCACTCCTGATGTACTCAGGGGACCATATGTGATGCAGGGAATCAAACCCAGGTCGGACACATGCAAAACCTGTGCCTGACCCACTGTACTATCTATCTGGCATGGTTAATTTTATTTTGAAATGTTTTCTTTTTTTTTCCTTTTTGGGTCACACCTGGCAATGCACAGGGGTTACTCCTGGCTCATGCACTCAGGAATTACTCCTGGCGGTGCTCAGGGGACCCTCTGGGATGCTGGGAGTTGAACCAGGGTCAGCTGTGTGCAAGGCAAACGCCCTACCCACTGTTCTATCACTCCAGCCCTGTTTCCTTCTTTTTGATGCCATCATAACAAAACTTCAGAGTTTCCTTAATTCCGTATTTTAGACTCTTCACTGATAATATGTAGACACCACAAGTTATTTTTTATGCATCAACCTTGGATTCGACAATCTCGGCTGAAACTATTCCCTCTAACAGCTATGTGTACATGTGTGTATGTGTACGTGTATGAAAAGTACCTCTAGGACTTTTATTTTTAAAACTATGCTATCTGCAAAATAGAGCGTTACTCCCCCCACCCCCCAATCTGGATGACTTCTGTTTGTTTTTCTTGTCTAATGGCCCTGGCTAGAACCACAAGTGAAATATTGAATGGAAGTGGTCAGAGCCAGCACCATTGCTTCGTACAGGTCCAGAGTGGGAAGAAGCTTTTGGTTCTGCCATTAAGAATGATAACAACAATGTTTTTCATAGATGTTCTTTAGAAAGTTCAGGCAGTCCCCTGCCAGTCCGCATGTGTTACATGTTTTTATTATGAAAGGGTGTTGGATACTGTCGACTGATTTTGCTCTATCATATGGATTGCTTTCTCCTCATTCTCTTAATATAACAGGTTATACTGGCCGATGCTCATATGCTGAACAATCACTGCATTTCTAGGATATATCACTGGTAATGGTGTATAACCATGCATGCCACTGGATTTGGTTTCTCATACTTCTTTGAGAGTTTTTGTATTATGTGTACAAGAGACATTGGTTTCTAATGTAAGAGATACTGGTATTATTTTTGTCTAAAATACTTAGAAAAATTCACTGGTAAAACCTTTAAGTTAGGTATTATTTGAGGAGTGGTATTTTTAATTATAATTTTAATTTCACTGCCAAAGAGCACTGCTTCTAAGAACTCCCAGAAAACTGAATGAACAAAATAAAGGAATGAATAAATAACGTTGGGGAATCTAACCAGCAAAGGGTAAAATAAGTTCAGCTCTTTGCAGGGTATTCCATGTGCTTTACACATATCTTTCAAAAATTTGTATTGCTAACCAGCATATCCACTTGCTTTCTAATTCTCAGGCTGAGTTCCTACATAGACTCTTGTAGAAAGCAATCCTCCACCCTGCTCCCTCCCTGCAACAAAGCACAGAAACAAGACTTGGACCTAAGCAATCAAGCTTACTTGCAAGGGACTTTGCTCAAACAAGGAAAAAAATTAAAGAGGTGAGTGGTGCAGCTTAAAACAGTAACAGCTCCTAACTGCAGGCTTCATTAGTTCCTTACTGGTTTCCACCTTCTGTCTATTCCAGACTCACTGACCTGACTGCTGGTTCTGTGACCTCACCGATATTCTCCCAATGTTTTTATTCTATTTAAGTCAGCTAGAGTTTATTTCTGTTGCGAGCTACCGAGAGTCTGACAAGTCATAGTAAGAACCACAGTTTAAGGAGGCTAAATGAAATAGGACAAAATGAACAAGTCTAACCATAA
>JAOXYA010000001.1:841164-856685 GCA_028565675.1 Sorex palustris
GGCGCTGCTGGGCGGCCAGGTGGGGAGGGCGCGGCCGGGCCCGGCCCCGCCGCCGCCGCGGGCTTTGTCCCGGGACAAAGACGGGGCGGGGGCGGGGGGCGGCCCGGCGAGGCCCGGTAGGGGCGGCCTGACAATGGGGCTCGGTCAGGGGTCCCCGCGGCCTTTCCGCCGGAGAAAATCGCGCGGACCCCGCTGCCCTCGCAGCCCGGGACCGCGGGGTTGGATGTGCAGGGGACAGGGGCCTTGGAGAGCTGGATGGGGGTCGTCCCCGAAAGCCCCTGGCCAGGGAGGCTCCTGCTAGCCCGCTGTCCCTCCACCATTTTGTCCCACTAGTAGCAAACGCTTCACCCCCCCGTGTCTTGCTTCCAAAGGAAGAAGTGGATGAGTACGTTAAACTCAAGCCCGAAGAGCAGCACTCGCGGCTGAAGGCCATCATAAGGAAAATTGACCAGGACTCGGATGGCTTTCTCACCGAAAGTAAGGACGCCCTGCACAGCTCACCACGGGAAACCCTTTGTAGGACATAGATCCCGGCAGGGGTGCTTGGGGCGTGCTTTGCAACAAATCGGAGGGCCCCGGTGCAGGGTGGAAAGAAGGCTATGTCCTTGGGAGTCTTGCTCTGCTCAGGACCAGGTACAATGGTGCTTTCTACAGAGGTATTCAAACACCTTTCATGGACCCTGCAGGTCAGGCTTGCGCCAACGCCTTCCTGCTCACATGATTTCTATGCCTTGCCGACCATTGCATCCCTCTTATGGGAGTAAGCAGAAAAGCCTCATTGAGGCATTACTGTGGCTCCCACTTTTGGTAGAAGCTTCCTGGGCATTTTAAGTATTTGTTTCTTGTGTGTAAGCAAGTGCATGAAAGACCTGTTGCATGGGGACCATTGTTTGTCGCATAACTCGTTATCAAATCATATTTGACACAGTATTACGGCCCGGCAAGGCGGAGCCTTAGAACTGTCCGTCTCACTTTTTAGAGAATTGGGACTCCCAGAGTGGCAAAGCCTGGACTAGATGCCACATTTCCTCCTAATGTCCTTCACTTAAATATGTGCCAGACAAGGATTAAGGTGCTTACCCTATACGCAGTCAACCAGGGTTCAAAATCTGGAACTACAGATGGTTCCCTAAGCACCTCCTGGCATACCTCAAAAACCTAAAGTGTTAAAATAGTAAAGAAAGTGAAAAAATACATTAAAATAAACCTAGCCACTTTCAAGGTAGGCTCTCTAGTCAGAAATGAAATGCAGGGGTCTAACAAAAAAATATTCTGAATTCAGTGTTGTGTATTGTCCTCTCATTGATTCACTCAAGTGATAAACCCTGTCATCTTCCCAAAGTTCGTCCTTAAAATAATTTTTTCAAAAGCTGTCTTACTGCTCAGCATCTAAGGATGGCCTCTCAGAGAGTAAGTGGCAAATTGAGTGGTAAATTAATTTATGATCTGCTATCAAAGTGTTTACATTGGTACCCTGGGTGATTTCTCCTTAAGCATCAGAATTTTAGAATAGCTGGTTAAGAAGGGGTCTGTATCTGCTTCTATGAGAAAGCAAACAGAATAAGTTGATTTGGAAGATCTATGAAATGAAGAGAAACCTAGATCAGATCTTAATTTCACAGATGACAAAATTAAGAACTGGAGAAAGCCAAACCTGTAGAGCAGGTGGTGGGCCTTGCTAAATAGACATTTTGAAGGGTTGGGGCCTCCAAGGTAGTTCTCCAAATGCCTGAGGGCTCCACTGGGATTTCAGCCCAGTTGGCAGTTCAGTGTAAAGATACCAGAATACCCAAGTTGCCCTGGCAATGCTCAGGGGACCAGGTATTGCCAGGAATCTGACTTGGATCAGGCACATGCCTAGAATGTACCCTATCTGTTGTATTAGTTACAGTACATTAAAAAAAAATCCCTGGAGCAGACATTTATTTAAAAGATTACCTAAGGGCTGGACAGGGGTAAATAGTTCAGGGTTTAGGGTATATTCCTTGCATGTGTGGGACTCCAGTTTGATTCTTGGCACCACGTGACCCCTCTTGCCAGCATCAGTAGGTATAATCTTGGTACTGGCTACCTCCAAGAACTTCTGGGTCTGGCTCTGGTGGTACCTGGCACCCAGGACCTGAATGTTCAACCGTCTGGTTCTGGATGGCCCAGAATCACAGGGAGTGGGTTTCCGACCCTCTGCACCAGTTGGGAGGCCCCAAAATAGTAAAAGATGATCTGAAGGTGTATATTTGAGGTTTAGAAACTGCCTGATTTTTCAGATTCCAAGAAAGATATTGTGAAAAGGGCATGAATAATAATTGCTACTGATAACTATTAAAATTTACTCCTGAGGGGCCAGAGCTATAGTACAGCAGGCAGGATGCTTGCCTTGCATACAGCTGACCAGGGTTCTATCCCTGACATCCCATATGGTTCCCTGTGCACCACCAGGAGTAACCCCTGAGCACAGCACCCCCCCCCAAAAAAAGAAAAACAAGTAAAATTTACTTATAACATTTATGACATGGTTAAAAGGAACATGTAACATGTTTTCAAGCTTTAGTCCTTAAGTTCTTTTTTACAATTTACGCCATGCCTTTTATTATTATTAATATAGTTTTTGGTTCCAGTCAACATAAAAGTTAAGGGAAAACTATATTATGTTCACTTATTAAGTGAAAAATGCTTTTTCCCCCTGATACATATTAAAATTAGTTGTTAGGACCTATAATGTAACTCAGTTGTTAGAACATGAGTTTTTAAATACATGAGGTCTGAGTTCCACCACCCCTTGACACTACTGAAGTTATCCGCACAACAATTAAAAAATAAATAAACTCAGTAATTTCTCAAACATTGGTGCTTCCTGAGAGATCTGTATAATAATTAGGCAAAGGTTAATTGCATTTTTTTTTGCTTTTTTTTTTTTTTTTTGATTTTTGGGTCACACCTGGCGATGCACAGGGGTTACTCCTGGCTCATGCACTCAGGAATTACTCTTGGCAGTGCTCGGAGGACCATATGGGATGCTAGGAATTGAATCTGGGTCGGCCACGTGCAAGGCAAACGCCCTGCCCGCTGTGTTATTGCTCCAGCGCCTAATTGCATTTTTTTGAGGAGGGAGGATAATATATTTTTTTAAGTCTAGCATTGTTTGGACGGTTGGTAATTTGTGTAACAGATAATTATTTAACAAGGTACTTTTGAGGCATTTAAAGTCTCTCAAAGAATAAAACGTACTCATATTTTCTATATACAAGGATCTTGTATTCTATCTGGATTATAGAGTATAGTTTTATTTGACTCCAAACAGTTTTCCCCACCTCCTACTCCTAGTTCTATGAATCCAGCTGGACTTCCTCTCTTTGCAAATATCAACATCTTATTTTTCTTTTAGAGGAGATTTGGGAACGTTCCAAGCTTTTATAAAGCTGGGAGACTCCTGGCCAGGCTGTGGACAGCAGATTCCAGCCCCCTCCTCAGTAAAATGGTTTGATGAGAAAGGAAAAGGAATCCTCCCTGTCCCAAGAATTGATTGTTTGCTGGGAAATTCTCACAGGTGAACTCAGTTCCTGGATTCAGATGTCTTTCAAACACTATGCCATGCAAGAGGCCAAGCAGCAGTTTGTTGACTATGATAAAAATAGGGATGGTCGCGTGTCGTGGGATGAATACAACATTCAGATGTACGACCGCGTGATCGACTTTGACGAGGAAACGGCTCTGGATGACGCGGAAGAGGAGTCCTTCAGGCAGGTGAGGACCAGCTGCTCGCTGGGCACCTGCTTCAGATTGCCTCAGTTGGCTTTTCTGCTTGGCCCTCTGCGGGTTTGCCTTGTTCCAAGGTTTAGGTGTAGAATATTCTAGATTTGTCACTTATCCTGGCATCTGACTTTCTCAGCTGCTTCATTCTCATTTCCAGAAGTTTTGTTTGTTTTTGATTTTTAGTATATTTTAAATATGGGTCTCAATATTTTATTTTTGTTGTTGGTTTTTTTTGGGGGGGGACCATACCCATCTGTATTGGGTGTGGTCTTGGCAGTGCTGGGGATTACGCCCAGTTCAGCCACATGCAGGGCAATAACCCTGCCCACTGTATTATCTTTTTGGCCCCTCAATATTTTAATATTAAATGTATTATTGAATTATGAGTTTTATATCTCATTAACTGAGAAAATTATGAAGGCCCTATTTTCATTATTAAACAGAGTTTTATATAAAGATAACTCTAAAAATTTTTTTAGCTGTAAAATACACAGAAAGCTTATCATTTAATCATTTTTAAGTGTGCCATTCAGTAATACTAAGTACATTTATGTTGTTAATATAACCAGTCCCTTGAATTATTTTTATTTTGCAAAGCAAAGTCTTCATATTGTATTCATTCAGTAACTCCGCATTCCTCCTTCTCCATAATCTATAGAAATCAGCATTCTACTTTCTGTCCTTGAATTTGACTATTCTAGAAACCTCATGAATGGAATCAGTATTCTGTGAATAGCTTATTACATGTAACATAATGTTCTGAACTTCTGTACATGTTGTAGCAAGTATCAGAATTTCTCTTTAAGACTAAATATTATGGGGCTGGAGCAGCACGCTGCTGATCCGGGTTCAATTCCCAGCATTCCATGTGATCCCCCATGAGTAATTACTGAGTGCAGAGCCAGGAGTATGCCCTGAGCATCACCTAGTATGGCCCTCCCTCTCCACCCCCCCCCAAAAAAAGGCCATATGTGACCCTGCACTGAACTAAGCAGTAGGGGGAAATTATTTGCCAACAAATAGTTACTGATTATTAGAAGTGTTTGGGGGTCTTTAGAAATTTGATGATGTTTCTGTGACCAGAAATAGGAATACTATTTCTCTTACTAAATTCTCTTGTGGGTGTCAGCCTATGGCATGTCGTTAGTTTCATTCTGTTGTTTAAAGATGCAGTTTCCAGGGACCTATAAGTAATAAATGAGACTCATTATCAAGGTGCTTGGAAAGCAGGTGAGCCATTCCTCTTCCATAGTTTATCCTACTATGAGAGTCTGCCCTTTAATTTTATTGGAGCCATGTTTTGTCATTGTATATTGCTGTTTATTTTGAAAACTCGTGTTGGCCACTTGAACTTGTTGGCCATCGGTCACTCAGAGCTGATTGCTTTCTGTATGATTGTGCATACCCTGTGCCTGGAACCACCAGTGGGAGGGCATAGGTTCTGCATCCAGCCGCGTCACTTAACAGGTGTGCTGATTTGGGCATGGTGTTAAACCTCCTTATGCCTCAGACTCTTAACTACAGTTGAGATGACATGATTTGTAGAAATAGTATTGGATAGTAAGTAGTGGGCTGACAAGCAGTTTTGTGTTGATCTAAAAGAATATTGTTGTGGGCAGGAGAGAAAATAAATAACTCTGGGCTGGGCCAGAGAGATAGTACAGTGGGTAAGGCATTTGCCTGGCATACAGCCAACAGAGGTTTGATCTCCAACACCAAATATTATCCCCACAGGCCCCACTAGGAGTGATTCCTGAGCACAACTGAATGTGGACCAAAAACCAAAATAACTAATCACAAAAGGTGATTGGATATTAAAAAAATTTTTTTTGTAACGGAACACTTTTTTTCTATGGAAGCTGATTTAAAAAAAAGTCAATTTGATACCTGAATTATCTGGGGGGGAGGGAGAGGGAGTCATACTAGAAGGATACCAGAACATGTAAATCATGTCCTGTACCACTGAATTACATCCTAGATCCCCAAATTGTATCTAAGCTTCAAGTTTCTATCTAAAGACTAAAGAAAGTCTTTAACAATGACTCTTAAACTCTGATTGACTAAAAATAGCATTTTTCTTTGCTAGTATGAACACCATTATAGTCAGCACTCTTAAGTAGAATAATTAAAGTTTGGGAATCTACCTGGCAAAAATTCAATTGCTCTTAACTTTTAAGTCAGTTGCTGAATGTGCAAGTATATAAGCAATGTTTATGTAAGATATAATCTTGGATGGGATTCATCAGAATAGTCAAGACTTACATGTTTATCCTGGCCTCCCAGGTTATAAATTTCCTCATGTAAAATTATTAGTCTACCAAAAGATGGCAGTTTTGTTCTTTACAACTTTCTGTTGTGATTTTAAAATGGTTGTGGTTTTCTGTCTTTTTACTATTGCCTGTAGCACTTTCAACCCTCCAATAGAATAAAGATTTTTACACGAAAAAAAAAAAAAAGCTTTGAGGCTTTATAAAACTAAAGTCTTTTTTGCGGGGGAGGGCAGTGGGTTGTCTTTAAGAAATTTGAAAGGGACTGGAGTGATCGCACAGCGGGTAGGGTGTTTGTTTGGCTTGCACGCAGCCGACCCGGGTTCGATTCCCAGCATCCCATATGGTCCCCCGAGCACTGCCAGGAATAATTCCTGAATGCAGAGGAGCCAGGAGTAACCTCTGTGCTTCGCTGGGTGTAGCCCAAAAAGGAAAAAAAAAAGAAATTTGAAAAAGAAAATTTGTCTTCTTTTTATTTGAGTTGCTTTTAAATGGTATTTGACAATCAATGAAACTGCTTTTTAAAATGGTTATTTTTTAAAATGTGAACCAGAAAACTGTTGTTTTTTTCCCCCAAAAGAAATCTCAACTGTTGAGATTTTTTTTTACTTCCATAGGCAAATTTGGCCAGATTTAGTTCCCTCTGATAAAACGTCAGTGTTTCAAATTAAAGGGTTCCTTCATCAGGAAATCTTGGCACTTGAAGTATTTTGAATAGTAGCTTATTGAAAAAAAGTAATTTGATTTGACCAACAAAAACTCAAGTTTGTCTCCTTTTCTTCATGTGAAGCTTAACCATAAAATGTCAATTACTAGTTCAAGTTATTGAAAATCATGAAACAGTAAATGAAGATGAACTACTTAGAAATAGCTTTTTTGTTTCCTTTTTCCCCTTGTGGCTGGTTGAGTGCTGGGGCCCGAACCCTGCGTCTGACACATGCAGAGCAAGTGCTCTGCTGCCAAGCCACAAGCCCATTGCAGATGTGGATGTTGGAAAGTTGAATTCTTTTCAGAGGTGTTCCCAACGGAGCCTAGCTAGTAAGGTACATTGCTAGAATTCAGGTCTGAGCCTCTCTTATCTCAAGAGCCCCTTTAGACTGCTTGTAGTGTTAATAAACACTACAGTTTCTGCCCAGAATAGCTTTCAAAAGATGACAGGAAGCTAAAGTATGAGTATGTGTGAGAACATTCTTTAGATGTCACCTTTTACATTTTACAAGGTACTTTTAATGATGCTGTGGTATGGATGTGACTTTTAAGCATGTTCAACATTTAATTTTCAAAGCTTCATTTAAAGGACAAGAAACGATTTGAAAAAGCAGACCAGGATTCCACTCCTGGTTTGAATCTTGAAGAATTTATCGCCTTTGAGCATCCGGAAGAAGTTGAATACATGACGGTAAGAAAGAAAAAAAAACATACAAGGAATAAGTGAGTGGCTGCAATTTAAAAAAAACCTGTTTTTACAAAGTCATTAAAAAAGATTACAGAGTAATTAGAGATTTAAGAGATGAGAAGCTCTAAAGTTCTTGTTGGGAGCAACAGGAAGAATTTCTGATGGGGTGAGTGGGTGAGTGGGGAGGGCGTGCTTTTGGTATATAAGAAGGTAAAGGTTGCTTGTTCTTAAATCTCAGTAACGTCTTAACAACAGTCTTTCCCTTGCTGTTTCCTCTCTCCTATTCTTGCCTTCAGTGCCCTCCTTTGTCCTTTGGAAACTTCCAGGTTTCACTTTAGTTATTCAGTATCAGTAACCCTAGAAATTCCTATTTGGTTTACAGCATCACTTGGGAAAGCTTTTAGTCTGAAAAAATGTATCCCATTTGGATCCCATTTGTGATGGGGTACAGCTGCTAATGACTAAATAATGTTTCTGCAACTTTAGACTTAATGAGTCCTGTTATCCCTCCAGTACTTACAATACCAGCTCATCAGAATTGTTGCTGAACTCTAGGTTTAACTCAGCAACATTGATTGAGTTCCCTCTCTGACTTGGCAAGCTTCCTGAGTGCAGAATCTGTCATATTGGAGGGTACAAATTAATGTAACACATAGTTTTTTGTTTTTGTTTTTGTTCTAAAGAGAAGAAAAGAAGACTAAACATTTCTATCCAGGTCTGTTGCCTGACATTCACCTCCAACCACATACTTTGGATCCCTAGATATTTCAGGAAGGAAAGATAATGTAGCTCTTTTATATAATGGGTCATGGTCAGAAGCTGCTGTCAGGAATAGCAAGATTACAGATTGATTTTTTTTCCTTTGTAACTCAGTGGCAAGACCTGGCCATTGGTACCATTTCTTCTGCTGTTGCAAAGCTTCAGATTTTTTACTTGGCAACAACGTCTATGACCTAGTTTAAAAGCAGGGCTGGGCACCTTTTGTTAAAGTGCCAAAATTAAGTTAACAGTGAGTCCTATCCCGGCAGGCAGAGGGTACTGGCTTTTGATTCTCTGGGGAAGAAGAAGCAAAGGCAGAACCTCAGAGGGGAATGAGCAGTGGAAGTGATGAAATGATGTTGGTTTTCAGTGAAGAGGTGCTGGAGCACATCTAGTGGGTTGACAGACTGGAGTGAGACTTTGAACAGTGTCCAAACAGGCATGTTGCCTGACAAGTCTAGGAAGAGACCAGGCAGAGATGGCTGAGGTTTGAGTTTGTGTCACAGTGATGGAGCAACAGGCAGGCAGTACCACAGACAGATGGGGTGCATCAAGCTCAGGCAGGATGGTCTCTGTGCCGAGTCAGAGTTGATGACAGCCCATCCGAGCTGTGATTGTGACATGGTATCTCCTTTACAGAAGCTTCCTTCTGTTCCCCTTCACTGAGTTTTTTGTATCCATTTTTTTCCCCCTTTAAAGAATGTATTTGACATAGGACAAGGCAAAAGATCATGAGATCAGCTAAGTGATTCTACTTTGGATTAAAAGTCAGAATTTAAAGTTACTCTCATTCATGCAGTTTCTGAAATTTGTTTGGCCATGACAACATGATTGAAATAAGTTCGTTCTTTCTCAAGAGGGTTACTTGAATTGAGGAGTGGTTATTTCAGTCAATGATTCTAAGCGTTCATTGGACCACAGGCTCTTTGAAAATATGATGTAAACCATGGACTCTGTCCTAGAAAAATCACACATGCTCATAGAAAATACAGTTCCAGGAACGTCTCAGATCTTCCCTTGGAAACTAAGCTTTGGCTTTGTAGGTGAAGATCTTCTAAAATCTATAATGTTTAATTTTTTAAAATGTCAAGAACTTGTATTTCAGTGTTATTCTGTTTAGCCGTAGATGAAGTTTAGATGTAGATATTGCCAAACCTGGGTTTGAGAGTTTATTCTTATTGCAATTGTAATGCTCAAATCCAGATTGAAGGTGGGAAGGAGTGTAAGGACTGAGTGGAACCCATGGGTTGAAGAGGCCAGGCTGAGTGAAAGGAAACCAGCGTGTTAGTCTAAGGGGGCCGCAGAGTCCTGGGCACTGGAACGTGTTTTAAAGGCTTTGAGAGAAGGAATGGATGAAGAAAGCTTGGAGCCCTGGGACGAGCCTGAATTAAGAGTTAAAGAAAGCACTCACGTCATGAGAACGTGTGGGATCTAGGAGGACAGTTGAGGATTTTGTCCTGGAAGAGGTTGAAGAGGCTAAGAGAAATGGGCATAAAAGAAAAGGTAACGAAATTCGGGACGCGCCTCTGGCAAGCAAAGCATTTCAGATGTCATGTTTTATTTTCTGAAAAATAGGTTTGTTGCCAAGAAAGTGTTAGAGAGGGTTGAAATGTAAGGTTCAAAGCAAGTGGAAGACTAAAAAAGAAAAAGGGAAAAAAAAAGCTGTGGTTTGTGTGTGCTTAGGAGAACCGCAGTGGAGAGATGGAAACTGTGGTGAGTCCACTGGCAAAGCAAATATTGGTTTTTAAGGACGAGGCTCATGGTGGCTCTGTGCATGTGGCTCTTAAGTAGAAGAGAAAGCTATGTACGTCCATGTACTGGAGGGGCTTGTTACAGTGCGAAAAGAAGGTGAAATTCGCGGGAAGTTAATGAGGAAAGTGCTGGATAGCCAGCCAAGGAGCAGGTCATCAGGAGTCAAGAAAAGGAAATAATGAGGGTCCCACGCATTTCAGATCTGATGGTAGAATAGCAGATCGGTGCAAAGAAGCCTAAGATAAGGATACTTGAGAGGTTGTGATAGATTGAAAGGAAAGTGGAATTAAAGAAAACAAAAGGAAGGGAACATGCAGGAAATCCGAGCATGAGTTTAGTGCCAAGAAGGGTGGAGGAAACGAATGGAGTCATTCTTGTTAGGGAAGCTTACGGGTGTTAAGTGTGGAGAGGCTCAATATCTGAACTATTGTCCTTACTTCTGAATCCCTGCCCTAAGAAAGATTGCCTACCAAGTGTGGACTACAAGAGCGATTGTTCCTGAAGACAGTCTGAAGTGTGACTGATTCAAGTGACGTTGAAATTGAATAATGTGTGACTCATTTCTTTTCTGTGTGAACATGCAATAGGAATTTGTCATCCAAGAGGCTTTAGATGAACATGACAAAAATGGCGATGGATTTGTTAGTTTGGAAGAATTTCTCGGTGACTACCGGCGGGATCCAAGTAAGTATTTGGGGGGAATATAGAAGGAGGGTGGAAGTAGGCTAAAGAACTTTGTTGGGTTTATGAACATGCAAGTTGCCTGATTTCGCTCTGTCAGGTTAAATATAACGCAAGCAAAACAAAGGAACTTTCACCTTACCCCGAGAGTCCTGGTCTTGTTTATTTTAGTTCCACATCTAGATTCAGACATTTTTTTCTTCCTCTCCAAACAATAAAGTCACTGACTCAAATTGCTGAGGAAGTAAAGGTCGATACATTTTAAACAAGATCCAGCATATAGATTTTAAAAGAGAAAAAGATATGAAATACGGCTCTCCTGTTGTGATCTATGGAGATGACATAGCGAGTGCTTGAAATTTGAGTTTCTCTCTGCGTTCTCTATAAGCAGCTGTCTCCTCGGAATCATTGCTTAAAAGCATCATTTTTCTGAACGTCGTTTTTAATTCTCATGTAATTAATTTCTGAGGACCTATATCGTTCTCAGAAAAGTTTTATACAATTACCTGGGGTACATATAAATGTTGCCCAGTTTGAGCCAGACAAATAGGACAGCAGGTAGGACACTTTGCCTGCATGGGGCAGATTCTGGCTCAATCCCTGGCACCCCATATGGTTCCCCAAGCACCATCAGTAGTGATCCCTGAGCACAGAGCCAGGTGTAATCCCTGAGCACCACTGGCCAGATGTGCATACCACCCCCCCCCACTACCTCCAACAAAACAACAAAAAAATGTTGTCTAACTTTTTTGGAGGACAGGGCTCAGAAGACTGGAGCAAGTGTTTTCCATGCATGTTCCTTCAGTACCAGATGACCCCCAGGTGCTGCTGGGTGTATTCCTGATGCAGCCCCAGCTATAATACCGGGGCATCCTGTCACTGGGAGTGGTCCCCACATTCCACCCCATCACACAGGAGAGGTCTGTCCCTGCCTCCCCCAAAAACGTTGCCCAGCTCAAATTTGGGAGACCCAAGTTAGCTCAGCATAGCAGCAGCAAAATTGCTAGTTTGTGATAATATGCAATGATTTGAAAACTCTTGAGTACAGACTTTAGTACCACTTTGGAAATGACTGGATTCTTTGTCCTCTCATCTAGACTTTTTAGTTAAATAGTTCTGTTTTCTTAGTCTTTCTAAATTTTTGTTTAAAACTTTAAGCTTTACTTTCTTTACTCTTGGGAAATATGTACATACATATATGTGTGTGTGTGTGTGTGTGTGTGTATATATATATATATAGATATATATATATATAGAGAGAGAGAGAGAGAGAGAGAGAGAGAGAGAGAGAGTGTGTGTGTGTGTGTGTGTGTGTGTGTGTTTGGGGGTGGGGGGAGTGTGAGTGCCCAGAGAACAGGAAAGAGAATGATGAAAGCAAATGTGGCCAAATATTGGGGAGAAATCACCTGGTGGTAAAGGGTCTGCCTTGCAACTCCATCGCAGACAGTGTCCTAGTTAACCCCCTTACAACAGCTGAAGTTCAGGAACTCTGGTGGTGCACCATGGCCCAGTGTGTGACCCCCATTACCCCATTATCAAAGCAACAAAGAGAAGAGGCAAATACACCCAGATGACACATCTGATCCATATACATTAGTTATTCTATGTAGTAGTAGTATCTTTAAACAACTGAAAAACACATCAACAAATGTCCAGAACAACCAAGCACAAAAATACGGGTGAAGACTTGCATGCACCTAACTCTGACTTGGTGCCCAGAACCACACAAGTTCCCATGACTCCATCAGGGTCACTCCTAAGCCCAGAGCCAGGAACAGCTCCTGAGCACACAGGGAGGAGCCCAATCTCCCCTTACTGACCCCTTCCTCCCTGCAAAAGGAACCATGGGCAGGAGCTTGACTTGTATGTGGCTGACCAAGGTTTGATCCATGCCATCCCATATGGTACCTCGAGTCCCACCGGGAATGATCCCAGGAGTAAGGAACCAGACACAAAAGAATATTTGACATATGATTCCACTCAGGAAAAGAACATTTGTGCCTTAAAAAAAACACGCACTTCAATCTCCTTTAGTGCTCATAGTCCACAGGTGAGGGGACTGAGCATGGTTCCACACTACAGTTTACTTCTGCATGGTCACACTCTAAGAGATTCCCCCCTCCCCCCAAGAAGGACCAAGCTCAGAACATCTGTACTCCACAGTGGGGAGGGCATTTACCTTGCACGTGGCTGAAACGAGTTCAATCCTCTCGCATCCCATATGGACATTGGAGCATCACCAGGAATGATTTCTGAGTGCAGAGTCAGAAGTAAACCCTGAGCACCTTTGAATATGCACCCCCCTCCAAATAAGATTTTGACCTAAAAGAAAACAAAGAGATTTCCATGAGATATAATCTGTGGATAGAAATCATGACATTGAAACAAAATGGATTAACTAATTGGCAGATGCATTAAGAAATAAAAAACAGATACAAAAACAATTGAATATCGGGCTGGAGCAATAGCACAGCAGGTAGGGCATCTGCCTTGCACGCGGCCAACCCGGGTTCGATTCCCAGCATTCCATATGGTCCCCTGAGCACCGCCAGCGGTAATTCTTGAGCGCAGAGCCAGGAGTAACTGCTGTGCATTGCCAGGTGTGACCCCCCCAAAAAAAAAGCAAAAAAAAAAACCCCACAATTGAATATCTATAGTCTTAAAAAATCCAAGCAGGACCCAGGGAGATAGTGCAGTGGGTAAGGCTTTTGCTTTGCGTACAGCTGACCTGGGTTTGATCCCCAGCCCCACCAGGAGTGATTCTTGAGTACAGATCCAGGAGTAAGCCCTGAGTAGAGTCAGTATGATAAAAAAAAATAATAAAGGGGGGAGGCTGGAGTGTTAGTACAGCGGGTAGGGCATTTGCATTGCGCATAGCCGATCTGTTTTCAGTTCCCAGCATCCCATGTGGTACCCCGAGCACTGCTAGGAATAATTCCTGAGTGCAAAGCCAGAAGTAAGCCCCTGTGTATCGCCGGTGTGACCAAAAAAGGAAAAAAAAAACACCACACACACACACACACACACACACAACCTCCAGACAGTGACAACAAGTGGGAGGTGGGAATCAGTAGCTAGAGGGAACTTTGGGGGTCAGTCATGTTTTGTTTTATTTTGTTTTGTTTTATTTTTTTGGGTCACAACTGGCAATGCACAGGGGTTACTCCTGGCTCTGCACTCAGGAATTACTCCTGGTGGTGCTCAGGGGACCATATGGAATGCTGGGAATCGAACTTGGGTCGGCCGCTTGCAAGGCAAACGCCCTACGCGCTGTGCTATCGCTCCAGCCCCACAAAGAACTTTCTGTGTATCTCACGGTAATTTAATTAAAAAACAAATATATTTAAAAATGGATTATTAAAACGCTTTGATACAATGTAAATGCATCAGAAAAATAATAAATTATCAGTATTGGATATTTCTAAAACAGTATTATAGCGCTTTTGCTTAATATTTACTCACCAGAGCACCACTACTAAGGAGAATCATGAAAACAATGAAGGTCTCAAACCAATTATGTTCTACTATTCGGAAACAAGTTCTTCTCAGGTTCCACCATTGCTTTCCTCTTCCTTCTTCCACACTAACTTGACAACATTTGAATCTTCGTACACAGCCTACAAATATAATAATTCAAATAAGAGTACATAAAATAACATGAGTTTCCAAAACATCCTCTAGCCTGCTCTAACTTATATAATCATTATTTCCATCTCTATTTTACTAGAGCAGTGTTACTATCTAAGAAAGATTTACCTTTACCTTTAGTAAAGCATAAACAAATATAAATTAGCATTATTTTGTGCTATATTATTCAGGGGTATTTAGTTCAAGTCACTCTAAAAAATTACTTTAAAATGGAAATTTGTAATAATCAGAAAACTTCCCTTTCCAAGAGAATAAGGAACAGGGATATAGATCTTTCCCAAACTTTCTGGGTTTGTTGTGGGTAGGTATTCTTTTGATGCTCCTAAAAGAGAACTTACAAAATTTAAAAAAATAATAATCCAGTTCTCTAAAATGTGCTATTATGGTCTGCTTTGACTTGCTATTATCTTCCTGTTACTGCTTCCACTTTAACAGCAAATTAAAATCAATAGACGCCCTGACTCAAAAAACATCAGATGTGCTGATAGAAAAAGGACAAAGGAGGGAAAGGAGAGGAGGAAGGAAGAGGCAAGAAGAATGCTAGTAAAGATTCACCTAATCATTTAACATGAAAGAAAATAGCATCATAGGATAAGTGATTAGTCATCAGGTAAAGTAAGTGAAAATATTTATTACAACTTCAAAGAGAAACAAGATTTTCCTTTCAGGGGGGTGGGGGGTCTACTTTCAACAGTATCCATCTGACAGAGCAGGCCTGATTCTTGGATTTTTCCTGGACATGGGGCTCGAACCTGGAAATTCTCTTTTTTTTTGGGGAGGGGGGGAGGAAGGTCACACGTGGCAATGCACGGGGGTTACTCCTGGATCGGTACTCAGGAATTACCCCTGGCGGTATTCAGGGGACCATATGGGATGCTGGGAATCAAAACCTGGGTTGGCAGTATGCAAGGCAAAGGCCCGAGCCACTGTGCTATTGCTCCAGCCCCCAAACCTAGCAATTCTGGGAGGTCGATGCTTGTAGTATTCAGCCTCAGAGCCTCACATGGACTTTATCCAGCCCCAGCCCTCTCTCCAGCCTTAATAATCTCCTTCTGGAAGAGCCTCACCTCCCTAGAAGAGATGCTGCATTATTTATAAGTCATTTAATAAATCCAATTAGATCTTGGGAAGTTTGAGTGATGTACATAATTTACATAGCAAAAAAGGGGAAATGATCAGGTTCACGGAAGGAATCACTAACTACAGATTATGAAACTATATTCATTTTTTGGGGGGGATACCTTTTATTTATTTATTTATTTATTTAT
>JAOXYA010000001.1:883463-894190 GCA_028565675.1 Sorex palustris
GAAGTAGGAGAAGCCCTTGAGAATCACTGGGTGTGACCCCCTCCGCCCAAACACAAACAAACAAATCCCCAGAGTCAGGGGGCACCTTCAAGTGTTTTCATAATGATGAAATGACCAAGGCTGGGCTCTGAGCTGACGCCCACCTGCACCCCCATAGTCCCGGAGTGTTCACTCACTTCCTCTCTCTGGGCTCTCTCTGGGTCTGGCCATGAGAGGGGACATTGCTTCGATGATCCATCCAGGAGTTGCTTCGATGATTTTGTGGTGACCATCAGAACGTACCAAGTCATGGTTCTCGGCGTCGTGGGGTTCCTCTGACCGTGGGGACACAGTAGCCTTCACCGTTTCCTTCAGGCCACAGCCCCTCCTTGGCCCACTGAGCCAGTGGCTCGGGTCCCCAGGGAGGTCAAGTGATGGGCAAAGATTGTAGGGTACAACTCCCAGCCACTTGGTTGTTACTAAGCTCTGTGACTGCCCATGTGTCCTGCCCAGGGGAGTGGAATTCTCCATGTGTTCCTTGACCTGTGGGTAAAGCAGCCAGAATCTGTTTAGCAAGTGCGTATCAAACACTTCCTGTGTACTCAGTTCTAGGCTAAGCCAGAGGGATTAAAAAAACTTACCAAGTGGGGCAGGTGCTATGGCACACCAGGGAGGGCACTGACCTTGCATGCAGCCAACCTGGGTTCCATCCCTGGATTCCCATCCATACAGCCCTCCAAACCTGCCAGGATTGATTCCTGAGTGCAGGGCATAGGGTAAGCCTTGGGCCAGGTGTGGCCTAACCTAAAAATCGATAAAGGACTAACAATAAGGTTCCCTGTCCCCCTGAACCCAGAGTCAAGTGCAATGGGGCTGACTCTGTTCTCCATCCAGTCCTTCCCTCTACTTCAGGACCACCCGGCAGAGCTTTGGCTTCTCCAGGAAGCCCTATGGATATTCCAGTCTTGCTCAAGTATCAGGGTCTTGGTCTGCATCAGCTCTACCCTCACCCCATCTTTACACCAGCTGGGAGTCCTTTTCCCGGGGACCATGGAGGGTGATTATGACAGCCTGGGTTGTTGCATGGCTACAGAGACTGGCAGAGATATGAAGGGGGTTGATGTTGGGAGAGTGTAGGGGACAGCCACTCACCTCAGCCCCCGTCCCCCTCCTGCTGAGGTTCTCATTCTTATCCTCTTGAAGATCAGGGTCCACAGGAAGGACAATAGCCAGGGGGTGAAGTCGTAGCCCAGGTACATTTTCAGAAGTAGCCCAGAAAACGCTGAGGGCACAGTTTACCCACCTCCACCCCCACCTCTGAGACTCTGCATCACCCCCAGCCTCACCCTGCAAGAGGGAACCCCTCTTGGCCTGGAGGCTGCCCATGAAGAGGGTGTGCTCCCTTGTTTGGGGATCTGAGGCTGATTTGCAGCAGATGGAGGGAGGCAAGTGACTAGGATGCCCCACACCCACCACCAGTCCTTTTTGTGGGGGTGACTTGGGCCACACCTAGTCATGCTCATGGTTCACTCCTGGTTGGCTCCAGAGGACCCTATGGCGTGTGGGGAATCGAACCAAAGTCTCAAATACCTGCCGGCTCTCCACTCCCAACCGTGTGAGAGAAAGGCCGTCAGTCAGGTCAGAGATAAGGTAGACTTATCTCCAGGGGTCTGCAGATGGGGGGTGCAGGGGTGCAGGGGTCTGCAGATGAGGGGATGGGCGCACCTCCCTCTCCCCATGTCCCCAGGTGGCCAGTACCCTGGGAGCCCCCCCAAATTCCTTCTTTGAGCCTTTTTTTGGCTTCACCATAAAAAGTGTACCTGGCCCTTGGCCACTGAACCCCCCCCCCCCAGTACCCTATTCCCCCAGGAAACTGGGCATAGGCCTGCAAGTACCACCCTCTCTTGATGTTGGTTTCCGTGGTAACTAGGCCCCCCCACCCACCCCAGTCACTGGTGGCGCCGGTGAAAACAGATGAGGATGAAAGTGAGTGGAACTGGGGCTTGCTTCTGGGAGCCTCCTTTGTGGTTCCTGAGAGCAGGAACAGGCAGCGGCTTTCCTGTTGGAACTTCTTTTTCTCAGTGATCTCTGCCCCTCTGTGTGAAGACAGGACAATGCTTCCGAGTGATGGGGAGAGGTTGCAGGCCTGCTAATACCAGCTAGCTGGATGCTGAGGAGCCAGCAGGGAGTGGGGTCAGCACCACAGGGCCCAGGCTGGCACAGACCTATAGAGAGGATGCAGGAAAGATGCCACCCCGACAAAAACCCGACTTGCAAACAGGGTTTCAGGCGCAGGTTCCAGGAGGCGAGTCCTAAAGGACAATGGGAGGCCATACTGCTGCCTAGTACCAGAGGGCAGAGGGGCAATGGGGGCACTGTCCTGTCCTTGCCACACAGAGCCCAAGGACGAGTGTCCCTGGGTGGCTGGTGGGACAAGGGAAGCGAGAAGAATCAGGTGACCTGGGTGTCCTGGACCAGGGAAAGCCTGAAAGTGTCCTTGGCACCTCCACAAGGCCAGAGCCAGTGAACTGTGCTCTTGCTGGCCTGGCCTTTGCCGCCCTCGGGTGACTGTAGCATCCCAGACACAGGGTGCCCCCCTGCACTCGAGAGGGGTGGGGTAAGAGCAGACGGGGTCCCGCCTGCTGTGTGTGGGAGCAGAAGATGGCATCCCGGGACCGGACAGTCCATGGTGCTGAGAGTGAGGGTTGGGAGGGGGCCATGCTGAGCCTAGAGAGGTCCTGTGAATGGAAGGGGGCACCCAGGGGATAAGGATGTGTGGGGAAGGGGGAGACTGGTGGTGTAAGTGCTGGCAGAGAAGCTGGACACCCCACCCTAGGGTACTCCTGGAACCAGCACCTGTCCATCTGCTGGTGGGGCCCCTGCCCTAACACCCCCACCCCCACCCCAAACCACCGCCACTGGCTCCATGGCTCAGCGTTGCTCCCTGGGTCAGCTCCTTCATTAAGCTAAGCCTTGTTTTCCTCATCTGGGAAATGGGACTGCTCAGGCCCCGTCCCCTGCAGAGTCCTCCTGCAGCTCCTGGGCCGTGGTGGCACCTAGGAAGCCGCATTTCTGGCTAGCTCCAGGCGCTATTCCTGCCGAGGGTCTCAAGTCGCTGGGAGAAGCACTCATTCAGGGCACGGGCCAGGCGTGGATTCGACCCTTCTCCAGGCTGCCCCTCCGCGGTCTCCCTATCCCTCGCGGTCCAAAGGGTGGGTGGGTAGCGTCGCCCTGCAGGACCGGCCTGATCGCGACTGCAGGGACACGGGTGAGAGGGCAGGACTCCCCGCGCCTCCTTCGGGCTCCCGGCGGGCGTCAGGCGCCTGTGTGGCCACCAGGGGGCGCGCGCCGCTGCGGCCTCCGTGGCCCCGCTGCCCTCTGGACCAGATCTGGATACCTGAGAGGATTCTGCCTCTTTGGTTAAAGAGATGCAAAGGGAGAATTTCACCACCACCCCCACCCCCCACCCCCTGAGAGTGCAGGGGACAGCGCTCCCTCGTGCCGGTGCAGTTTCCGACCCAAGTTTCCTTCTGCGCTGCGGCCCCTTTACGGCTCAGCGGACAGCACCCAGCCTGGGAGGGGTTTTGTGTGTGTAGGGTGGGGGTTTGGGGGGTTCTGCTGGTCCTGGCGCCCTGGGTTGGGGGTGGGGGGTGCTCTGGGCATCACTGCCCCCTGAACTACCCGGTTGAATGTGGGTTTCAGATCAATGGCACACTTTCTAAGAACGTTCCAGATAGTACAGCAGCTTTACTTAGACTCACAAAAAGTGTCTCTGAGATTCAGAAGTGACTGAGGGTCCTGAGCTTTCATCTGTTCCGACAACCACACCTTCAGGCACCCCTACCCCTGCTCCCCCAAGACAGGGCTGCACCTCTTGGCTCCCCCTCCTGGTCTCAGCACCCCAAGTAAAGACAGCCTGCCTGCCTGCCTGCCTCCCTTTCTTCCCTCCTCCCTCCCCCCTTCCTTCCCCCTTTCCTTCCTTCCTTCCTTCCTTCCTGCCTTCCTTCCTTCCTTCCTTCCTTCCTTCCTTCCTTCCCTTCTTCCTTCTCTCCTTCCTTCCTTCCCTCCTTTCTTTCCTCCATCCTTCCTTCCTTCCCTCCCTCCTTCCCTCCTTCCTTTCCGTCCTTTTTTTCCTCCTTCCCTCCTTCCTATCTTCCTCCCTCCCTCCCTCCCTCCTTCCTTCCTTTCTTCTTTCCTTCTTCCTTTGTTCACCAGCCAGGAACCAGGCAGGCCAGGGCGGTCACTGTTCCCCCTGGACAATCTATTCATCCCATACTAGACACCCCACTGTCCTGCTGTGCTGCCTCACTCACCCAACTTCTTCCACCTTAGGTCCTGCTAAAGGCTGGTTGGGACACCTCCCTCCAGCCTCAGCCAGTCCTGGAGACTGTAGGGGAGACCCCAGGATCCCCACTCTCTAAGATCCGGCTGCTTTGTGCTGTCCAGAGGGAGGGCGTTGGGGTCAGGAAAGTGGTCCAGAGGCTGAAGTGCAAACTCTGTGTGTGGGAGAGTGGGGTTCCCTCCCTTGCACCACATGGTCCCCCCAGCTCCTGGCCCAGCCCTCTGAGCACTGCTGGCTGTGCTCCCCAGATAAAAGGGAACAACAACAAAAGTCTCACAGAGAGAGACTTTTCACCTGCATGACAGTCATGCGTGGTTGGGCTCGAGGGGAATGAAGGGGTTGTGCACCCACATAAAGCTGGTGGGCAGCCGGCCCTACAGGGGCCCCAGCCCTGTGCTCTGCGCTGACCCCGGCTCCTCTGTCCTGCAGCTCCCTGAGGGCCTCCTTTGACTCCCTGAAGCAGCGTAAGTGCTCCCCATCCTCTGTGGCAGGACCTCCTGGGAACACTCATGGCTCCACAGACCAGGGGATCTGCGAGGGGGCCACCAGGCTGTGAGGCTGGGGGAAGGGTTGGGGATGCCAGGTCTGGTCAGGAGCATTTGGGGTGGCCCGTCAGCTCTGATATCGGGGTGCCCCAGAGATGGAGAGCGTGGGCAGCTCCCACATCCAGCTGGCACTGGCCCTGCGCGAGGAGCTGCGGAGGCTGGAGGAGTTCCGGGAGCGGCAGAAGGAGCAACGGAAGAAGGTGAGGCTGGAGGGGCGGGCCCTGCAGGGACTAGCGTGTCGAAGCTTGGAGTGGGGTGACTCGGAGGACGGGGCATAAGCAGAGGCCAGGCCGGGGGTCCTGAGAGCCCCCTAAGGACACTGCCCCTGTTCTGGAATGCCAGGGAACACCCTCCATCACCCCCACTGTGGACTGTGGGGGATCATGGCTGGGTTGGGGTGACAGCTGGGGGACCCCAGGGAGATTCTGGAAACTGGTCCTGAATCAAGGGCCAGAGCTGTTGGCAGGGGTTAAAGGCAGACTTGGGGGGGGGCAGTCATTACAGCTCCGTGCAGGGTAGCCCCTGGCTGGGGGACCGGCAGTCTTGGGGAGTGGCCTGAGGAGTCTCCTGGTACTACAGGCACATCTCACCCATGCACCACCCTCAGGGCCTCCCAATGAGGGGGGCACCCCAGCCAGGGTGGGAGCCGGCAGCCCACTGGAAGCACTCCTCGCAGGCTCACAGAAAGCTGACCAAAGGGCAGACAAGGCCAGGGTCACACAATGTCCACACAACTGACCAGGTGGTGGAAGGAGGTGCCAGGTCATGACTGCAGCCAAGCTGAACCTCATGTCCTAGTGAAGGCGCTGGCCCTGTGTGCCTCAGTTTCCCTCTTGCAGGGTGGGAACTCAATGTCCCTCTCCCAGTGTCTGGGGGCCCAGCACAGAACAGGCCTCTCAGTCTGAAATCCGGCCTGGCCGCACCTTTGCCTCAGGCGCCAGCTGAGGGCTGGACTTTCAGATTCTAAATTTGGGGCCCCCCAAAACCAGTCTCAGTGCAGCCCAGCCCTGAGCTGTGGTAGGGGGCCTGCGCCCCAGGCTGGCTATTTTGAGCTCTGTGTGGTCACAGGGGCATTGGGTGAGGTGAGCACAGCGTGTGAGACAGAGCAAAGCTCTTGCAAGCAGAGAGCTGGGTGTGTGCATGCATTTGTGCACTCACATGTGCATATGTATACACCTGTTCATGTGTGTGCTCACGTGTGCACATGCACACTCACATGTATATTTGCTTGTGTATGCTCCCACTTGTGCATATATGCCCATGAGTTTGTGTGTGCACACATGTGTGTATGTATGTATATGTACATGTGTGGGGTGTGTGCATGTGCATATGGTGGGAGGTTGTGTGCACGTGTTTTTTCACATACGCACGTGTGTATGTATGTTCACAGTGGGCACACATGTGTGCTTTTTGTACGTACATGTGTGTGCATTGTGTGCACGAGTGTGTGTACCTGTGTATGCAGGAGAGTCGTCTTGCTTGCACTCATGTCCCCAACACGCCGGGATGCAGCACGAGCTGGTGTTTCATTTCCAGCTCCCGTCTCTGTCCCGCCAAGTCCCGCCTTACTCACACAGGGGAGACGAGGGCTGCTAGGCAGGGCTGCCCGATATGCCCACTGGAGCAAGTGCTGTGTGTGCTTGTGGGTGGAGGCTGGGGCTCTGCAGGTGCCAGAACATGTGGGCAAACCAAAGCCAGGGGGCCATGTCCAGGGAAGTGAGTGTGTCTGTGTCTGCATTCCTCTGTACATGCCTGTTACATGTGTGTGCGTGCCCAAGTGCCTGCATGCATGTGTGCTTGCGTGCATACCTGCATGTATGTACATGCCTTCACACTTGTGCGCATGCCTGCCTGCATGCATGTGTATACCTACATGTGTGTGTGCCTGCGTGAGTGCGCCTGTGTGAGTGCCTGCATGCAGGTATGCACGCATGCTCGAATGTGTGTGCCTGTGCGTGTGTGTGCATGCCCCAGTGTGTGCATGCCTGCATGTGTGCGGGCATGCCTGTGAGTGCCTGCATGCATGTATGCCTGCCTACCTGCACACGTGTGTGTATGCCTACATGTGTATGTACATGCATATATGGGGGTTGGCTCTCCTACACTGGAAACCATGCCTGACTGGACTCAGGGACAGTCAGCAGGACAGGCCCAGGCTCTGGGCTCCTCTTAGTCTGGCTGTGGGAGGCGGCACCTGTTAACGGTCCCTCAGCCAGCCTGGGAAGCTGCCCCTCATCCCCAGACCACACTGGCATCTTGGCCTGAGGGTGTCCCGGGACTGCAGCCCAGGTCAGCACTCCGTGTTCCCCCCTCCCCCAGTACGAGGCTGTCATGGACCGTGTCCAGAAGAATAAGCTGTCACTCTATAAGAAGACCATGGAGGTGAGTTGCAGGTTTGCATCGGGGGTGTGGGCTCCCCAGAGCTAGGGCCGGGCTGGGCTGGCTCAGACCATTCAGTCCATGGATACCCTATGGCCAGGGCTGGAGAGTGCCCCCTGGAGGGAGGCCCCGGGGTTCAGCCCAGCACTGCAAAAACAAAGGACAAAACGATTGAGTTCCAGTCACACCTGGGCCTAGCAGGCCCTGGCTGTCCAGAGGTGCTTCCTGGCTGCTGGCTGGGCAGGGGTGGGCGGGTGAGTCCGAGCTGCAGGGAGAGGGGTCCCCTGAGTTGGGCTCCCACAGCATCAGTTTTCACCCTCCAGACTGTGGCCTTGCCAGCCCACAGATATAACCAGGTTAAAAACATCGACTTGGGCGGCCCAGTGAGCAGAAAAGGGGGTGCCATGAAGGGCTCCGGGGCCCTGCGTGGGGTGGTGTGACCCCCATCTTTGCCGAGGCTCTGCGCGTGGACAGGGCCACCCGGTGCCCGGGGAAGGGGTCTAGGAACAGGCTCTGCTGTCCCGGCAAGTGTGTGTGTGGGGGGGTTCCCCCCACGTAGAGAGCAGGGAGGGAGGCTCAGGGTGCAGCGCCCCCAGTCACGTCTGTGCCCCGCAGTCCAAGAAGATGTACGAGCAGAAGTGCCGCGACGCCGACGACGCCGAGCAGGCCCTGGATCGCGTGAGCACCAGTGGCCCCCAGAAGCAGGTGGAGAAGGTGCGGCTCAGAGAGGAAACTGAGGCCCCGCGCCCGAGGCTGGCGTGGTCAGGACCAGGGTGCAGCGGGCCCCAGCCGGGTGGGGCTAAGAGTACCCCTCACCCCGGGACAGGATTGCCCAGGAGCTGCGGGCCCGCCCTCCCCAAGTGCGCGGGTGCGCGCGCACCCCCAGCCCTGCCTTCCTGTACCTGGGATGCCGGGGTGGCTCTAGGGTGCCCCCTGGAGGCCGTGAGGGTGTGGTCAGCTCTGCCCCTGTCCCTCCCCCCCCCCCCCCTTGTCTCCTCAGAGCCAGAACAAAGCCAGGCAGTGCAAGGACGCGGCCACTGAGGCAGGTAGGTGCCCGCGACTCCTGGTCGCCCCCAGGACACCCTCCCCGTGCCTGCTGGCGGTGATGGCCATCTAACATGCACACAATGCTCCCCTCCTCTCCTCGTCCTCTGCCTAGATGGGGCTGGTGCTCGGCACGTGCCCGTCGCTGTGCCAGGTGTCACCTCCGGCCTGGAGCACATGATGCCCTGATTGTGCAGAAAAGCCCGGCCCCTCCCTCCTCTGCTCTGCTCCTGCCCACACAGCGTCTCCCTTAGCTGGGGGCCAGGTGATCCCAACGGTGCAGTTTTCTGCGAGCCTCACTTCCCCCTCTAAGGGCCAAGAAGGGACCTGGTGAACTCTGACCTCACGGAGGTCTCCAGCGGGGGTGCAGGGCGCAGGGGTGGCCCCAGGTTCCATGGGTGCAGCGGGGCCCTGTGCTTCCAGAGCGGCTGTACCGGCAGAACATCGAGCAGCTGGAGAAGGTGCGGTGCGACTGGGAGCAGGAGCACCGGACCACGTGCGAGGTGAGGTGGCCCTGGGCGGGAGGTGTCAGGCTCCAACACCTCCTGGGGTCCCCAGGCACCCAGCGCCCAGCGCAGCCTCCTTGCTCCCCTTGCTAAATTGAAGACCAAACCCAGGCTGACACGGTGGCCTAGAACCAAGTTTGACCTGCTCAGAGATGAGCTGGGAGAGTTGTTGGTCCAGCTGAGGGTCAGGTCAGGGGAAGGGGACAGGGGCTTTAGGGCTCGGGAGTCCACTCCCTGGCCACCCCCAGGGGTTCCGCTCTGTATGGGCAGCGGAACCCCTGCAGACTGCTCAGCACTCCCTTCCCCAAAGTCTCAGGGGCTGGCCCCCAGGTGCGGGCCCAGGGAGGGGTCCCTCTAGGCAGCCTCAGCAGGAGGGGCCGGCTGCATGAAATGTTGGGGGCTCTGCTGCCCCTCATCCCTCGCCCCCCGCAGGCCTTCCAGCTGCAGGAGTGCGACCGGCTGACCATCCTGCGCAGCTCGCTGTGGACACACTGCAACCAGCTGTCAATGCAGTGCGTCAAGGATGACGAGGTGCGTCCGGGATGTGGAGGGGGTCCTGGGCCCCAGGAGCCGATGGCCAGGCTGGCTCTTCTGGTCCAAGCCTCTCGGGATGTCTTGGTCCCCCTCCCCCTGAGTGCAACATGTTGGATGGTTAGGGGGTCGCCCTAGCAGAGAGGAGCTGCCCCCTCCCTTCACAGGGCCCCCAGCTGTGGTCCTGGCTTGACCCCAGCTGCCCATGAACTGTGGGTTTGGAGATTTTTCCTTCCGGAATCGGCCGAGACCAAGTGCACTGAATTCTTGCTGTATGACCTTGGACTAGTCTCTGGCTCTCTCTGTTCCCTGGTGAGGAAGTAGGGTCGACTCAGGGGAAGCAGCCCCCACCCAGGGCAACAGCAGGCTTCCCTGTCTGGGGTCTCCTGAGCACCTGCAGTGCAGCGCCGGGAAGCTGGCGGCGGGGCTCTGCAGGCGGGCAGGACCCCAGTGCCCCAGGGCTGCCCCAGCGCCACGGCAGTGCCGCAGCAGGACGCCTGGCCTCAGCCCCCTCCTTCCCCACCCCCAGCTCTACGAGGAGGTGCGGGTGGTGCTGGAAGGCTGCAGTGTGGACGCCGACATCGACAACTTCATTCAGGTCAAGAGCACCGGGACGGAGCCCCCAGGTGAGACCCAGTTGTGGTCCCAAGACAAAAAATATTTTGATTTGTCCTTATATTTAAGCATTGGGGCAAGAACATTATTCTTATCCAATACTCACTGTAGCCAGTTTTTGTCATAACTTGACCAACCCATATGGTTCTTGTAAACTGAGTTTTCCACTTCAGAGAGTCAAAGATGAACATGATCCATCTCTACAAGATGGATTGGAGAGGAAGTTAGAGTATTGGGAATGTAGACCCCATCAGACCTTAGAAATACTATTGGGCCTTATGAGTGCAATTCCCAGTCTCTGGCCTATTTCCTTTATCATATGGCCTAAAATGAAAATATGAATCTAAGTTGCATATTTCTCCTGCAGATAATTTGCATTATAGTTAGTAATGATACCAGTATCTGCTGTAGTTAAAGCATCTCAGTGTCTCCTGGAATGGTCTTTCCTGTTACCTACACAACAAAGAAGGTTGCATTTCTAAGACCCTTTAGGAAAAACACTTCACTCAGAATATTCACTACACAATTCAGAGAAATGACCCTATTCTCTCACCCAGTCAGGAGAGGAGAGTGTGCTGAGATATTTGGGATTCTTCCTTACTACTATCCGCATGTTTGGGGGATAGCATAGACTGTAATACAATTATGCACAGTTTCATAACTGAAGGCTGGGTTGGGTGAGGCTGGTGCATATTTCTTTGCAGAAGCTAAGGCATGAAAAACTTATTGTCTCTTTACACAGGGGATTGCCTTGCCACAGAGGCGGTGGGGGGGGGGGAGGAGGGG
>JAOXYA010000001.1:894290-905621 GCA_028565675.1 Sorex palustris
AAGCATAGATCATAGTTGTGTGAGATAAATGTAACCCCGTCTCTCTTGGAACTGAGCGCTCCTCTCCGAGCACGGGGTGGGCCCAGGCCCCACGGGAAAAGGGAATGCAGCCGGGCTCTGTGGAGGTGGACAGGCCCTCACGGCCCATGGCCCGCAGCCCCCGTGTCCTACCAGAACTACTACGACCGGGACGTGACTGTGACGGGCAGCTCTGGCGTCTCCCCCTCCTGCGGCATGATAAAGAAGTGAGGTGTCGGGGTGACGGTGATGGGGCTGGGGGCACAGGAGGGGGGCGCAGCCGCTGCTCTTCAGCTCCCCTCACTGGCTCTCCCTGCCTGTGTGGTCACTGGGCACCTGCTGTGGGCTGCGCAAGGGGACGGTGAGGTGTCCACGTGACCCCTGCGGACTCACCAGCAATGTGCTCAGAGCTCAGAGCTGCAGGCTGGGCCACTGGTAGGCTGCTGGGCTGGGGTAGGGTGGGGGAACGGGAGTGGGGGTGGACAGGCCCTCCCACAGGCCTTGGGAATATTCTCCAGGTGCATCTGGGGCTCTTCTGGGCCTGGGTGGGGCTTCACAGTGCTCAGTGCCTGCCCATTCACTCGCCCGTCCCCGCCTAGGTTCAGGCCCACCCCCCGGGGAGCAACAGCGCCAGCCCCTTCCTGCCCAGGGCTCTTTCTGGCTGCTCAGGAGCAACTCCTGGCCAGGCTCAGAAGGCCATATGGGGTGCTGGGGATCAAACCTGGGTTGGCTGCATGCAAGGCCAGCGCCTTCCCTGCTGTCCTCTCTCTCCCTTGCCCGTGGCCAGCAGCCAGGTCCGCAAGGGGCCCCTGTGTCCTGGCCATGAAGGGACCACTCCCAGCCCAGAGCAGGGACAGCCCTGCTTTGGGGAGGAGGGTGAAGGGAGTGGGGAGGAGGAACCCTGGGAAACCCCAGAGAGCCCAAACGTGGTGAGGGTGGACCCAGATGCAGAGCAGGAAGTACAACACCCCCTGCCTCCCAGAAGCTGAGGAAAGTGAGGGTGCAGGGCCAGGGCTTCACACTCCTGCTGCATAGCCCCAGACTTGGGGGACTAGGCCTCCATGCACCCCCAGTCAGGCCCTGAGTCTCAGTCCAGATAAGCCTTCAAACCAGAGTTTCTCTATCTTTTTCCTGATCACGCCCCCCCCCCACAGGTTGGTCCCCTTTCATGCTGCCATCCCCCCATTTGCATGATTTTCACTTGTGACCCTGTGGTGTCCATAGGGGGCCCATAGGAGCCCCTGGCTGAGAATGTGGCTTTAACCAGCTGATGGAAGCACCCCAACGTGCACTCATGGGGATCAAAGAGAGGCCCCTAGCAGGGGGAGCCTGGCTATGGGAGGGGGCTGAGCCCAGGTATGGCTGACAGCCTTGCTGCTAATCCTGCCCACCCACGCTGGGCACAAGGTGGGGGAGTGCCCTGGCCTGGGGGTGGGCCCAGTGCCTCCACCCTTCGGTCAGCTGCTCCTGGCCCTCACCCCCCATTCTCTGATCATTCACTTATTCCTCCCCCGTCTGCCCAACCCCACACCCCAGCACACAGGGCCCCTTGAGGCTGGCCCATCCCTATTCCAGGGAACACACTTGACTCGGCATCTCCTTGTGGCCTTATTCGGCACTTCCCTGATGGTTGCTGCTGATGTGCCTTTTTTTTTCATTTGCCTCACGGCTGTCAGCGTGTCCTTGGATTTATTTTATCTCTGGGTGAGGCTCCAGCTTCATCCTTTTGCATGAGTCTGTCCGGTCTTCCTAACATCGGGTGGAAGAAATGTGACCTTTCTTTTGCCGTGGCTGTTGTGGTGGGAAGACCACATCTGGAGATGCTCAGGGACTCAGGCTAGCTTGGGGTTGCTTCCACCAGTGCCCGGGGACCATGCAATGCTGGGATGAGTGGGACAGGCGGGGAATGGGGGGGTGCTCCTGAGTGGCCCCATTTCCTTTCATTTCAATGAAACTTCAAGGCCCATACCAGGCAGGGGGTGGGGTGCATTGCCCACACAGCCCTCTTGAAGCTGCATGTGCACTGGGGCCCCACTTTGTGTGGCTAGAGGGGCCTCCACTTGGGGACGGTCTGGTGCAGAGGGCTGAGCCCTGGGGAGCAGTTTCTTTGCCATGGTGGAGGAGGGTGCAGAGAAGTGGGGACGGAATCCCAAGAGGGGACAGGCTGAGAGGCCAGGGTGCTTGAGGGGAGGAAGGCCCCCAGGGACAGTCCTGGGGTGAGTGTGCATGCCTGGGCACCCCATGAATCATGCCCATACCTGGAGGCAGCTCTGAGTGGGCTCCCTGCCCCCCCCATTTTTCACCCCCCCCCAGGTTCTCAGGACTGCTGCATGGAAGTTCCAAGACCCCGACACCGGCAGCTTCGGCAGGTAACTGGCGGTGATGGGGTCCCTGATCCTGAGGGGAAGGAACACCAGCTGGGGCCTGGAGGGTGGGGAGACCTCGAGTCTAGCTGGGGGGCTCCAGGGACCAGTGCCTCCCCTACTTCGCAGAGACCCTGCCCGCTGACCCTGCACAGAATGAGGTGGTCTATGCTTCCCTGTCGGGGCTGGAGACGCCCGTGCGGGGCTACCGAGCCCTGTATGACTACAAGGCCCAGGTGAGCCAGTGGCACAGGCGGGGTGGAGCAGGGAACCACGGGGCCCACACCCACCTGGGCCTGTTGAGGCTCCCAGGCTGCCCGGGTGGGGGCATGGACCGTCCTCAGGGGTCAGAAAGCCACTGGACAGCTGTGGAGTGGCCCCCGGGGTCCAGTCAGCTACCTCCTTTGAGACAAGCCCTAGATCCACTCAGATGGAGGCCACCCCCGGCCATATCAGGCCCTGAAGGGTTGGGGGTGTGTGTGGAGATGGGTGGGGATCACATGCTCAGTATCCTGCTGTGCTGGCTGTGCTGGAATTCCCCCACCCCGGGTGTGGCAGGTCTTTGATGAGACTGGGGCACAGGACAGTGTCCGCGGGACACCCCACAGCTGGCCCCTGGAGATTCCCCAGAGGCAGGCTGGGGTGGAGGTGGGGGTTCTCCCACTGGAGCTGTCTCAGCATTCCCCCCAGTCCCACACCTTGGTTCTCGTGTCAGAATGCCGAAGAGCTGGACATCTCCGCGGGGGACATCCTGGAGGTCGTGCTGGAGGGGGAGGACGGCTGGTGGACGGTGGAACGGAACGGGCAGCGAGGTTTTGTCCCTGGCTCTTACTTGGAGAAGCTCTGAGGAGGGACAGCTGCTCCACCTGGACCTGCCATGCATGGGGGGGGGCAGCAGGGGCCCCCTTCTGCCCAGCCTGGCCGGGGGGCCCCCCCAGTCGAGTCCTCTCCGAGCCCGTGGGTGCAGGCTGCTGGGGTGGAGAATAAAGGCTGTGCTGTTCCCCGGCTCTGTAGCCTTTCTCTGCTCCGGGCTCTGAGCCAGAGAAGCTGGGGTGAGGCCCCCACAGAGACCCCCGCCTGGGGATGCAGGAGGAGATCCCCAAGGGCGGGGAGATGGCAGGACAGGAGGCCGGCCCCAGGGACCTTCAGGCTTCTTCTTGTTGAACCCCAACCCAGCAGGGAGCAGCTATGCTAGCCAAAGCCCCCTAGGGCAGCCTCCCCTTGGCCCTGGACCTTCCCCACCCCCACCCAGGGAGCCCCAGCACCACCAGCCCCACAGGCCAGCACCCAGCCACTGTCCCTACGTGGGGCCAGACTGACAGATGGGGGCATCTTGAGAAAGATCCCCGGAGATGTTCATCTAGGACTCGCTGGTACAAGAAAAAGAAGCTCGCTCCCCTTGGGAGCACCTGACCTGGCTTTGGGAACAAGTGACCTCACATGTAGAGATGCCGCTGGACACAGCGCAGTGAGTAGGGCCTCAGGCAGCCCCAAGATAAGCTCAGAAGCCAGGGGGACTGCTCCAGGAGAGATGGTGGGGTGAGGCGGGAGGTCCTTTTCTGCCTGCCTGCTGCGGGTAACCCACAATGGGGCCAGAGAAGAGCCAGGCAGTGTGGTGGGCCCCTGCTCTGTGTCGGGAATAAAGGCTGTGCTGGGATGGAGTGGACGCTCCAGGATTGAGAACTAGAGGGAATGGCAGGAAATGAATCTGACTTCTGCAGGAAGTTCCCCATCCCAGCCCCCTCCCTGCTCCTGGCAACCCCAGTGGACTTTAACATCGCCAGTAATTGGGGGTTCACGACCCCTTGGAAGTCCACTGTAGGCCTGAAAGGCTCTGGACCAGGCTCTGACTGTACCCCCTGCCCCCCTCGCCCATGTCTGGGCCAATGTCAGGCAACGGGCTAAGGCGGGGGATGGGGGTGAGGGCTGGAAAAGGCTGTGCTCACCTTCAGCATCTGGATGAGAAAGCACCCGGCCTCCTGCCACATCTGCTTTGTCAGGGGCACATTACAGGACAGGGAAAGGCTGATTTTATCTCCCAAATGTCACTGAGGCCAGAGCCAGGCCGTGGACCCTTCTCCCTCACGCTCCTCCCGAAGCGGGGGCCAAGTGAGCCCCGCTCTGGGTGTCATCCCCAGAGTGTCCAGCAGAGGGCGTGTGGCAGCCAGGTTGGGGGAATAATTTAGGGAGGCTCCAACCCTTCCAGACTGATGATGGCCAAGGCCTGATCCCGGGATTTGCAAACTGATTTGCTCGAGTGGGCCCAGTAACGTCTCCATTTTTTTTTTTTGAGACTTGTTACTGTGTTTGGCATATTGAATACGTCACGGGTCGCTTGCCAGGCTTTGCCGTGCTTGCTGGGCTCTCCAAGAGGGGCGGAGGAATCGAACCAGGCTCTGCCGGGCTGGTACATGCAGGAATTAAAATGTGACCAGTGATGGGAGAGCCCAAAGAAAGAGTCGGGAAGAATGTGGCTACACTGCATCCAAGGCTGGCCTGGTGGCCCCCAGTAACTCAATCGGGGTCTTTTGCTGACTGATTAAGAGGGAGCTAAAGTCAAGGGCTGCCTCACAAAGCCTGCAAGTGCCAGAAGGGGCACAGAAATGCAGTGACCCTCTGGTCCAGGGTCAGCAGGGAGACCAGGCACAGGACATCTAGGACGTGGAGCTGGGCCTGTGAGGGGTCAGAATTGCAGGGCTCGGTGACTGGGGTGTGACCTCTGGGCACAGGCAGGAACTGCTGATGTGGAATAGGGAGGGGAACAGTCGAGACACAGGCTGAGCAAGGGCCCAGGAGAGGCAGGACAGTCACAGAGCCAAGCCGCTGAAGTCAGGCTGAGCGTGCAGTCAAAAGGAAAGAAGAGGGGGCTGGAGAGATAGCACAGCGTTTGCCTTACCTGGGAATCAACCCGGGTTTGATTCCCAGCATCCCATATGGTCCCTTGAGCAACACCAGGAGTAACTCCTGAGTGCAGAGCCAGGAGTAACCCCTGTGCATCGCCAGGTGTGACCCAAAAAAGCAAAAGCAAAAAATAAATAATAAATTTTTAAAAAAGGAAAGAAAAGTTAGGTCCCAGAGCTTTATTTATTGCTTGGAAAGACCCTGTCATCGTGATTGAGCATTCCATTTTGCCTGCAAAGGCTTTTTTTCCCGAACACCTTTGGCCCAGGTATTTATCACGGTTTGACAGGTGCTACAGTGCCCATGCCTCAGAGGGTGATGGGTAACAAATGTGCAACACCCTGACCTGAGTTCCAGCATTCTGATACCCAGAGAACAGAAAGGGACAATTCTGAGTCACGATTTGGAAGGGGTTGGGGGTGGAGGCAGGGAACTTCCCCTGTGAATCTGATTCATGGCAGCTTCTTCGGCTCTTTGCAGGGCAGAGAAACAGTTTCCTGCATGACTGGTCCTCCTGGGGCAAGGGGACAACATGGTACCCAATAAAGAGGGAGTGTGTGAAACTGGGTGTTTAAAGGAGCATGACCAAATGGCTTGGTGGAGAAGCTACAGCCTCAAAGTCAGACAGAGCAGGGGGATTCTTGGGCTTCCTGGGGCGTCCTCTTAGTCGCCTCACCCCTGAACCCCAGTCCCCTCCTTAGTGAGATGGGCGGACACTGACAGCCCCGCGGAATGTGGGCGATGTCTGGGTCACTAGAAACAAAGACTTGGCAGTTTGTGGCTAGGATAGCAGCCGGGGCCCGTGGCCCAGCCTCATTCCACGGCATATCAGCGAGGCCTGCCCTGGGTGATGAGGGGTAAAGTGAGGCCAATCCCGCACAAAACCACAAATTCCTCCGCCTGCCGCCCACTCTTGTTCTCCAAGCCCAACCCAGCATTCTGGCCTCTTCCTGCAGGGGAAGCAGAAAGGCCCGAAAGGTCACACAGAGAACCTGAGCCCTACCAGTCCTGCATCTTCAGGGGGCCTTCTGCCCCACTGGGGACCAATGCAGGGACGAATCAGGGATCCTGCATGCACACTACGAATGTCTCTCTAGCTGAGATGTTTCCCTTAAAGGCTGATGTCTTCAATCAGACTGAGCTCAGCACATCTCCACCAGTGGCCCAGGGGTGCAGAAAGGGGGCCTCTCGCTCCATTTCCCTCCTCTCTGTAGAGCTTACAGTAGACCAGCACTCCTCTAGTCTGTCTGCTCAATGGAAATGCCTGTGATTTGGGGATTTTTTTTTGGTGCCACACCCTGCAGTGTTGTAGTTGTAGTGTTGCAGTGTTGAATCAAATCAGGATTACAAGAACGGCAAGTGCCTTAACACCTGTCCTACTTCTCCAGCCCAAATTTTTGAGTTGTTTTGTTTTTGGGTCACACTGGACAGTGCTCACGGGCTACTCCAAGCTCAGTGCTCAGGGGACCATGCAGTGCCAGGGGTCAAATCAGGGGCCCCTGCATGAAAGCATGCACACTAGCATGGTGTCTCTACCCCAGAGAAGTTTTATTTATTTTTATTATTTTATTTTCTGAGCCACATCTGGTGATGTGGCTCAGAAAATAAAATAACTCCTGGCTCTGCACTCAGGGATCACTCCTGGCAGTGTGTGGGAGATCATATGGGGTGTTGGGGGTTGAATCCGGATCCACCATGTGCAAGGCAAGCACCCTACCAGCTGGCCCCCCAGAGAATTTTTCTTTTTTTTTTTTTTGCTTTTTGGGTCATACCTGGTGATGCATAGGGGTTCCTCCTGGCTCTGCACTCAGGAGTTACTCCTGGCGGTGCTCAGGGGACCATATGGGATGCTGGGAAACCCGGGTCGGCCGCGTGCAAGGCAAACGCTCCACCCGCTGTGTTATCTCTCTAGCCCGAGAAATTTTCTTTTAAGGCTGACATTTTGGTCCATCATGGACCAAAGGAAACAAATCTCTGAAAGCTGAGCATAAAAACTGCATATATTCTCCTGGTGGTTCAAATATAAGAACCTTTCAGGCTAATGGGATCTTTAGAAAGACAGAGGGGAATCCTTGTGGCAACAGAATGATTCACTTCAGACACTGCATGCCCACCCAGTGTCAGGAGAGGCTGGGAGCAGCAACTCTTTTCCAACTCTCGCTGTGATTTCACATTCACGGCCTGGTTCACGAGAGCAGGCATGCAGGAGTCTGTTTCCCATGCATTCAGCACTGTCTGACGGATGTTGAGTGGAGTGGCTCAGGGGGCTTCCACAAGGCCCCTGTGTGACACCCAGGACCCAGAGACCCTGAAAGCCACAGAACATGATGCTGCATGAAGAAGGCAAGGATGTTGTGACAGGGCAAAGAAACCAGGAGGGGTAAAGGATCAGGGAAAAATGTCCCATTCACAACAGCTGCACACACAAAGATTCACAGAAAAGTTTACTCAGCAGACAACTCATTCAAGACTCAGAAGGAAGAAAACTAGACTGAGGAACCGACAGAAAGGGACAATCCAGGAGATGTTAATGGCTGAGCATCACTGTATCACTGTCATGCCGTTGTTCATCGATTTACTCGAGCAATCGCCAGTAACATCCTGGACCTGAGATTTTAGCAGCCTCTCTTTACTTGTCTTTTCCAATGACCGTATATTGGAAGCTCTTTCAGGGTCAGGGGAATGAGACCTGCTATTGTTATTGTTTTTGGCATTTCGAATACCCCACGGATAGCTTGCCAGGCTCTGCCGTGGGGGTGGGATACTCTTGGTAGCTTGCTGGGCTCTCCAAGAGGCATATATATGTGTGTGTGTCAAACACACACACACACATATGCCTGAGTACCTTTAGAAACATCTTAGACAGTGAACAGATGAAGAAGTGTTTGTCACTTATTATCAGGGAGAGGCATTTCAAAACGACAATGGGGTATCATCCAACTCCAGTGAGAAGGGCATAAATCAGGAAGATTGGGAGCCATGAATGCACTGTGCTGCCTGCCAGTAGACAGGGTAGAGGGAGAGGAAAGAAGCCTCACAGATTGTCTCCTGCTCGCAGGTGGAGTTGCCCAAAGCATGCTCAGCATGTTTCACTGACATTTCGCATCTTAGCACTCTGCTGGGTGCACCGTGGATTGGCAGAGTATTTTGTTTGTCCTCGTGGTCTTTCATTTCCACCTTTCCTCTAGTCCTGCTTTCTCAGTGACCTCCTGGACACCCCTGCATACCCCACACTCCCATGTGCCCTCTCCCGCTGGGCCTCTCCTTCAGGAAGCTGTCCCTGACCTCACATTTCTGCGGTCCCACTGTGACATGGATGGACATCATCTATTTCCATTAATCTTTCTGATAACAGGACCCCACATTCTTCAGACAAGGATGGCATCATCACCATGTCTCAAGTGCTGTGCCCATCTAGAAGATGCTTTTTTTTTTGCTTTCTGGGTTACACCTGGCGATGTACAGGGGGTTACTCCTGGTTCTGCACTCAGAAATTACTCCTGGCAATGCGCTCAGGGGACCATATGGGATGCTGGGAATTGAACCCGGGTCGGCCGCATGCAAGGCAAATGCCCTATCCACTGTGCTATTGCTCCAGCCCTCTAGAAGATGCATTTTTATAGGATACAAGGGCCGGAAAAACATCTGTGTCTTTCTGACATAGAAAAACCTTTAGAATCTGGCAATAAACTGATATAAACTGGGGATGGCAGCAACATTTTAAACATTGTGCCTGGGGAAGGAGGATGCTGCCTGGTCAGCCTCCTGTTGTGTACCCTGCCCACCGATCAGCTCATGGAAATGTTTGGAAGTCTGCAGCTCTGTGCCGAGAAGCAGCAACTGTAGGCCTTCAGCAGTGGTGGTGGAGGTGGCAGTGGCCGCGAGGGAGCAGGCAGCATGGGGTTTGTGCTCAGCCATGGCTATTGGCCTACACAAAGCCTTCTGCCCCACTCCCCCCCAACCTGGTCTGGCAGCTGCACAAGTTTCCTAAACTTCTGTACAACAGCCTCCCTGATGCTGGCCAACTGCCTGAAGGTACATCTTTAGAGGGGAGGAAGTAACTTTGGGGCAGGGGGGCGGTGAGGACAGGAAGGCTCCTTTCCACCCACCAGTTCACCTGCCCTCGAACAAAGCGATAAGCCTGACTTGTGCACAGATTGTGCCACCTCTTCTTTGATTTATCTTTTCACACAAATGGATGACTGAACTGGTGGTAAAGAGCTGGGATCTTTGTATATCAAAAGCATAAAGACTAACACATAAACTAAACTATCAAAAACATAAAGACTAAGTTGTAACCATATTACCTAAACTATGATTACAAAATAATTTGTGCAAAGAACTAAAGATTGATAAACTCCCAAGGAAATAAGGGACAGAAAGGAACTGAAAAATCTAAAAATGTCCTCAAATCTCTGTGAAGTCTGTACACCCATAAAACAAAGCTCATTAGAAATTATGGGGAACGCTCCTCCCAACATTAGGGAATTCCTATGGGTACAGGGTGCCCTAAAGGGGAAATAAAGTCAGGGAGGAAGGTTACTAATAACCCTAGGAAAGTTAAACAGTACAAGAATGACCCAAACAGGAGGAAATCTTCCATATTAAAATTATTATTCCAACTTAATGGAGTTGAAGTAAAAGATGGACTGCATCGAAGCCACAAGAAATAAACAGGGGGCTGAGGAGATAGTATAGGAAGGAAACTTGTCTTGCATGCGGTTGACCTGGGTTTGATCCCTGGGAACCCACAAAGTCCCTCAAGCTGTGCCAGGAGTAATCCCTCAGTGCAGAGCCAACCCCCCAACCCCAGAAAGATAAAAAAAAACCCCAACCAACTCAACACTAAATTTTACCTGCTTTATAATTGGTGAGACTTCAAATAACTAAAAAACTAAAAATTACAATGTTGAGGGTTGATACAGTTTATTGAATTAGATTTTTCTATTTACAGCTGATCACATCTACATACTAAATGTAGTATTTTGCTAGCCTACATGGGTACATTATTCCTAACAAGTTTAGACTTATGATGAATGGGCTCAATCATACAAAAACATGCACGCACACATTCACACTAATTGCTTTAAAACAGTAGTGCATACATTATACTCCTCCTATAAAGCCAGCTTTGATTAAAAACCACTAGTGTCAGAGATCAGTCTGATTTTGAAGATGAACCAAAACACACACTGTATGATTCTAGAAGCTATTTTAGCCATTTTGTACAGTTGCTATCTTATTGGACTATAGTATATATATATGTATATATATATATATATTTTGAAAGGACACTGATGAGGGGCATCATCTGGTATGAACTTTAACCAGACAACTGGCTTCCTCCCCCTCCCCCCAAAAACCTTTGGCCAGGAGTTCTCCACCATGAAAGACTGAAAGGACCCAGTGACACATCAGCAGCCATCCCGTTACTGCTTGGAGGTATCAGAAGCAGGCCCCAACTCCTCTAACATTACAACACTCCACAACCTGTCATGGTTCTGAATCAGAACAGTTACCTCTGTTCTTGAAAAAATCGGGGATAGGGAGAGTCTGCTAGAACAGGGAAAAAGAAAGTCTTAGGTGGGTGGGAAGAAGGTGGGCACATGAAGAGCCAAACCACTCTGTCCAACACCTGTGTGTGTGTGTGTGCTTCAACTAAATGAACTCAGGAGGCCAACAGCAGTAGACCTGCTCAATTCACCTTCCAAACAGGAACGAGACTTAAAAGGCCTTTTCTACTATGCATAGGTCCCGCCGGTGATGAGGAGCTCGTAGGCAGGATCTCTACTCCTTCTGCACAACACGATGCATGCACACAGCATGCCCAGCAGCTGTGGGGAAAGAACAACGGACAGAGACTGAAGATCTTATAACCAGGAAGCATTTCTTTGTTTGCAATGAAAAGGCATCAAAGTGCAACAAGGCAAAGCATTAAAAAAAAGAGAGAGAGAAAACAAATCCAATTAACATCAGTAAAGGCCCTCCCGTTGATCATCGATTTGCTCGAGCGGGCCCAGTAACGTCTCCATTGGAGACTTTGTTGTTA
>JAOXYA010000001.1:912395-925617 GCA_028565675.1 Sorex palustris
CTCTCTCTCTCTCTCTCTCTCTCTCTCTCTCTCTCTCTCTCTCTCTCACACACACACACACACATACACACACACACGCGCACGCGCGCGCGCTCAATGACACTTTCAAGGGGAGATACTTCCTGAGCTCTCAAGAAACTTCTTCCCAGCTCCGGAATGTCCCGATGGGACGCAGACTGATACTGCAGCACAGCTCCTTCTCATGAAGCCAACTTCTTCACACTGACAGAATGTGCCAACAGAATAATGCAAACACACACTGCACCCCATGGCTCTCTGCTCACTCATATCCGAGGCGGCGTTTCACACACCAGCCGAGGCATGGAAACCACACAAACATCCGGCAGCAGTTAAACACATGGAGAGTCTGTGGGCTATACACGCAATGGAACACAATGCATAAGAAAAGGTGGAGATGGAGCCTGCAGGGATCACGTGACGAGAACTCAGTCAGAGGGAGGGGGACAAATACTGGCCAAGCTCACTCAGCTGTGGAGCACAGAGTCAAAAACAGGAGCACGGGGCTGGAGCCAAAGGAAGTGGGGAGGGCATTCGTCTTGCATGCGGTCGACCCAGGTTCGATCCCTGAAATCCCATACGGTCCCCCGAGCACCACCAAATACAATTCCTGAGTGCAGAGCCAGGAGAGTAATCACAATCCCCACCAAAATTAAATTAGTTTGTTTCATTTTTGAGAGAGAGAAGAAAAGTGCGTGCCATCCGGGTAAGCAGGGGCTCGGGGAGGAAACCTGGGGACACCGGCAGTGGGAAATGTGCACTGGTGAAGGGACGGGTGTTGGAACACTAGATCCCTGAAACCCAATCATGAACAACTTTGTAACTGCGCATCTCACTGTGATTCAATTTTAAAAAAATAAATAAATAATCTTAAACAAGAGAACAGAAAAAAATAAAGTAAAATAAGAACACAGACAGGACCTAACAATGTCAACTCCTGGTGCAGGACTAAAGAACGAAACACGGAAGTGCAGAGAGAAGAAGCAGAGAAAGAAGAGGAGACTGGTGGAGACAAAGACAGTGGGGGGGGCGGGTCCTGGGCACTTTGGGGGCTGGGGGAGGTAGAGTGGGATTGTATATGGAAACCATATATGTAGATACTACTGTAATTTCCTAAACTATGGTAAGTCAAAAAATAAAAGAACACAGAGGCTCCATTTCCTTCCCACAAGCTTCCTCCCCTCCTTGCTCCTTCCTGGATGGACTTTTCTTTCTGCCTGGGGAATTGTGGGGAGGGGCAAAGTCAGCAGGGTCAGCCTGTCTCCTCTGCCCATTGAGGTGAGGGAGTATTCTGGAAGGTTCTCCTGGGGCGGGGGAACCATGGCTGTCCCATGTCAGGGAGAGGATATTTGGCCATCAGCCATGCTGGGCAGCTCCCAAGTTGACCAGCCTGGGTGGCTAGCCGAAGGGAAGATGGAGCTCCCTCCCTGGGTTCTGCACCCAGGTAGGAGGGTGTCACTTATTAACACAACGACCTTCATTTAACCCCGAAGCAGCCGCTTCTCAGACAAGATTCCCAGCGTAAGGGGAATGAGCGTAGCCTGAGCAAGATGTGTTTGCCAACGCCCTCCATCATGGACAGACAGCTCCGTGGACCCTGTTCCGTGGACCATCAGCTCCGTGGATCCTCCACCATGAATCAGAAGCTCACTGAGAAAAACCTCACCAGACTTTTTGCAGGTTGGAAGCCCCAGGCCAGGTGGCCTATTTAGAATCACAAAACCTGCAGTCTGGGGGCACATGAAGACCCTCACAGGCCAGTCCTAGCACTTTTTAGTCTCTACCATGAGAGCCAGCACCACAGAAGGCAAACAAGGTCTCACTGGGACCTCAGGGAGAGGAACCCACTAGGGTGCGGAGGGCCCGGGTATGACCTTCTTTGATGCCAGCACCACATGGCCCCATGAGCAGTGGGTGGTGTAACCACAGGGAAGGGGGAGGGAAATGAGGAAGTGGGGAGGGGGAGGGAGGAGGAGGAGGAGGAGAGAGGGAGAGGGAGAGGGAGAGGGAGAGGGAGAAGAGGAGGAGGAGGAAGAGGAGGGAGATGTTTCCCAGATAAATCAAACAATACTATGAAAAAAACATTCACTCCAAATATCAGGTTGCAATGCACTGCATCCTCAGCAAAAACATAATTTTGCTCAGCAAAAGCCCTTAAATGGCTTGTTAATTCAACCCCACTAGTGCCTGTCTGGGGAAGCTCCCTTCCCGGCAGGAACAACTGCAGCAACTTCTAACGCCACACCATTGCTGCCAGTCCAAGCTGTCTCCTCTCAACAGTGGCCAGTGAACCCAAAGTTCACGGTGTACTGAAGGGCCGGGTCCAGGCAGGAGTTGCTGGATGGGAAGCAAGGGCCGGCGCCGGGAAGAGACGCCCCCTCACCGACTTGCCGTCCTTAGGCCAAAATCCCAGGGAAAGGGCAGCGTTTTCTTCTCTGAGTTTTCTTCTCAGTGAGAAAGACAATGTGCTCCAGCCCCTTGGTGAAAGCCAGGAGAAATTAATGACAAAACAGGATGCGAATGGGAGGTTCAGGGGCTCGCCTGGTAAATGCTTCGCTTCTTTCTCTGCCCCAACGGCCAAGAAGTCTGGCCAAGGTTTCCCATCCCTGCTGTTTCTTTGCACCCTTGCCCGGCCCAGATCTTAAGAATGGACTCTGTGTCTTCTGCCCAAACATCAGCTTGGCTCCAAAGGAGTTTGGGGGTTGTCCTCGCTACCCACATCTATTAGGAGCCGCCGAGCCCCTTCTATGCTCACTGCAGGGCTTTGCTGTGGGGCCAGGGGAGACCCCTCCCCAGTCACCAGGAAGGCAGAGGGCAGGGGACACCCTGCTTTAGAGAGGGGAGAGCATCTGCCTGGCTCGCGATGACTCAAGCCCGGGCACCGCGGGTGGACTACATCAAGCACTTCACCCACGCTGGCCACAATCAGTGTTTGTTGTATGTGGTCAGGCTGGGAGCCAATACCATAGTGATCCCTCGGGCTACCTGAAGCGAGGGCATCTTTCCTTTACATTTTACGGATTTCCCTAATTTTCTAAGATGAATTCAACAGACGGCTGAGGGGAAGTATTAAGGAACTCCCAAGGCTGGAGGATTGCAAGGCAAAATATCGGGGCCCAGAGACATGGGTCTGAGAGCAGAACTTCTGCCTGGTCAGGGTGAGGTCCTGGGTTCCAGCCCTATATTCTCACAGACCCCCGATCTCACCTGCCAGCACCACCAGGTAGAGGCCAAACAAGCACCTCAAAAAGACCAAATGTACCCCAGTATCTCACGAAGTTCAAGAACCTCTAATGCACACAGTCATTATGTTAAGAAGCAATCAGTTGGGGCTGGAGAGATAGCATAGCGGGTAGGGCGTTTGCCTTGCATGCAACTGACCCGGGTTCAATTCCCAGCATCCCATATGGTCCCCTGAGCACCGCCAGGAGTGATTCCTGAGTGCAAAGCCAGGAGTAATCCCTGTGCATCGCCGGGTGTGACCCAAAAAGTCAATAAATAAATAAATAAAATAAAAATAATTTAGTAGTAGGCACAGAGGAAAAATCCACAGTGGGCTACCTGGGCAGTACCTACCTGGCTACTGTATGGGCCCAAGTTCAAATTCGGTATCCCACATGCACCGAGTGTGACCTGCAGCTCAACTATTTGAGCCTGGCAGCTACACTACCTGTGACCCAAGTACAACATGCAATTTCGGGCTGCACCACTGCAGGTGTATGTAGGTACCACAAGAAAAGATATAACCTGTAGCAAGCACAGCAACTGAAAAATTATGTGCAACCACCATAAGAAAGTGCAGCTTCCTAGCAAGCACAGGTAAAGCACAGTAACGTAAGAAGCACAAACCCCAGTGAACACTATAGCCAGTGTGCAAATGCCTGACAAGTACAATTAAACATGCCAGTTAGCACAGCATAGCGCATGTGCAACTGATATCATTACAACTAAGATGTAAGGAAAAGACAATGGGGAAGGGCCAGGAGAAAGAAGCGAGGGGAGGGGAAAGGAAAAGGAAGGGAGGGAAAGGGGAGGAAAAAGAAGAGAAGAGAAGGAAAAGAAGGGGAGTGAAGGGGAGGGAAAAGAAGGGGAGGGAGAGGGAGGGAAAGGAAGGGAAGTGAAGAGGAGGGAAGGAAAGGGGGAGATAGGGATGGAATTTTCTAAAAAAATTAAAATTTACAGTAAAATACCATTAAAGTCAAGCAAAAGGCGATAGAAGGTGGTTTTAGGTAGAAGTGATTCATACTGATAAAAGGTTACCAGAACAGACTCAAGGTGAGGCCAACAGATTTAACTTACCTCTGCGTAGAGATCAGAGGGGTGTGTCAGGCTGCCATTGCAGCTGCTGGCAGTCTCTCTGCAACAGCTGAGAGGGACGCTCTGATTTTTGGTCTCTTTGAACCAGTCTGTATTTTCCCAGTCTGAATAGTTGTGAATTCCACAACAGTGCAGCTGGTAGAAAAGAGAACAGAAATATTATTCTAGCACATATACCTGTGCTAGAGTTCCAGACACTGCAGACCAGTGACGTTCTATAGGACTTTCTGTAATCACAGAAAGCCTGCTTGTCCATATGGTAGCAGTGAGCTACATAAAGCTACATGCAGTTAAAATGTGGCCAGTGTAATGAAGGGAAAAAAAATGGGGGGCAAGGGGAGTCTACATCTGATGGTGCTCAGGCATTACTCCTGGCTCTGTACTCAGGAATCACTCTTGGTGGTATTTAGGAAACCATGTCAGTGTAACAATCAAGCTGGTATTGGCTCACAGACTATCTCTCTGGCCCCATGACTGTGAATTTGTTTTCTGATTATGGGAGCCACTCCTGGCTAGTTTTTTGCCATATGAAATACTACAAAGTTTATAAACTTTGTAATTATAATTAAGAAGCTTTCCTATTTTACATGTTAAATGTAGGATTATGAATTCAGTATTATTTCCAATGACATATTTAAGCTCTTTTTTTTTCTAAGATGTTTTGCAAAAGATACACAGTAGTAGAGCTGAGGAAATGGCTCACAGGGCTGCAGACTCTTAAGAACTGGGCACCACGTAGACATTTCTGGTGGCCTAGTGTACTGCTCGGCCGCTCCACCCACAGAATCAGATGAAAATAATGGATGAAACAAGGTTGATGAAATGTTCAAGCCTTTTTTTTGTTGGGTTGGGGCAGTATTTTTGGCCATATCCAGTGGTACCTAGGGGGGTACCCTGGCTCTATGCTCAGGATTGCTCTCAGCACTGCTCTGAAACTATGTAGTGCTGGGGACTGAATCTGGGTTAGTTGTATGCAAGCCCTTAACCCCTGGACTACCTCTCTGACCCCATGCTGACGATTTCTGAAGCACACTTAAGTTTTTAAAAATCTCTATTATTCTGTATTTATAAATGTTTCATGTTCTCTACAATTATTCTGTTTTCAAGTTTTGTCTCATCTATTCTAGCTCTGCCTTCTCAATGCATATGACGACCATGCAATACCTCTAAAGTGCATCTGGACCCCACCTCTCCTGTGACACACACCTTTGTTCCCTTATCACCTTTCCAGTTCACTTCAAAAAAAATTTTTAAGTCAGGTGCTCTTTATCTGGTTTTGACTAGGTGATAGGGAAAAAATATTTTCAAGAAGGCAAAAATATTAGAAATATCATTAAATTAGCTATGGCTATAATGGAACATGGCTTGTTTACATAGTAACAGTAGAATAAGTTTAATGTTGAGTTAATGGCCAGGCCCTCAAAACCAAATTTGCCAGAAGAATTTTTACCTGTCCTTCCACCAGCAAAAGCAACAAAAGCAAAAATAAACAAATGGGCTAAAAAATAAATAAATAAACAAACAAACAAATGGGGCTACATCAAACTATAAAGTTTTTGTATACAGTAAAAGAAACTTGGGGTGTCAGGATGGCTGAGTGGTCTAAGGCGCCAGACTAAAAAAAAAAAAGACACATTTTACCACACACCCTACCCATACCCCAAGCGTACCACACCATATTTGATGGGGTTCAAAGTAGAAGGCAACCAATATTAGAGGAAAATAATTTTTTTTACAGATATATATATATAAAAGCACACAAGGCTCAACCTTTAATAACATGTTAGTGAACTCTTATACAAGGGTTTAACGGCCCCTGGGTGAAATACAACAATCTTCATAATCTTTCCTCTATCTAAGGATACTTTTTTGTAGCATTTTCAGTGGTTTTTCATAACAAATAATACAAAATATATTATTTCAGTTCTGCTTTGGGGCAGGGATTGAGTTCAGTATGGAAATATCCGAAATAGAGTGGTGGAAAAATGTAATGATGGTGGGACTGGTGTTTGAATATTAAATGTAATCAAATATTGTGAACTACTCTGTCACTGTCACTGTCCTCCCGTTGTTCAATGATTTGCTCGAGCAGGCCCAGTAACGTCTCCATGTTGAAACTTGTTGTTACTGTGTTTGGCGTATCTTATATGTCACGGGTAGCTTGTCAGGCTTTGCTGTGCGGGCGAGATACTCTCGGTAGCTTGCCGGGCTCTCCGAGAGGGGCGTAGGAATTGAACTCGGGTTGGCCCTGTCAGTCGTGTGCAAGGCAAACACCCTACCGCTGTGCTATCGCTTCAGCCCTATAAAATAGAAAAATTTAAAAAAGCACACTGTACTATATAAGAGAAAATATATCAGATAACGAGCTAATGTCAAGATACATAAAATATGTGCCTATGTGCCAAACTCAACACCACCACAATAAACCCATCAAAAATGGTAAGAGGAAATAAACAAGACACTTCTCTAAAGAGGACAAATAGTCCTCTCACACCACTGAAAATAGTATATATCAAAAAGAAAAATAATCAGTGTTGGCAGGGATGTGGGGAAAAAGGAACCCTTATTCATTGTTGATAGGAATGTCATATGGTTTATCTGTCTCTATGGAAAACAGTATCGATTGCTCTTTTAAAAACCAAGACTAAAGCTTCCATTTGACCCAGTGATTCTACTTGTTGGCATCTATCCCAAGACACAAAAATTAAATTAAAAAGATAAAAGGAGTTGAAGTGATAGTATAGTCGGTATGACATTTGCTTTGTACCCAGCGGACCTGGGCTTAATCCCAAACACTCCATCTATCCCTTGAGCCCACTTGGTGTGATCCTGAGCACAGAACAGGAACAAACCCGGAGCACAGCTGGGAGCAGACTCTGACCTACCCACCAAAACAAACAAACAAAGATATAAGCAAACCTATGTTTACTATAGAGCTAAATACAACAGCCAGGATATGGAAAACAACCTAAAAGTCCGCTGACAGATGAATTGAAAAAAAAAATTGTAGCAAACATACACAGTGGAATACTATGCAACTATAAAAAAGATAAAATCTTGCAGTTAGATAGAACTGGAGGGCATCATGCTAAGTGAAATAAACCAGGTAAAAAAGAAAAAATACCAGATTATTTCAGTCATCTGTGGTATAGGGAAACCAAAAAGTGAAATAGTAAGTACTGAATGGGGACAAACCGTTGGCCTTTGATTATAAAACTGAGATTACCCAGCAATGGGGGGAGGGAGTTGGGAGGTGGGGGGGAAAAAAGGTAGACTAGATGTGATGAGGAACAGTGGTGGAGGGTCTTAGGCTCTTTGGTGGTAGGAAAATGAAGTCACTTTGCACATGCACACACACACAAAAAGTTAACAATGGTAACCACGATACCTAAACTACAATTATAAAACCAAAAAGAATTTACCTGTCTTTGTACATAATCAATAGCCCGGCTAGCAGCATCAGGGTTGGTTCCATTGTAGGTCTTATATACTTTCTGAATTCTGCGATCGACTTCATTTTCCACCTGAAACAAAAAAAATTTATTATCCCAGAAAAACTAAATGGCATGTATTAAAAGTTGGCAGATATCTCTATGAATTTATTGTAAGAAAAAAAATTCTCTTTCTACTTTTACACAGATTCAGACATATAACATATAAGATTAAAAATTTTCAAAGAGAAGACGATATGTAAATGACAGGATAAAATTCTATTCAATGAGATGGAGAGGTAGGACAGTTGGCAAGGTGCTTGCCTTGTAATCCCTGGTATCCCATACTCTCTGAAGCCTGCCAAGAGTGTTTCCTCAGCACAGAGCCAAGCATAAGCCCTGAGCCCAGGTGGGTGTGGCCCCCCCAAGAAAAACAAAAGAAAAAAATCTAGGAGGAAGCAGTAGGCCTTGAGATGTATGTTCTGAATTACAAATGGACTGCATTTCTTTACAAATAAGTTTACTATGGGTTCTCAGAAGATCCACCTATTTCTTCTCCCAGTAGAAAAAATAAAACTCAACCCTTTCAACTCCTGCACTTCTCCTCCCCCCCCAAAAAAACACACCAACTTTGGGACAGTTCATATTATTTCCATTTTACTTATTCAATGTTTAGACTTAGCCAAATATGAAAAAGCTGCAGTTCACTGTATGTGAACGAGGAGACAGGAAATATATTCTTCAAAACTTACTGCTGACATTTTCTAAAGTGGGGAAACGAAGTATTATTTAATAGTTTGCTCATATCAGAGTCTCCTTACCTTTCAGAAATGATTAGACCTTTTGGTAATTAGTGATGTAATGAGACTATAAAAATGATAAAATGATAAATGACACAGTCATAATTCAATACATTTTTCTTTTCTTTTTTGGCATAGGTGCCTGGTTCCTTATATATCAATGGTTTGACTGTAAAACTGACAGATCTTTTACTAATGTGATAATAGTTCTACTATGCCTTTAGTGTGGCTCTAGAGTTATCCTTGAATTGAAGCTGCATATACTGCAGGTGAAAACAAATGGAGGCAAACATAAAGGAAGAAAGGAAAGGGGAGAAGAAATTACCAAGATGAAGGAGAAAATAGTCTAGGGTCTGAGTTAGCTGAACCTCTCATTATTTTTTTTTCCTCTCTCATTTCTATTATGGCAGGTTGGATCACATTCAGAATCTTTTTTTATGCCCTTGTTTCAGGCATTTTTTAAACAGAGTGACACCTCACAGAGCTGGGGAAAGTGAGGTAGAGTTTGGGGCCTCATGCCAATGTTCAGCCCAGCAGTATGGGCCTGATGGTTCAGGGCTAAGAAGGGTGGTGGTATTGGAAGGCAGGGATGGGAAAGAGGGAATTTGTTTTTATTTGATTTTTTTTTTTGGGCCACACTTGCTGGTGTTCAAAGGCTACTCTGGGCATAGAGGTCCAAGGTGACCCGGGTCGTGCTCAAAGAAACATGCAGTGGCAGGTATCAAACCCCTGGCCTCCGGCATGTGCTCCTATGCACTGAGGAATCTTCTGAAAAAGCTACAGGAGATGAAATCTTTACAGGAAATGTAATCCTTAATTTAGTTCTTCTAAAACATTAATCAGAATATAAACAATTACTGTGAATAACTTTATGAAAATGAAATTTAAAAATACATTTTTAATAGTAGTAGTTAAACTGAAGTAAAGCAAAAGAAAATATTTTCTCAGATAAAAAGAACTACTACATTTTACTTGAATAACTTAAAACACTTTTAAAAACATAAATGACAGTACACAACATACCTTTGCTCTGTAAACGTACCCCAAAACCACTACAACAACTTCTGTGACAAAAACCAAGAGAAGGATGATGACAAACTGTAAGGAAACAATTGTCAAAAATTAAATACAAATAAAAAAATAGTTCTAAATACTCTTGATAAAAAAAATTATGATAACTATTAGAAGTTTAAGACAGGTACCAATTCTGCTCCAATTATAAGAGCCATGCTCAGTTTAAGCAAGCAGCCCAGATGGACTTCTCCTGCATGTTATGACATATGCAGTCAGTGGCACATGAACCTACCGTGGCAAGTCCACAGCGGCTTTCCCGGATTGTGGCACAGCAACCAATGAGCCCAATAATGAAAAGTAGGGCTCCAACAGCTATGATCACTACTGCAGGGATGAGAGTGTACACATCTTCAAAGAAGTGGTCGTAGTCATCATATGTGATGAAGACATAGGCTCCAACATAGCATAAAATGCCAGCTGCCCCCTGGAGAAAACAAATCAGAGCATGGTAAAAATAAAGGTCTCTAAGAGCTGCTGATCAAGTTTTCCTACCATTTCTTAGAAGTTTATAATTTAATAATATTTCCCATTATTTTTAATTCTATTTGAGGATTTTTTTCCCTCCCAACGGAGCTTACTAATGAATCTAAAGCCTTATTCATTAGTAAGAACATTTCTTTATTACAGATGAAAAGTTTTCCAAATCATTCACTTTTCAATAACTAGTTCAGTGGCAACCCAAGAACAATCAATCCAACAACTAATATCTCTCTCTCTCTCTCTCTCTCTCTCTCTCTCTCTCTCTCTCTCATGTCTCAACTATAAATCCAGTACAGATCACAGGGGTGGTAAAGCAGACTTCAACAAACAGGGAAATTAGGAATTAAGTGGGAGAGCAAGATTTGAACCCACCAATGTGAGTCCAAATAGTTCTTTCCATCCATCTTGGAAAAAAAACAACCACCAGTAATTAAGATATACATTTCCCCTCCCACTGACCTGGTTATTACTTTAAAGTGGTAAAGCAAGAGGACTCGGTTACTAAAGAACTTTGCAAATTTCTGGAGCTATTTATCCTTCAGAAGGGTGCTCCATAAACTTCAATCACCAGGGTATCACAGTTGGCTGGAGCTGGGGCTAGAGATCTTGTATTTCCAACAAATTCTCTCTCAGCTAATGCTGTTGCAATTGGGTTTTGACCTACAGTCTGAATAACAAGGTTTTAGAGAACCTAACCCAAGGGAGAGTGAATGCAGAAAGAAGAAACAGCTAAGCCTCATTCAATTCTAATACCATTCTCCAGCTAGAGTATTATAAACATTCTCCTCTAATTTTATTATTGTGTACCGGTGTGATACTGACAACTTCTCAACTTCATATGCTTCTATGTGAATGATCAAGTGCAGTTGTGAGGCTAAGTGTTAAAACATTTTATTTAATGAATTATCACTTGTAAAGTACTTTGAGACTTTCACAGAAAAGTAATTATTTCACCATCTTTTAAAACACAACACAATTCATTAATCTTCAAATTAGAAAAGAAGCCTCCACAAAGATACTAGAAATGTTATTAACTCCTCTCAATTGAAAATTCAGTTTTCCTTTTTAACGAGGCGGGTGGAGAATCTCCCAAGCAGTGCCAGGGGCCTCTCCTGGTGATTCTAGGCCAACTGGGCCAGCGGTTTGAGGTGAAGGAGCTGAGGATGCAGTGCTGCTTCGAATTTGTGGTACTGGAAATTATATAAACGACGCCAGCAGTGTTCAGGAGCCTCTGTGGTTTCACACAGCACGACACAGAGGTAACTTCTGGCCCTGTGTTCCTATGTCACTCCTGGAGATGCTCAGGGGACCAGACATGGTGCTGGGGATTGAATTTGGGTGGGATGCATGTAAGGCAAGTATCTTAACTGCTGTTTTCATTTCTAATTAATTTCCCCCTTCTTTTCTCGTTGGCATGTGAGGTGGCGTTGGGGATCAAATCTGGTGGCTCACATTTGAAAGGCATGGGCTCTACCACTGACCTGTGTAGTGCTAGGGATCTAACCTGGGTCAGTCATGTGTAAGCAAGTACCCAACCCATCTCTCTGGCCCAGGACAAAAAATTAGGATGAGATAAATACCCAAATATAATACACAAATACCATTTTCTGAAATCTGTCACTCACTTTGGAATTTCCTTTCTTCATCTGGCTGGAAACTTTTTTTTTTTTTTTTTTTTTTGCTTTTTGGGTCACATCCAGTGATTATCAGGGGTTACTCCTGGCTCTGAACTCAGGAATTACTCCTGGTGGTGCTTGGGAGATCATATGGGAAGCCGGGGATTGAACTCAGGTTGTCCTTGTGCAATGCTCTACCTGCTGTTATTATCGCTGTACCATTGCTTCAGCCCTGGCTGGGAACTTCTTGCCACTAAGATTGGAATTGTACTGGCATGTGAAGTGACATGCTAAATGTCACCTCTTCCTTTATCAAAGCGACTCAACCATTACAAACTGAATTCTGTGCCTTATGTCTACTCACATACATCCTTACATAGCTCTGAGAGAGCATTTGTTACAGTGGTTGCAATTATAACGATCCATGCCCCAGCATACCTTACTGGCACAAATTTTGCTCATCTGGTTTTTCAATCCCGTATCACCTAAAACAGGGCATGGCACAGAGCAGGCATTATGTCAAAACATATTGAGTATATTTTTTTCTCATCTCATTCCTTGAAATCAGGCTTACAATCCCTCATCTATGACAAACTTAGGTTAGTATTTGTGTTGTGTCTCTTTATTCAAAGTTTATACTTTTCAGCTAATTGTTCAAAACCTTTACCCAGCTTATTAAATTCCTAATGGCTGTCATATCTAGAATGTGTTATTCACACATTCTCCATTTATAGCATTCACTGCCATCCAAAGGTCCTTTGACTTTACTAACACATTTTGAGGGTATATCATACAGAATAATGTCAGGGGAGAGGAAAAAGAGAAAAACAGCTTAACAGTTTGGGTTCATTAATTACTGAAGTATGTGAACTATTTAACACTATTATAAAATACTAGTTTTCTGCATATGTGTGGGATATAAAGATATACACATATACACTGCTAAACACTTTCAGTCCTCAGTTTGAGAGCTGAAAAAAATCCTAATATGAATAAAAATTTTGTCCAGTTCACCTTCACTAGCTATCTCTCTAAACCTCGAGTGCCCTAAATTTTCTTAGTTAAAAAAAGAATATGTATTTCTTTTGAAAGGCTTAGATTAAGGAGCTGGAGAGATAGTACAGTAGTAGTGCGCTTGCCTTGCATACGACGAACCAGAGTTCAACCCCCAGCATTGCATATAGTTCCTGAGGAACACCAGGAGTAATCCCTGAGTGCAGAGTCAGGAGTAACCCTTCGGCATCACTGAGTGTGGCCCCCAAAACAAAAAGAAACAAAAAAAGCATAAATTAAAATGAATTTCAAATCTGAGCTGCTGGTAAATAAAATTTCAGTCTATAGCGATAGCACAGCGGGTAGGGCATTTGCCTTGCAAGCGGCCAACATGGCCGACCTGAGTTTGATTCTTCCCCCTCTTGGAGAGCCCGGCAAGCTACCGAGAGTATCTCGCCCGCACAGCAAAGCCTGGCAAGCTACCCGTGACGTA
>JAOXYA010000001.1:935369-945664 GCA_028565675.1 Sorex palustris
ACCTGGCGATGCACAGGGGTTACTCCTGGCTCTGCACTCAGGAGTTACTCCTGGCGGTGCTCAGGGGACCATATGGGTTGCTGGGAATCGAACCTGGGTCGGCCGTGTGCAAGGCAAATGCCCTACCCGCTGTGCTATCTCTCCAGCCCCAACAATGTTTCTTTGTGTGTGTGTGTGTGTGTGTGTGTGTGTGTGTGTGGTGGGGGATAGTATTGGGTGCTGGGCTACAGGTGGTACTCAGGGGTTGTGCCAGTCTCTGTGCTTAGTAGCAGGGATTCCAACTGGGGTCAGCTGCGTGCAGGGCAAACCCCTTCTTTCCTGTCTATGTGACTCAGGTGACGATGTGCGCACAAACACTGCCTTACAATCTTGTCTCTCCAGCCCCTGTGGGCTGGTGGCGGTGGGTGAGGCCCCTTCTACAGCTCACCTGAATGCAGCTCCCAGAGGTTGTTCCAGATGCTTTTCAAATCAGGAGTTGAGCTTTGGCAGACAGGAAGTAGTGAGGAATGAAAGCGACTACCAACCCTGTCTTGGGCCCCAATTTCTGACCCCTGACCTGTGACCCTTGATCTATATGCTCAGCATGTGTGGGAGGACTGTAGGGCTGATGGGGGGTTAGTCTCAGTGTCAGTGACACTGGTGAGCAGAAGTGCCACTGGCTGCTCTGGTAGTGTGGGGCAGAGAAATGGCACGTAGGGTGAAGGGATGTGGAAAAGGAGCCACAGTGGATTTTGCTGACTTCCAGCCCGGTTGGGTGGTGGTGGGGGCTGGCGAGTATTGGGTGCTGAGCTCTGCCTCTGAGCAGTGATGGGGAACCTCTGTATTCCTGTGGCCTGTCTCCACCTGCACCCCAACCCTGCAGCTCCTTGAAACTCCGGAGCCTAGGTGTGTGGGGGACCTGGGGTCTCTAGAAGGTCAGAGGCAGCTCCGGCCCACTACTCCCACTCAAGGGTTGGTGAATTTGAGCCTATTGCACATTGGCAACCGAATCCCTCCTGCCCCCCACCCAGTGTGAAATCCAATTTTAAAGTTTCAGCTGTAATTGCTTTGAGCTGCTCTTAATGACAACGGGTGATGTGCCAACTGCGTTCCTGGCTCCTAAGGCGCTAATGAACTTCCTTCCCTCACAGAGCTCGGCTGGCCGACTCCTAAGGACACAGGCAGCTGGGCCTTGGGGAGCTGGCAATGCACAGCCGAGGAGGTGGGAGCACATGCACGGCCTGGCAGGGAGGACTCCTCATGTGGCGCTCCTGAGCGGCCAGCATGTGAAATGGCCCTGTCCAAATGTCCACGGGGGCATAGCCTCTGGCCAAGTAGGGTCAAGAGAAGGGGCATCGGGGGCTGGAGCAATAGCACAGCGGGTAGGGCGTTTGCCTTGCACGCAGCCGACCTAGGTTCGATTCCCAGGATCCCGTATGGTCCCCTGAGCACCGCCAGGGGTAATTCCTTAGTGCAGAGCCAGGAGTAACCCCTGTGCATCGCCAGGTGTGACCCAAAAAGAAAAAAAAAGAGAAAGAAAGAAAAAGAAAAAAAGAGAATGGGCATCTTGGTCAGAGAGCCCATGAGTGGGTTCCCAGGAAGGGATCCTGTGCTGCACAAGGTTATACGGGAAGCAGGATGATTCCTCATCAGTTACACCAAAGGACACACTGAGAGACAGAAGCTCTGGATTTCCTGGTCCTGGCCCAGTCCACCTAGTGGAGTGACCCAACTAGGCAACCCTCAACTGCTCTCACCATCCTGGTCCCAGGAGGGCCAAGCAAACCCGCAGTTCATTAGCCAGGACCCCCCCATCCCCTCTTCCTCTCTGCCCCATGAGCTCCCAGCTCCACCCGCTGCTTCTGTCTTTGTCTCCTCCCACACCTGAAGGTGGTGTGCTATGCTCCCTGCAGTGGGAAGGGCGGCTCCCAGAGTCTCTGAGAAGTGCAGCGGGCAGAGCCCGTGTTCCTAACTCAGTCTCTGCTTTGTGGCTGACCCTTCTTTTAGGCCTGGAAAGTACAGAAAGAACTTGGGGAAAAAAAATTAAAGAAGAATTTGGAGGCCCACACTAGTGATGTGTTTTGTTTCTTTGGCAACACAGCAGTCAGTTTCCTGGAATATCCCGCAGACATCATGGCTGCAGATTCCGGGGAGCTCGCTCGTGGAGAGAAGCTGAAGCACCCGGCAGTGTCCACTGGAAGGGATTTAGAGCTTGCCTAAATTTAGAGTCTGCGTGTTGGCACTTCCATCTGTTCAGCGCTGATAATGAGGCAGCTGTCACCACACGGCTGACCACGAACTCCTCCTGCCTCAGCCAGGGGACCTTTTCTCTTTAGTACCTGAGTGTCCCCCATGCTTCTCAGTAGCGATCCCTGAGCTCAGACCCAGGAATCAGCCCTGAGCACTGTCGGGTGTGGTTCCCCCGCCCCCCAAACCCAAACAAAACCCCAAACCCCTCAAAAACCAAACCCACCAAAACCAAAACCAGAAAAATCAAGAGTCGGCACACCAGTTTGTCTGGCCACATGTGATCGAGTAGCTTAAGTTGAAAGGCACGTAAATTCTGGATCAGAGGATGCTGTTCAGGGCGCTGTCCTGCTCCCAGCCACTGCCCAGCTTAACTCTCCCCATCGGCTCCTCAAATCCGCAGTGCTAACCCGGGAGGCTGTTGCCAACTGGCCACCAGGGGGCGCTCTCACACAGCAAACCTCAGCCTGCAGCCCTCCTGGGAAAAGGAAAGCCTTCATTCACAGGAAGCTCTTTGCAGCCTGGCATCCTCCCATTAGGGAGGGAAGGCAGAGAAAATAGGGCCCAGGGGATGGGACGGGATGGGATGGGATTCTAAGAGCACATGCACGCTGTGGGGTGAGAGACAGCCACATCTACATCCAACTCTCCCAGCACTTCCATACAGGAGAGCCCCTGAAAATGACCAGCACTCGTGATTAGTGTATATCAAAATGGATTTATTTACACAAGTAACATGATGCCACAGAGAACACAGCAAAGTACCACAGCAAACCAAAGGGCGGGGCCATCTGGTGACAGAGGAGACCATTCATTGGTAGATTTATACAGCTCTAAAGTCAGTGAAGGGGTCAATCTCCAGGAAAGAATGAGAGAAAGTTTTCTCCGATACAGAGCATGGGCAGGGCTACTGGGGAACGGATGAGAGATGGGGATGAGGGACTGTCATGATCCAGATCATGAGGAGGAAGACATCGCTTCTGCCCTATTCTCACACCCGGATGCCCTGCACATATGAACACCCAACCCAGCGTGCTGACACAGGACAGTCTTTCAAACTGCAAGGGAAGGGACTAACTGGGGAGTATTTGGAGCAAGTTTTCCTGAAGCACAGTGTGGTTTGTCTTTCAAAAATGCTACCCTGAAGCCACAGGCTGGTTCAACATTCAAGTTATCCAGAGTGCAGACACACACGATACTTTCCACACACTATATACGGGCAAAGCGGATTTTCCGTTAATAGAATAATATTCGTAGCAAAATATATGACTCTGTACTTCTGCTATGTTAAAAAAAAGTCTGACCTCTTTTGATTCCCTGAAACGCTCTTGATGTAAGAAAAATATGCACGTGAAGTGGGAAGGAGAGAAAGGGATGGAGGAATAAAAAGAGGAGGTTCTTTGGAGTGGGAAACCAGGGAAATGATGTCCAGAGAGTGGGTCCCTGTCCCCACTCAGGTAGAGAAGCTTCCAGAAGTGGCTGATGCAAAAACCTACTCTAACTTCAAATAGCTGAAGAGGGTGTGTAACAGCTGGATAGCACCTGGCACTTTCTGGGCACTTAATGATAGTGACGGTAAGTGGTAAATAAATGCCTTGGTAGGAAGGTTTATAAAAAATGATTACAATTTGTTAAATTTACCAAGACTTCTTTAAGCAAGTATATTGAAACTATCATATCTCTTACAAAAAAAAAGTTTGACCCTCAATCTCAGCATCAAAGAGTTTGGGTGAAAAGTTTGAGTCTCAGCCATGTCCAGTAAAAAGGAAGAGTTCTTTCTCCCCAGGTACTGGGGAATTTTAAAATTGGCCCAAAACTTTCATCATTTCCCCCCCTCAAGTGTACAAAGTAGAACTGCTTTTTTCCCCCCCAAAAATAAAAAGGGGAGCTTTTCTGAGGCAGGATTATTTTCTCAGCTAACACTGACATGGAATGCACATGACTCTGCTCTCACGGCGTTCGTCACAACTCAGCCTCGCCACCGAAGCAGCACAGGGTAAGAAGGCTTGATATCTTTGGTATAATCTCTATCAGGGATCTTGCACTGCAGTTTCCTCCCCTTATGCCTCTTTTTTTGGTCCGTGGAGCCCCTTCTTTTGGGACAGCTGGACTTCAGTGCATACTTCAGCAAGAGTAGTGCTTGATCTCGGGGGGCATGACACATTAGGCCTCTGAGAATCGGAGCTCCAGTGAGGTAAGGCTCTGGGTTCATGGACAGCTGTACTGCTCACTCTGGACCAGTATTTCCACCCTCAGCAACTGTGAGGGGGAATAACAAACGTGTCAGAGTTAGAGCACAGTATCAAGTTCTCTCCTGGTGCAGCTCCCACCCCGACCCAAGTAGATTCATACTTGATTCATACAACTAGAATCATTTGGGATAAAGGATCTATCCCAAATCCTGGGCTTCAGTGAGATAGATTTCAGATCACTGCAGGTTGAGTTTAGAAGGGGGAAAAATCCTAGCATCAGGTTACCAGCAAAAACTAAGTCAGGTTACTTCTCAGCTTCAAGGTATTTTGAATTCAAGTGCAGTCCGTTGCCCCAGTTTAGAGGACCGAACATTTGTATGCGGAACTTTTACAATGCTGCTTTAAGGTACAATTTTAGGCAGTTTTATGCCCAGACTCATTAGTATTTTTAGGTTGGGGGTTTAGAACTTTTAATCCTGTGGAGTTTTCCATGTTCATAAACTTATTCTGAGTTTGGAAGCAAAATTGTCGTCCACTTAATCTGATGAGGAAAAGGCAATTTAGACTCTTAAACCACCCCCACATAACTTAGTTTTCAGCCCCCTGATATCAAGAGGTTAGGTGGGTTGGGGGCTGGTTGCTCCCTCCCTCCGCCAAACCTACCGGGCCTCAGCCAGTTCCTCTTCTGAGAGCAAAGCTCAAAGCCCACTGCCAGAATTCTGGCTCTGATTCTGATTGGCTCAGGGATTGGTGGTTCTCATTCATGATTCCTTTGTTGTTGATTTCCACAGGTACAACCTGTCTCCTGCCACCTCTTCCCGCTATTTATTCCTCAGAAATGACCTTCTGGCATCACAGCGGAATCCATATGTCAAAAGGACTCTCCGAACCCTAGCAGGGGCAACCTCTCCCAGTCTTTGTGGACCCTCTCATGCTCTTCCTTCCGAGATGAGATTCTCATTTTAACAAGGCACTCTGCTATACATTCAGTCTTGGTCTGGGCTACTCCAGCCATGGCTGGTTTCTCTACCACTCAGACGTGCCAGAGAAATGGTTCATGTTCATGTGGCTTATGGAAAAGTCTATTAGCGGCTTCAACTGTTCAAGCTTTCAGTATAAATGGAATCATCTACAATAGGCTTCAATAGAAAAGAAAACCTTTCCAATCAATAGTGAAGACAATACCTTGATGTTACTTGAGGAAACTTAAAGTGCTATACTAGTCACAATCCCAAAATGACAAATATATATACACAGACATGTAGATATGGATTTCTTCACATATGTCTGTCTGTGCTGAGGGGAGGACTGTGTTCCAGTTGATGCATGCATTTGAAGTTCCTATTACAAGTAAAATTTTAAAAAGTAAAAAAATATCTGTGCTAATATTTGATTGAATTTCAACTTCTGTAAAAATAGTCTGAGGCCCATCTGATGTAGTACTTCTTGCCGAGAGAATATAGTATTTTGTCTCTCCTGATCTAACTTGTGACCACCCCCGAGCCCCCTTCCCTTTCCACCTCACATTCCTCAGCCATCACTCAGAGAACTCCTGCAGCTGCCTGCATCTGGGACGCCAGAGACCTGCCCTTGCAGCCGGCAGCCATCTCTTGCCTGATGTAAATTTAAATAGAAAAAAACTGGATTAAACACAGCTGACTCGAGGAGGTGCTTGGCTTAGCAGTGCTCTAAGATAGGGGGGTAATGGAGTGGAGAGTGTCCATGCGTATCATACTCTATGGAGTGAGTGAACATGAAGATGGGATCCAAGGCAAAACAGGAAGGAACGAAAAGGGGACCTGGAGAACAAACAGAGTGATCAGGGCACAATCTTCATTAAATACAACATCTCATTAAATACTCAACATTCAGATCGACATGGGCAAGGCACCAACAAAAGTGACACTGAGAAAGTATTTCAATATACAAACCAGGGGCGTGGGGCTGCGAGGGGGTCGTGCTGGCTGACAGGGTCAGTGGTCTGCGTGTTGCCATTCAGTGTCTAAGTAGGCAGGGAGTTATGTGCACATGGGCGATGCTACGGGAACCAAGCACCAGCCTGCTCGGCAAGGCGTGGCCATGCCACAGGACACGGGGAGAGAGGGGCCTGCTGGCCTGCAGCAGCATGCCCACTCTGTGGCCACTGTGTAGGACAGAGGAGGCAAGATGCTATGTGTCGATAGCTTTCTCCCCTGGGAGATCTGTCCTGCTGGCCAGGAGGACAAGGACAGCCCCCCATGGAGAGCCTCACGTGTCCCCAGTCTTAAAAAAAAAAAAGAAAAAAAGAAAGAAGAGCACAATAAAATACATTCTTCTCCTTTCTTCATCCTCTTCAATATAGGTGGATCACAAGAGGCTGTTAAAAATGTTAAAATTATAGAAATTTCCAAAAGGCCACTAATGTGCTATCTAAGGAATACTGCACAATTAGTCTCGGCTGTAAGAAACTCTGTGCTGGCTGATGAGGGGCTCCGGGTCCCTCACTAGGTGCAGAGAACTTGTCTCTGCTGGGTCACAGGTTGCTCCCGAGAGGCCTGGCCTCAACTTCCAGCATGTGTATGCACACACACAGGCACACACGTGTACACACATTCTTTCCATCTGAGTGACTCTTGGGATTTCAAGGTTGAAGTAAACAGATAGTCACAGTTTTAAATACAACAAGCGTGTGCACACACATGCACACGCACACACACATGCGCACATGAGCACACACATGCGCCCCCGTGGAAGAAACATTTAACTCTGAGCGCGCCTATGTGCCAAGGGAGGGCTTCTGGAGCTCTTGCTTCTGGTGAAGTGGCGACATAAACATTATAATATACAGCTAAAAATACATACAAAAATTGCACATATGTCCAAGGGAGAGAAGCCCAGGCCTACAAGCTCTTAGCCACCCACCTCAGCCAAAAAATTCCCTTGTGAGTTGTCCTTGAGAGCCAGCTGGGAGCTTTGGGGAGGTGGTGCCTGCGCGGATGGGCATGGGGCAGCCACCTCTGCAGGCATGGTGGGCATCCTGCGAGCAGGGCAGCAGTCCTGCAAGAGGCCCTCTGCCTCCCCTGCTGCTAGAGATCTTGAGCTCAGCTGGTTGCCTTCGCACCCAGGGCTGTGGTGGCAGTATTTGGTGAATGAGTGAACAACAGCTACTGAGAAGCCAGCTGAGCACTGCCATGGCAGGGCAGGGGACTGGCGGGGGGAAAGTGGCATGCAGGCGCCATGGGTGTGGTGAGTTCTGACAGTGATCAAAGAACGGTGCTCTCAACTCTTGTTCCACTGCTGGCCCCGAGAGAACTGCACACATGGAAAAAAATCACCTCCTGTGTCCCACCAGTTATTTAGAAGATCTGAACTGCATTCCACTCCACTGAAGCACTGATGACACCACCTGGGCCAGCTCTGGAATGGGTCACACCAACAGCCGAGAAACTGGAACTTCACTGGCAAGTGGGGACAGAGATGCAGGAGAATCAGGCTGTGGTGGCAGAGGGCGACTCACAGGGTCTTCCTCGACGCCGTGTGCACACACATACACACACCAAGAACAGAAAGGAGAACGTAAAAAGCGGTCTGTGAGCCAAGAGCTGGGATCTTGCTGTGTCCTTCTGCTGTCTGCTGGAACAAAGGACATAGAGCCTGAAACCTAACTGGGCTAATGCGAAGGATGGCAGTTTTGCCCGGTAAGAAAGTCAGTTACTGATACTCGGAGGGAAGGAAGTTTGTTGTGAGAGCTCAAGGGAGGACAGTAGTAGAGACTTATTAACTCTGTATATTGCTTATGAGAATAAATAGTTGGGATTAAAAAAAAAAGACAGGCAATATTCAGAATTATGGAAGAACTGGATACTGCTCACCGAGTTCATACCAAAGAAGCTGTCCCTTCAGGGATGTGTGTTTTCATTTTTACCTGCACTTGTGGGACAATGAGGGTGGAAGGTATGCCAAAGCAAGGCAAAGGCTTGTTTCTTCCGCTGACTTTGTGTAAGGCTCAGACAGACCCCGCTTCTTTCTTGATTTGGAGCTGTGGGTGACTGGACAAACTCCCAGGGAAACTCATTTGTTCATGGACAGAGATAGAAGGCTTGTCTCCTTTCCTTGAATTCTGGGTGAGTGTTGGGAAGGGGAAGTGCAGGAGTAATTTAAGATGAAAAAAGAAGTGGAAGCAGCAGCAGATAAGTTAGCGGTGTTGCAGGATTTTCACAATATAGCTGAGGGAGTCTGGAGTGGCAAAAGCCAAATACTGAGCACAAAGCCAGTCCTCAAGGCTGACACCCCCCTCCCTGTCCAGGGACTTCTCAGCAAACTTGATCATCAGCAGGGTTCGCTTGATGTCGAGCCAATTTTGGAGCAGGGTGTTCCTCTGTGCTGGACTGGTGGAGGCGGTGAAAGTCTGGAAGAGATCTTCCCGGGGGCCCCAGAGCAGACACTGGAGGATGCTTCTGGCATCAGAAATGAGGATCCGCTCGGAAGGGTTGGGATTGAGGAGGCAGCTGGCCAGCTGCTGCAGGCCCCGGGAGTAGGGGGAGCGCAGAGGGATGCGAGGAAGGTCTGCCCGGGTGTATTCCTTTTCCTTTAGATCTGGATTCTCATCAAAGGGGTTGGGCAGATGCAGCATCTCATAGATGAGGATTCCGGTCTGGAACTCATCACATTTCTTATACTGGGTGGCTGTTATGATCTCTGGGGCCAGGCGGGAATGGTCCCGGAGGATCTCTGGGTCGACCAGATGGCTCTTCTGCTTGGCCTGAGAAAAGTTGCTTACTATGAGTCTTGTGGGACCAGAGGAACTGGGGCTGGGCTCAGCGAGACCAAGGCCCTGGGCAGTTCCCCCAGGCCGGTAGTGGACCAGCAGCAGGTTCTCGAGGCGAAGGTCACAGTGAGTGACATGGTAGGGTTTAAGGTGCTCGAGACCAGAGCACAGTTGTAAGAGCAGCAGACAAACTTGTCTCTCATACAAATCAGGGCTTTTACCATGCTGGGCCAGAGAGTCCCGCACAAAATCAGCAACGGTGAGACAGGGAACCTCTCGGGTGATGACCACGACGTGGCTCCTCTGCTTTCGGCTTTCCTTCTGGGGTGTTTCCGTTTCGGAGCATGGCTCAGGGCTTTTCTCATCCATTTCTCCTTTCACCTCATCTCCAGTTTCTTCCATTTCATCTTCTTCCTCTTCAGGAGCATCAGGATTGTTCCAGGGAAGCAGACGGTTAGGGACTTCAGCAAGAAAATGGCCACAGTCCTGCTGGATGTTGAAGTGGACAGCTAGGCTCTGCCGGACAGCCAAGCTGTGATAATACTGCTGAGATTCTTTAGCTTTGCTCTTACAGATCTGAAAGATGAAAGCAAAAAACACAATTTAAAAGGCACACTTTCAAAACCAGGCTTATGATGTATAAGGAAGGATTAACGGGAACGTAAGTGGCTTGAAAACTGTCAAAGTGAAGTCTACAGAAATGGATTTTTCTCCTATGCTGAGTGCCAGTGATAGTGGCAGTAACCATTTCTCATGGTTATCTACCTGCTTGGATTGGAGCAATAGCAAAGCAGATAGGGTGTTTGCCTTCCACGCGGCTGGCCCAGGTTGGATTCCTCCATCCCTCTTAGAGAGCCCAGCAAGCTACCGAGAGTATCCTGCCCGCACAGCAGAGCCTGGCAAGCTCCTCATGGTATATTTGATATGCCAAAAACAGTAACAACTAGTCTCACAATGGAGACATTATTGGTGCCTGCTCGAGCAAATCGACGAACAACAGGAAGACAGTGCTACAGTGCTATCTACTGCTCAGCACACTGTGTGCATTATCTTCATCCTTACAGCAACCCTTCAGACTGGGTTGAGAATCATATGATCCAGCAATACACCTCTTGGCATATCCCAGATCG
>JAOXYA010000001.1:960016-972440 GCA_028565675.1 Sorex palustris
GAGGAATCGAACTCGGGTCGGCCATGTTGGCTGCGTGTAAGGCAAACGCCCTACCGCTGTGCTATCGCAGCCGGCCACCCAGAGGATAGTTCTTCTGGTCAGCTGCTTTGTCTTCTTCTATTGCACAGACTTTATATTTGACTTTTGGAACTGACAAAACTCTGAGACTGGAGAGAGATGGATGGTGGGAGCACCTTATCTTGCTACCCAACCATCTGCCGATCTATACTGCTGAAAAACAATAAAATGATTTCTAATTTTTGGTCTTGTCTTCCAAAGGTTAGAAAGGTCTCCTGTGAATGAGCACTCAGTGACTGATCTGGTCTCCACAAATTCATTTTGTGATAGCAGGTGGTCCATAATGGAGGTTAACCAATGTTAAGTAGTGATCAATTAACCAACTTGATCAGTTATTTCAAGGCACGGTGAGAAGCCTAAGAAGAAATCTTATCATATGCTACCAAGTTCATCTATAAAAAAACACACAGTAATCTTTTGCATACTTTCATAGGAAAGCTGGCACATTGTTAAGGAGGTTGGAAAAGAATCAAGATGATCTGTGCATATAACCCAAGGCTTAGTGGTTACTTTTTGGAAAAGGTGCCTTTGGGGATCTTTTGTTTGTGTTTTGGATCATACCTAGTAATTCTCAGGGGTTACTTCTGACTCTGTACTCAGGAATCACTCCTGGTGGTACTTGGGGGATACTATAGGATGCCTGAGATTGAATCCGGATTGGCCACAGGCAAGGCAAATGCCCTCCCCACTGTACTAACTCTCTGGCCCCTACTTTACCTTATTTGTGATGTGTTAGACCCTAAGGTAAGATCTGGGGCATCCATCATCACTTCATTGTTTATATGATTTTATTTTTTTTTATTTTTTGGGTCACACTCAGTGATGCTCAGGGTTACCCCTGGCTCTTCACTCAGGAATTACCCCTGGTGGTGCTGGGGGACCATATGGGATACCGGGGATAGAACCTGGGTCAGCCGCATGCAAGGCAAATGCCCTACCCGCTGTGCTATCGCTTCAGTCCCTGTTTATATGAATTTTAAACAGGCATGTCTGATGCTGGCTTTAGAAGACTAAAATTCTATTTGTGGGATATTTTCTTCAGTTACATTCAGGGATGACTTACAAATAAATATGCATTGAAAAGCCTGATTTGATGTCTAGCTCATGAAATAATCATTAGGCTCAGTTACTGCATCTGTCCTCATGCATAACTCAGGTACCTGGCATGTGACGAGAAGACTTTGGAGTCGCTCTCTTCACGGATTCCAAATGTTTGAGATGGAGCCATAATATAGCAGGGAGAGTGCTTGCCTTTGCACGCCCTGACCCAGGTTTGATCCCCAACAGGTTTGACCCAAAACCAAACACTCAAAGCCCTCCACCAGAACAAAAACAAAGTGCCTCACAGTTCTGCTAACTGCAAACACTATGCTTACATCTCACCTTCTGATTTACTCTTTATGATTTTTTCCCTTTTATTTTCTGCCACACCCAGCCATACTCAGGGATTACTTCCTGGTTCTGGGATCAGGGATCACTCCTGGTGAGGCTCAGGGGATCCTCTGGTGTGGCAGGGACTGAACCTGTTACATACAAAAAGAAAAAAATCTATCCTGTACCAGTTGAAATTTCCCAGTTCAAGGTTTTCCCAATTCAAACATCCCCCTCTCAATATGGGTTAGGTACTATGAGTGAATGAACAAGTCACAGAGCTCTCTTAGAAAATGACAGTTCATTATGGTTTGGTGGGGAAATGCATGTTTGTGTGTTTGAGGCCCTGGATTCTGTCCTCAGCCACAGATGAGCAGAAGAGAAAATGCACTCATATAAAAGAAGTAAGGCACCAGGTTGTTTCAAACCCACGACCCAATGCAGATATTTATGCATGTATATCATTCTTTTTTTGGTTTTGTTTTGTTGCCCCACCCCCTCCACCAGCAGTACTGGGGCTTACTCCTGGCTCTGCGTTCAGGTATCACTCCTGGCAGTGTCCTCTGCAGTGCAAGGCAAGCACCTACCCCTTGTACTACGGTTCCAGTCATTCCACATCGTTCTGAACTAAAGAGACAGACTTCAAGTGCATTGAAACAACAGAACTGCCAAAGTAATCAGAGTTACAAAAATTATTTGGGGGGGCGGTGCAGAGTCATAGTATAGTGGAAAGGGCATTTTTTAATACTTAATATCCCTTTTATTAAAAAATAGTGATGTCTTACTAATTTTTATTGAACTAGACAAAATAAACTTTTGAAAATTAACATACTAAAAGGTTTGTTATACAAAATGTTTTGTTTTACTTTTTTAAAAAATTTTTTTATTAGTGAAATACCATGAGGTACAGTTGTAGACTTACATACACATTTTTGTGTTTGGGTTTCAGTTATACAATGATCAAGTATCCATCCCACCACCAGTGTCCATTTTTCACCACCACTGATCCTAGTATCCTTCTCACCCCCCATGCCCCCCATCCCACCCTGCCTCTGTGGCAGGGCATTCCCTTTTGTTCTCTCTCTCCTTTTGGGTGCTATGATTTGCAAAAGAGGCATTGAGTGGCAATCATGTTCGATCTGTAATCTACTTTCAGCATGCATCTCCCATTCTGGGAGGATCCTCCCAACACCCTTTATTTGGTGCTCCCTTCTCTATCTGAGCTGCCTTTTCTCCTAGCGAGTGCGGCTGGCCTCCAAGCCAAGGAGTAACCCTCCTTATCTCGGCTATTCTTGGGTGTTAGTCTCCTATTTTGTTCTTTATCTTCCCCAGATGAATGCAATCTGTCTGTCCCTCTAAAGAGCATTGTTTTTTCATTTTTTAAAAACATTGTTTTATTGAAGTTTAGGTAACGTGATTACAATAGTGTTAACATTAATTTTTTTTTAAATCACCATAAGATACAGTTACAAAGCGCTTATGTTTGAGCTTCAGTCATACAATGATTGAAAACCCATCCCTTCACCAGTGTACATTTTCTACCATCAGTGTCTCCAGTATCCACCCTGCCCCCCATCCCACCTCTCCCTCTGCCTCTATGGCAGACAACTTCCCTCATACTCTCTACTTTTGGGCATTATGGTTTGCAATACAGATACTGAGAGGTTATCATGTTTGGTCCTTCATCTACTTTCAGCACACATCTCCCATCCCGACTGGTTCCTCAAGGCATTATTTTCTTAGTGATCCCTTCTCTATTCCAGCTGCCTTCTCCATGAGGCAGGCTTCCAGCAACACCATGTTCTTGACCAAGCACTGAATCTCTGGGTGATTATCACCTTGAGTGGCTTCTGGGTCCCTGAGGACTACTGAGGAAGCCTTATAAAAAATCAAACAAAACCCCCAAACACCTGTATTTAATACCTCCAGCAGGAAGTATTTGCATATTGCCATTTTGTAGGTAAATTTTTAAAAAGTTATGATCATACTATTTGTGTTCTGCTGTTTTCATGTGGTGCTTTATAAAAATGTTTTTCATATTTTATAGTCTACATAATTACCATTTTTAATAGCTGAAACATTCCTTTGGGTTGATGTGCCATAATTTATTAAATTGTTTCCTTAATACCAGGCACTTAGTTTGTTTCCAATTTTTGGCAGTGCTTAAATTCCTGATGTTAGCATTTAGTAGCTTTCTCTCATAATTTTAAGGAAAGATGTTTATGTCTTTGAAGTAATGAGAAAGAAATGTCTAAGTGTAGAACTTATTAAATATACTTAGGCTAGTGCCTAATATTAAAGAAGAGTAGTAATTCTTCTTTATGATCTAAATATTGAAAACTAACCTTCCATTACTATTAATGACAATACATAATTTTAACATATTTTATAGATACGTTGTAGTTTACAAAAGCAGTTTTGCTATATAAACACATCAATATTATAACAATCTTATGTAATGAGAAGGGCAATTAATATGCACTGATGGGAAAACCTTGTGATATAAAAACTTCAGATCTCTGGTACCACATAAGGTCCCCTGAACACCACCAGAAATGGTCCCCAAACCAAAAAAAAAAAAATTACAAACCAAAAACCCTAGGAGAGATTACAATTTTGTACCCACCTCAGCTAACTCAAATTTATACCTCTTTATTCTCTTGTGATGCCTTTTCAAACTATGCATAATGGATGAAAATAGAATAAAATCATGAGGTGACCTGTGTCCTCTGCAAATTCATACCTTGAAGTTCTAACCACTAATTTTACATGTCACATTCCCCAGGTCTCCATATGAGAACACAGTGACAAGGTGGCCGCCCACAGCCAGGAAAACGGTCTTCCTTTCAGGCTTCCAGAGCTGTGCATTCAGACTAGAGTATTTTGTTTTGGCAACTAGGGAAAATGAAGCTGCAATTTTGATACTGAGGAGTGGGATACTGCTATAACCAATATTCAAACAGGGAGAAGCTGCTTTGGAATTGGAAAGCTGGAAGAATTTTGAGTAAGGTAGAAAAAAACCTAGATAACTGAGAACAGACTGCTGTGAGCACTAAGGGTTTTTCTAGAGGTGAGGTCTCAGTCAGAAATAAGGAACTAAGGGTGAGGTCTGAGTTGGAAATAAGGAACATTTTAGACTGGAGAAAAGATGATCGTTTGTGTAAAATGATGAAGAACTTGGCTAAACTGTACCCTAGTATTTTGCAGACAGTTGAACTTGTGAGGGCTAAAACTTATGTGTTTATATCTGGCTGAGGAGATTCTTAAAGCAAAGATTCGTTCACAAAGGAGGTTTTTTTTTTTTTTTTTTTTTACTGCCTAGACTAAAATGTGAAAGGAGAGAAATGAGTTGAAGAAGGCATTATTTAACAAAAAGGTACAACTTAAAACTGGGAAACACTGGGGCCCATGAGATAGGACAGAGGTAAGGCACTGCTTCCTTTACACACGGCTGAGACTAATTCAAATCCCAGCACCATATATGGTTCCCTGATCACCAATTGCCACTGGGAGTGATCCAGGAATAAGCCCTGAGCACTGCTGGGTGTGGCTCTCTCCACCCCCACCCCACCACAGACACAGAGTGGGAAATAGTCTCATTCTGTCATATTGCAAAAAATAAGAAAGCTTATTCTAAAAAATACACTAAGGATGAGGCTGAACATTTGATAAAGAGATCAGGGGTGTGACTCATGGACTTAATTAGTCATCTTAGCAGAAGCCAGGAATAGACATGAGATTTTACCAGCAAAGACACTGTTAGTCTCAACTAAAGGAGGAAAAGCAGGAGGGAATGAGGCAGGCTGACGAACATTTTGAATTCTATGGGACTGGACCACGAACTGTTTGTCTGTGAGAATGTACGACCTGGAACTATTCTAGCTGAAAAAGGAAGAATGACTTGGGGTGGTTCAGATATCACCAGGGCTGCCACTTCCATCACAGGACCAGGGCACAAGACTGTTTCTTCCCTCTCTTTAAAAGGGCAGGGCTGCTTCCAGCTGAGGATCAGGGAGCCCATACTCGATGCTCAGGGAAGGATGCCTGGTGGAGAGCGATAGGGCATCACCCTCAGTGAGGGCTGTATGAGCAGGTCCTTGCAAATATTCAAAGAAGTAAGGTGCCCAGCAGAGACAATGGGTGATGCAGAAACTCTGTAGATTTGGAGCTCAGAACCGAATCAGAGGATTATTCCTGAGCCTGAGGTTCTGGACTTGCTGCAGACCCAGCTAGCACCATTCCTCTGATTTCTCTTCAGTTAAGATTGTCCAGCCAAGGTCTGTCCACATTTGTATTTTTGAATGCACATAATTTTTCTGCTTTTGTGATCTAAGCGCTGGAGAGGAAATGTGCCTCGGGAAGAACTGGATCACAAATTTTACTTCTAACAGATTAGATGATATTTAGATAAGGCTTTAGAGTTGATGCTGGAGTTGACTTCAGGCCTTTGAGAAATCAAAGGCTTCAAATGGCTTGAAGTGTTTTATATATGATGAGGCATGAATTTTGGCACCAAGGACAGAATGCTATGGACCGAAGTGTGAACTCCCCTTTCCAACCTATGTTGAAGTACAAATACACAATGTGGCTATACTTGGAGGTAAAATCTCTAGTTTTAGTCTAGTAAGAAGGTTCCCCCTCTCTTCTAAATCCTTAGTCAGTACTGTTCAGGGATTACTCCTGGTTCTAAACTCAGAAATCACTCCTGACCGAATGAGGATGCATATGGGGTGCCAGAGATTGAACCCATGTGATTGGACGCAAGGCAAGCACGCTACCAGCTATACTATTGCTCAGGCTCTATAAAGAAGCATTGTAAATTAAATGCGGTCATAATCCTCCTATGGATTAGTACACTTATAAGAAGAGACATCTGAGAGACCCTGTAGCACTTGGCTCTGTGAGGGCACAGGAAGCAGGCGGCCATCAGGTGGCCAGCAAAGAAGTTCTCACTAGAAATTGAATAAGCTGGAACCTTCAACTTGGACTTTACATCCTTCAGAACTCTGAAATATTTCCTAGGGTATTTAAATAGTCTATGGTATTTTCTTATAGAAGCCTGAGCAAGCCAAGACAATGATTTGCCAAAGCAATGATCCTAGTACTCTAACACTGTAGCAGATTTGGTAGTTAAGGGATTATTATTCATTGCTTTTCAAACTACAACATTCTAGCACTTATTTCCTGTTGCAACATTTTAAAGATCTTTTCCTGTCTTCAAGAGGCAGTCACACTTATTAGATCATTGTAAATTCTATTAGTCTGGAAAGGGATATTTTAAAGAGACAAATGGAACAGAGTTGTTTATGTGAACCAACTGCAGCTGTATTGTTTATCTCTGCAAAGGTAGAGTTGACCAGTGGTTAAGCCCTCTAAAGTTGGACATGAAAAAGTTACTTCTAGAAATATCCAGTCTTCAAAAGACACACTTAAATTCATCACTTAGTGTGAAACATTCATTCCCAAACAGCCCAACAACTCCCAGTATAACCACTTGCCACCTGTTCTTTGGAGATTGCTTTGCATCATTACAAGCAAAGAAATCAATACCAGACCATTGATTTGGGAAAGAGACAAGATTGCAAGGTGATAATACATAAAGTTAGTCAAGTCCTACCTCTCAATTGTTTTGAAAGAACATAGTTTAATACCCCTCTCTGAAATAGATATTCATCCTGCACTGGTGATTTTAGAGCAATAAAAGTCCAAGATAGATGAAGTCCCATCGCCCCAATTGCTATCACAGCTTTTGAGTGTTATACAGAGTCTCTAAATATCTTCTTAGATTCAAAAGTCATATATTAACTTGAATCTAGATCCCCTCTCTGAAGTTTACCCTTCAGTTTAATTTAAAAAGTGTGGGCTGGGCACAGGGTCACTCTCACTGCCACCCAGAGTCAAATGGTATCAATGCTTCTATTACAGAAGGTAATAGAGCTGAGGGTGCTAGCTGAGGGTCTGATCCAAACATACATTCTGGGTAGACAGGTAGTGCCAATTGCTTACCTTATCCATTAATTTACTAAGACACCGTCTCGACTTTCTGAGCCAAATTAACATGGGAAAGTCTTATAGATATGTTAACTGATTTTTGACCAGTGACTAGAATCAGTAAAAAGAGGATAGAGAATATTACTTTAAGTTTACATAGTGTTTTTGTATTTTTCTTAAGTATTGTTTTATTTGAGCCTCACCTCAATTCCACAAAGTAGATGGACTGTCACTGTAAACATGTATGAGGAGGAACTGAGGCTCAAGATTATTTTCTCCTAACCTAGCAATAAAGAAATGAATAACCTACAGAAGAAGTTAAGGGGTAGTGAAAGAAATGAATATTTATCAGAAACATGTTGTTCTCTGATAGCCAAACAGTTCCATAAAATGGGTAGTGCTAATATCCCTGCTCTTTTTGTATTTTTGGGTTACACCTTTGTATTTTGGGACACAGTGCTCAAGGCTTACTCCTGGCTCTACACTCAGGGATAAAAAGGTAAAGAAATTGAGGCACAGAAAAGCAATCTGTGACAAATCTACTCAGTGACAGAGTTAGAATTTGAAGCCAGATCTTATTATTTTTTTTTTTCCTTTTTGGATTACACCCAGGGATGCATAGGAATTACGCCTGGTTCTGCACTCAGGAATTACCCCTGGCGGTACTCAGGGGACCATATGTGATGCTGGGAATTGAACCCGGGTTGGCCATGTGCAAGGCAAACATCCCACCTGCTGTGCTATCACCCCAGCTCCTGAAGCCAGATCTTTACGTCCTCAAAGTCCTTGCTTTGTTTATTATATTAATAATGTCAATGACTTACTGTTATAGTAAATATAATGAAACAAATATACTTTGTCAAGAGTTTTTAATCTCTCTTAAATAAATGTGTTGTCTGGAATAGCTGATATATCTGTAAGAAATTATTGAGTAGGCCAGTATATAGTTTAATGGGATGCATGGCAGAAGCTGGGTTTGATTGCTGGCACCAGAGATCTCCTAAGCATGGCTGGGTGCTGACCCAGCACTGGCCCAGATATCCGGAGAATGAAGGGCCAGAGAAGCATGGGATTCTAAGGCTGCTGCATTGAATCTATAGCGTGGTTGTCTGAGAATTTCTGGGGAGCCTCCTGAGTACCACTTTGGATTTCCCCCACCAACAGAAAAAGGAAAAAGAAAATGGTATGTCACATAGACAAAATATTTGTTGTGGAGCAAGAGAGCTATGTTTAAACTCCAACTAAACTACAATTTGATAGCTTTGTGACCCTAAGCAAGTTAACTCACCCGGAGGGTCATTTAAGAGACATTTGAGCTTCATTTCCCACATCAGTCAAATGGATAAAAAGAGCTTAACCTCATAAAGTTGACATGAAATTCAATTATACAACACAAATAAAGTTCTCAGCTTATCAACAAATACTGGTTGTCTTCCTCTATAAAAATATTTTCCCAAGAAGCATAGGAGTTATAGAGAGCAAGGCTAGCCAAGGATCTCTTATTTGCCATAGAACAAAGACAGAAACAGGGAGTGGAAAGTATATAACAGACCACAGTTTTTACAGGTAGGACAAATAACAAAAGTTCAGGAACGACTGACTCTGAAAATACTTCCCCAGTCTCTCCATTAGGACTCTTCCAAGTTCCTACAGAACTGTTGGCCTGTATCTCAGCACTTAGTATACCATATTGTAAGTTTGTCTCTGTACATCTCTGTTATTGTCTCCAGATAGTAAGTCCCCTATTTATCATAACATCTGGAGCCTCCTGAGCTAAGCCTCTATATAAGACAGAGGCTCCATCATCTTACGCAGAGTGAAGAAATGGAGGAAAGAAGAATGGGCTAAGACTAAAGGCAGATTGGTAGTATTGTCTTACCTTGACTGCATAGTTATTAAGCGGATCTTTTGCATATGAAGCGGTGTAGTAGACAGCATCGCCTGCCTCACAACATGGCTTGTCACTGGTGAGCCTAAAATCTGACCAGCTGTCCACACCGAAACGGAGCTGGTCTTTCTGGCCAGCCATGAAGAGGTCTTCACATTTAATAGCCAGTTTCTTCAAGGCATCCGTATGAAGGCTTCGAATTTTACCCACCACTTCTTCCCGATTATCAAGTCCTCGATAAAGTGCTTGTCTCTGGGGCTTCTGGATGCTTCGTCCGTGTCTGTAAGAGGGACCACGCCGGCTGGACAGAGACTCCATACTATTGGAAAATCTGTCCTTAATACTGAGAGTGGTTAGGCTGGAGATGCTGTTTGCTGCTGAGGGGAAATGCCTCTCCTTGTGCAAAGGTCTATCCAAAGAGTCGTAAGATTCAATGTCTAGTCCCTTAAGTTCATAACTGACGGAAGAGCCAGCACTGCTGGCATCCCAGTTGGGATCGATGTCATAGGTGGGATTAGCCACAACACAAAGACTAGTTTCCAAGGATTTTTGGAGGTCTTTGGAGATTGGCTCTGTATTGGCTCTTATAATCATTTTCTTTGGCAGTGGGGGTGGTGTGGGCTGGGAAGCATTAAGTGTTTCTTGGTCTGTTTTCCCACCAAAGGCAATGGCGTCATCCAAAGCTCCCTTAGGCTGCCGAGGATGCTTGGGAGGTATCATGGCTGCTCTTGATTGCCCTGGGTTGTTTTATAAAAAAGAAAGGAAGAAAAATAAAAATTAAAGTTTCATTTTTGTACATAATTGAAACTTAAGCAGAAATAAGTGAGGTAGGCATAAAAACACAATGAACTGATACTGTAATTCAAGATGGGAGAAGAAGGCAACCAAGGAACAAATTGTTAAGGTATGAATCCACAATTTGGTGAGACAAGCAAAGGAAATGATGTCTCAGCATTTCTGGGACATTGGGCTTTGTTTTCAAAAAGGAATCCAGATTCTCTACCTCCCAACGTGACATTTACCACAACTAGAACACTAAGGAATTATAGATACTGTGCATTGTGACCAAGCAGAGACAATACCATTTTCAGATAAGGAAAATGCTTGGGAACAACTGAAAATTTGGGACTGCTAGATGAATGCTCTAAAGATGCTACTCTTTTCTTTCACCTTCATTCCAAACTTACATCGTATTGTATATATAGCACTTGTCATTTTTAATCCAACACATGAATATAACTTTATAAACCATATTAATTTTATTTCACTCTGGAGATGGAGTCTGGCACTACTTAAATTGGTTTATGCATAAAATTCCTCTGATTGTGGTAAGAGGAACAGTATATACAAGCAGTCAACTCTTATTTCAAATATCATTCACAAAATGCTATGTGATTCTCTTTTATTTGGTGGAGGGCATTATAAATGGTGATTCTAAGAGACGTTACTTTTGAATGTCTCTTATAAGCCCTAATTATAAAATCAATCATCTCTGCTTCCTTTCAAGCATTTGTGCACAGAAGAAAAATAAATGTGTGTGATCAACGACATCTTCAGTGCTTATTGTCTGAAGGAGAGGCAGCATTGTTCTTTAAAGACATAAATATATTATGAAACTTTCATAAGAGCTATTATATAGTAGTGTTAGAAAAATGAAAAATGAGGGGACTGAAGAGATATTGCAGCAGTTCAGGTGCTTGCCATGCATGCAGCCAACTTGGGTTCAATCCCTGGCATCAGATATGGTTCCCCTGAGCACTCCCAGTAGTGATCCCTGAGCACAGAGCAAGGAGTAAACTCCGAGTACTACTCAAACAAACAAACAAACAAACAAACAGAAAAGTTAAAATAAAGTATGCAGGTGTGCACTCAGTATCTCATAATTAGAACACAATACTGTTAGGGATAAATTATGTCCCCTCTCCAATCTGTTGGAGAACTAACCCCTTGGTACCTGTATAAATTTTTTTTTGACTTAGTTAAGTCTTAGTTAAGGTAATCAAACTAAGACAGGAGACCCTGCATGCCTGATTCAACATGACCGTGGTGTGTGAAGAAGAGATACACAGGGAGGTCCTATCTGGTCACAAAAGCAGAGAAGAAAGTCACGGAGCTGTAAGCCAGGGAACGGCAGGAATTGATGGCACCACCAGGTGCTACAAAAAAGGGAAGAAAGGATTCTGCAGAGAGTCAAGGAGGGAGCCTGGGCTGGCTATTACCTTGATTCCTAACCTGTGAGAGGAAAAAAAGAATCCTATGTGTTTTAGTCACCCTATTTGTGGTAATTTAAATAATGGAGCTGAGAAATAATCCATGCTGTTGCTGTTAATCAGATAGTAGACATTAAGGGGTCATTGTGAAGATGATAACGAGTCAAAATGATAGTTTGTTTTGTTAAAATCATTTCTTTATAGCCATGCCAAAGTTAAGTATCTATACAAACTGTAACTGTAATAACAATTTATTCTACTTCCTATGCCTATTGACTATCTTAAACAATACCGAATGGGGCTGAGCGATAGCATAGTGGGTAAGGCATATGCCTTGCACATGGCCGACCCAGGTTCGAATCCCAGCATTCCATATGGTCCCCCAAGCACCGCCAGGAGTAATTCCTGAGTGCAGAGCCAGGAGTAACCCCTGTGCCATGTGTGATCCAAAAAAGCAAAAGAAAGAAAGGAAGGAAGGAAGGAAGGAAGGAAGGAAAGAAGAAAGAAAGAAAGAAAGAAAGAAAGAAGGAAAGAAAGAAAGAAAGAAAGAAAGAAAGAAAGAAAGAAAGAACACCTAAAGTTTTATGGGGCTGGAGAGATAGTACAGTGGGTAAGGTGCTTCTCAGATACATGTCTGATCCAGGGTTGTTTACCCACAATCCATAAGGCTCCCTGAACTTACCAGGAGTAAGTCCTGAGTACAGCAGGGCATGGCCCCAAAACAAACAAAAGAATACCAAAAGTTTAAAGAAACCATGATAATATATTTAGTGAATTAAAATTTAAGAAACTTCCTTCACCAGAGGTATGCAGAAAATTTTTTTTCCACAAGGAACAGTTTATGTTCCATATCAACTAAAATGTGTATTTATATATAGACAGAATG
>JAOXYA010000001.1:1010989-1021368 GCA_028565675.1 Sorex palustris
TTCATGCACAATTCAATCAGCTAATCAGTGGCTGAATAAATAGCAGTACTCCTACAAAAAAAGGAAAAAAAAATAAAAAAAAATAAAACATAAAATTCTTATTATAAGGGCTGGATTACAGTAAGGAATGTGCTTGTCTTGCATGTGGTCCACCCAGGTTTAACCCCCCAAAACTGCCTATGGTATTCAAGCACTACTAGGAGTGACCCTTAAGCACAGAGCAGAAGTAAACCCTGTGTATCACTGGTTGTGGCCCAACCAAATTCTCATTACAAGGTACTTATGGCTATTTGTGTACATTTTCTCCTTTTCTTGCTCACTATTCTTAGCTCCCTGAAAGCAAAAGACATTTCTCATTCACTCCTGTCCATGCATGCTTCTTGAACAAAGAAATAAATGGTACTTTGTTACCTGGTTTAACTTAAAATAACTCTGAAAGGGACAGGAGCAGTCAGACAGAAGTGGCAAGTGACAAGTAACTAGATGAAGCAATGGGGAGGGCGGGCAGTGGGGAGGGGGAGGAGGAAAATAAAACTGAATGAAATTATTCAAAAAGCAAACAGGTCGATAGATGTTGCCGACACCACTGATTCTATTCTGGGAACAGAACAGCACCTTGACTGACATTGACACTAATTATTCCAAGAGAATGTTAGGTTATATTCTGTACTCTCTACTCAAGAAGGCAAAGAAACAACAAAGATATTAAAAAGCGTGTTGAAAAGATATTATTTAAATATTTTTCTATTATTTAGGAGCTTGATTATAGGAGAAACAATCCTCATAAAAATTTGGAAAATAACCAAAGAGAGACAAAAGAAGGACAAAATCTCATATATGAATCCCACACTAAAATAAATGTAAGCTGTAGTAGCAATTATTCTAACTAAAAACAATGCTCAAGCTCACAGATACCAAGAAAATTTGGCCAACTGGAATTCTTTTTTTAAAGGGCAGAGGGGGGGGGAGGTTTACTATAAGTTATCATTCAACTCTTTTTAATTTGACTAGAGAATAATAGTGGGGGAGAAGATGAGAAAACAAGGATCTAAAAAGAAAAGAGAGGAATGGAGGTGAAAGAAAAAGGGAATTAAAAATAAAAGGGAGGGGTGTGTGTGTGTGTGTGTGTGCGTGTTTGTAAAATCAAGAGAAAGGAAGCATATCCCCTCACGCACCCCCGCACCCCCCCAAAAATACCAGAGAGAAAGCCTTATACATCCTTATATATGGCCAGAGGAGAAATAGTAGAAAACGGATGGCTCTTCTTTCATTCTCCCCTCGCCTGACTTCCTCTGTTCTAAGTGACTTCAGGCTGATGTGTGTACCCTTAGATGCAAGTGGAATTCCAATCAAGTCCTCCTACACATATACTTTATATCAACACAATCCTGTTAAAAGGATTATAATTGGTGTGCACCATTCCCTGCAATTTCAACATTTAAAAAATGAATAGTCTCACTAAGGACCAGATGGTGACATGTACTAATTAATCAGGCCTATTCAATGAATGAGCATATTAAAATGAACGTACCTATTAGACATGTGTTGCCAACGCTTCATCTTGAGGAAGCCTCCCCTTAAATGGATGCCCAGAGAAAGTGCAGATTTACTGTGCAATACTCACAAGTGTCTTCTGCAATTATTTGCAGCAGCAATACCATCACTCTTGCATCTCCCTTTAGATCACTCGATGTTTCATGCTAAGTAGTCCGTAAGCCCTGCTATTCCTCTATAATCTATTTAACCTTCATGAATAAGAGCTATCTGAACATTGGGCTTACTGTTTTTCTACTAAAGGGGAGACTTTACAAACTTACCAAGGTCATTTGTTAAAAGGACAACAGGTGAGGCATAGATCAAAGAAACTCTTGATCTTGGTCCTCAACTGCCAGGTGGTGAAAGCCTTAGCATCCTTAGCTGGGAAAAGAAAACAGTGCAAATGGAAATCCAGCTGCTGTGTGTGTGGCAGGCCACCAGGGCCTCATTTTCTTTAAATATTGTTAGCACTGGAGAGAAGGTACAAAATACTACTAGGTTCTTTTTTCTTAAAGAAAGAAAATTCATGTGTTTTCTTAGTACCTCTTATTCATCACTTCTACTTTAAATTATCGTTGGATCACCTCAATTCTGAATATATTCTAATAATAGAGAATTCCCCAAATCTCTTTAGACTTACTAAGGAAGACTAGGTTTCTAATTTGCTGAAGGCACTGAAAACCAAGCAGATGATTTGGTATGAGAGTAACAAGGGCGCAGACAAAGCTGATTTGGAGAGGAAAGGGGGTATTGTGAGACAGCAGAGATTATCTATCTGGTACACAGCAGGCAATGACAAATAGTTCTCTTCCTGAGAACAATATTATAAATGGTAGGGGAAATTTTAGTTTGCCCAGTAAAAAATAAATTGAGGGCCAGAGATAGCTCAATAAGTGTTCAACATGATTTATATGTGGGAAGTACAAGTTTGATCTTTGGCACCACATGTTCCCCTGAGGAGTTACCCAAAGGCCTGGAGAGATAGTACAGTGGATAAGGTGCTTGCCTTCCAGGCAGCAGACCCTCGTTCCATTCCCAGCACCACAGGTCCCTTGAGTCCTACCAAAAGCCATCCCTGACCTCCCTGCAACTCACCCATCAATATGGAAATATATAAAAGGGAAACTAACTGAAGATAAGTCTCAATATGGTGATCCTTTAATTTGGACATTCTGGTAGTAAATGTAACTTGGGGACATATCTTTAAATTTTAAGGCAAGATATATTACTTTCCAAAAAAAAAAGCTTAGAGAAAGAGTTTTAATAAATCTGTTCTTACGATTTATGGCACTGATTATTGCTTATAATCAGAATATTACTCAGAATAATTTTTAGGAAAGGGCAATCCAAGAATAGAGACAAAATTTGTAGTTAAATATCTACCTTCTAACAAAGTCCATCTAAATTTTCTTTCCCTGAGCTCCTGCCTAAAATTGAGAGGAGGAATTCAAGCGGAGCTGACTTACTTTGGACATAATTAAACATCCAAAATAACACAAACACTTTCAAGAGATTTCTGTGCAATGACTTAATACTTTTTAAAAAATACAGTGGTAGGGCGTTTGCCTTGTGTGCAGCCAGCCCGGCTGAGCCGGGTTCGATTCTTCCGCCCCTCTTGGAGAGCCCAGCAAGCTACCGAGAGCATCTCGCCCGCGCGGCAAAGCCTGGTATGCTACCCGTGACGTATTCGATATGCCAAACACAGTAACAACAACTCTCACGATAGAGACGTTACTGGGCCCGTTCGAGCAAATCGATGAAAAACGAGAGGACAGTGACAGTGATTTTAGTTCAATAAATCTTGGGGAATTTTTATTATTTAAAATTATTTATTTCTTTTATTATCATTATTTGGGAGGGAGTTTGGGGCACACTTAGCAGTGCTCTGGGCTCACTCCTGGTTTTACATTTGGGAACACTCCTGGTGCACTCAGGGACCAAAGAAGGTGCCAGGAATTGAAGCTGGGTTGGCTGCATGCAAGGCAAGTGCCTTATCCACTGTACTATCTCTCTGGTTTTACTTAATTTTTTTCTTCTAATTTTTCACTCTTAAGCCACTCCTTTTATCTTATCTTAATCAGTAACTACTGCCATACATCATAAATAAATTTATAAAATAAGAATATTTTGTGTTTAATAGATAAGTTCTTTTAAGTGTCCTGTGGTCTAAAAATAGATAAAAATCCTAGCAGACAGGATACCCAAAGCAGCCACAACAGCAAGCTCAAACAGATCAAGGGAACTATGTGTGGGAGGCAGGGAGATGGTTAAAGGCTGGAATGCATGCCTGGGCCCTGGTCTGATCCCCAGCACTGCATGGCTCCCGAGCACAGCTGCTGCATGCAGCACTAGCAGCTCCGAGCATCACTCAAAGGCCTTCAAACCAAGAGACCAGACAAACAAAAGGAACTATGTTAGAAAAATTGGTTAGTTAGAGAGAAAGCAATGACTTCTACAGCCTAAGTTGATTGGACAGCTTTCAGGCTGCTCCAAAAAAATATCTATTTTTAAGTTATGAAGAGTATGATTGGTTATTATTCCACAAACCCAGATGAAAAGAGAGAAAACACGATTCACTGAAAATGTAGATACCAAGAATGAACATGGAAGACATAAAAAAAAATTTAAAAAAGGGCATGGCACTGCCCACTCCTATTTCACAGGTAGCTCTAATTAGAAGACAGTATGAATAGCAGAATGTAAGATTAAAACCATCTCTGACAAAAAGCAAATGAGTCAGATACACAAAAGAAACAAGTGTGGTCTGCGCACAATCATCTAGCATGGTCAGCATTGAACTGTCTACTTCTGGTTCTGTCTTTAAGACACAACTTTGAATCAGCCATTCAAAGGAAGGAAGGCAGAAGGGGAGAAAAGGAAGAAAGGAAGGCAGGAAGGCAGGAAGGGAGGGAGGGGGAGAGGGAGGGGGAGAAGGAAAAATAATCCAGGCAAAGATTTTACATTCTCCACAAAAACTGACTCAAAATGGATCTCTGATTCTAAATGTAAAATGCAACACTATAAAAGTTCTAGAATACAGACAAAATCTAGATTAGTTTGGGTTTCGCTATAACATTTTAGACACTACACAAATGGCACGCATTACTGAATAAATTGATTCACTGGACTTGATGAAAATAAAAAAACTTATGCTCTGTAAAATGTAATTTGGGTGAAGAGAAAAAAACAAAGGTTGCGGCACTTGCCATTCGTTCATGTGGCTGTTGCTCCAATGATGACTCAAATCCTGTCACTGCATCTAGTTCCCTGAGTAGCACTAGGTGTGGCCCCTTATCATACCACCAGGAGTGGCAGGTGAGCACAGAGCTGGGTGTGGCTCCTGAGAACCACTGACTGTGCGCCTCCTCCACCCTCAAATATAATGTCAAGAAAATTAAAAGACAAGCCATATGTTGGGAGAAAATATTTGCCAGAGATATTTGAAAAAAAAAACATGATCTCTAAAAAATAAAAAGAACAAAGAACCCTTAAAATGTGACACACGTGGGACCAAGTTAGGCTGACATACATGTCTGCTACTTTGAAATCAAAGACACAGCACTAAGTTGTTCCCCCTAGACTTTTTAAGCACAGTTGGTAAGAAAATCCATTAAGCAAACTCTGCCAACCACCTAGAAGCTTTTTGTTATCCTTAAAGCTTCTATCTACTGGATGACCATGCAAGGACTCTGACTACTATCATGGATGTCATACCTCTAAGTCACAGAATAATTCTAAGGGGTAACTATTATTCTAACAAATGAGGAAGTAGGGATTTGAAGGGATTAAGATTCTAGCCCAACACCATATAGTTTTAAAGTAGCAAGGTAAGAACCCAGTCCTGACTAACTTCAAAGTGCCACTGAATTCCATTAAATCATGCTGTCTCTAATGTTCCTTGACAATCATTGCAAGCTCTTTGCTGAAATACTTTTCCAGTTTCTAATTTCAGCATATCCCAGTCCACTCTGTATTTGGTTACTCTCCTAGCTAAAGCCACGAGTAGTGCTGGGAAACTAGTATCTTCATTCTCAATATTGCTTCCCTGGACCTACACTGACTATGCTAGCAGCTTTTTCTTTGCGTGAAGGTAATTTTTCCTTATTAACTAACATGGTCATTTCCCTTTCAACTCTATTAATTGACACACATTAACCAGTCAGAGGTTTCCTTCCTAAACTTGATCTTCTTTTTAGGAAAAAAAAATTACTCAGTGGTCCCTGGAATTCTAACTTCTTTAAGCAAACAAATAGAAAAAAATCATATAACAACAGGAATAATTTCAACTCACTTTTGAAAACAGTGAACTAGACATCTATGAATTCTAGAACATGTAGTTTATAGGAAAAACACAATGTCCCTTCTGCCCAAGAAAAAGCTAGAATGACTTTAAAGAAATTCTAGCTGTTGTTTAGTATGAGATAGTAAATAAAACAATTTAAAAATGATGAATTGATGTCTAACGGGTGAAAAACTGGTTTTGTTAAGATAGAAAATGTAGCTGTGGAGAACTTAATCTATTGATAAAAATCAAAGTAATGACTAAAAATTCATGAGTAATTATTAAATAATACACGCCCTTTATCAGCTCCATTATTACTTTGTGTAGCAGCTATAGAGCACAGGGTTGGATAAAAAGTATTCTTTGTTATTCATTTCTGAAGTACTATCTTCTTTCTATTGCTACAATCTAAAATAAGTAAAAGTTAAGTATTAGCTCTTGCAAATAAATTTACAGGACATATTCAACTACTTATTGGCATAATGGAAAAAATAAGAAACCAATGTTGAAAAAATTTCTACATATAGGAAGAAAATAAATTAAAAATCAGATAAAAAAAAGCCTATTCTAAAATAACTTTTTTTCTTGAACCTAGAACTCCAGCATGCAAAGCATACTCCAAACCATTGAGTAATCTAAGATACTCTTTTACCCTTCTGTTTTTAACATAAAATTAAAAAGTTATAACATGTAATATAGATTTTGGGGGTGTTTTGGGGCCATACCCAACAGTGTTCAGGCCTTACTCCTGGCTCTGTACCCCGTGATCACTCCTGGCGGGGCTCTAGGACAATATGGGGTGCCTGGAATCAAATCTAGGCTGGCTGTGTGCAAGGCAAGTGCCCTATCCTCTGTAATATTTTTCTGGCCCCAATACAGAATATTCAAAATTTTCCATATACCCTCAACCACTGAGTCTAAACACTAGCAAAGAGGGATTTTCAAACTACCAAATAAAATTCAAAAGTGTATGCTATTTTTATCCCATTTCTTTATCCTTCAGGAAAAAGATGATTTTTTTTTTTAACTAGAAACTATCAAACCAGCTAACAGATGGCAAGGGCATTGAATCAAATCTAATTTGGGTTGAATTCAAGTTTGATTACCTGGAGACAAGAAAGCAATTTACCTATATTAACATCAAATGCTTAATGTTGATAAAAATGTTACAAAAGTATGATCTACTTGAAAACTTTCTGAGTCCCCTCAGGCTAACAAGTTATAAAACTCTAGCAGAATCACAAAACCTTTTGCTTCAGGATAAAGATTTACCTAATGCTGACTTACCTAATACTACTTTCTATGAGATGATGAGAGGATAAAATAAGATCTTTAAATTTTCAGGGATGGTGGTGGAGGAGAGATAGTACAGGGGATAAAGCACTTGCCTTGCACACAGCCAACATGAAGATTGCAGTACCAGGTGCAAACTCCAAGCACAGCCAGGTGTGGGCACAAAACAAAGCTTTCCCCGCCCCCTGCTTTTTAATTTGGTAGGTAAAATAATGGTCCAGCAAAGATGTCTATAAATTAATCCCTGAGACTTGCAGAAATGTCATTTTATATGACAATGCAGCACTGTAGCACTGTCCTCCTGTTGTTCATCGATTTGCTCGAACCGGCATCAGTAACATCTCTATTGTGAGACTTGTTACTGTTTTTGGCATATCGAATACGCCACGCGGAGCTTGCCAGACTCTGCCATGCGGATGGGATACTCTCGGTAGCTTGCCAGGCTCTCCGAGAGGGACAGAGGAATTGAACCCGGGTCAGCTGCGTGCAAGGCAAACAAACGCCCTACCCGCTGTGCTGATAGCTCCACCCCTGCAGATGTAATTAAATTAGAATCTTGAGGACAGTCCTAAGAATTATCTGGGTTAGTTTTAACGAGAGGGTCCTTGAAAGTGAAGAGGAAAATAGGAGAATAAGAGCAAGGGATATGACAGGAGAATGATTTTGAAGATGGAAATGAATCATAAGACAAGAATGTGGGAAGCCTTGAGTTGGAAAAAAGCAAGCAAAACAATTTTCTCCTGTAAAGCTTGCGGAAGAAACACAGTCTTGCCAAAAGCTGACTGAGACTAACTTCAGGCATCTGACCTACAGAACTGTAAATTAATAAATTTGTGTTATTTTAAACCACTAAGTCTGTGGCAATTTTTTATAGCAGGAATATCAAAATAATTTACTGTGTTTAGTCTTAGCTCTGACATCCTCACTAAGTGTTCTTAGTTATTTATGTTTCTTAATTTTAGTTTCCTGATCTGTAAAACTGGGATTAACACTATAAACTGATGGATGCTAAAGAGAATACCTTCCGAGTGTTACTGAGTAAATGTCTAAAAACATTTTTAAAGCAAAAAACGCATTAAAATGCAATATTTTTAAAAAAAAACCTTTATGCAACTCATAGTTTCCACATACACAAGAAATGTACATGAAAACGTCTACCACAAAGTTACTGGGAATACACTGATGTAAAAGTCTGTTTTTACAGACAGTTAAGAGTTGAAATTCTTTTAGATCTCAAAGTTCTAGATGGGAAAAGCAGGATGTTTGCAATTCAACACCCCAAATCAAATATTCAGTATAAGGTCAAGACTTGAAATGTGGGGACAGATTGCTCAGTGATAAAACCTTGCTCTACCCCCACCCCACCCCAACTGCCCACAGGTCAACAGTCCTGTCCCATATGCCGGAGTATCATCTAGGTCTTAACTTCTGCTGCTTCTTTTATTTTCCCCCTAATTTTTAATTTAAAATTATTTTTATTTAGGTACCATGATTTACAAAAACATTTCAGGCACACGTGTTCCAACTGCAATCCCACTGTCAGTGTCCCTCTACCAATGTCCCCAGGTATCCCTCTACCTCACCTCTGTAATAGTCAGGTTTGTAAGTTTAATTATTGTAGTATGGGTTCCATGCTTACAGCCATATTTGATCTTATGGCTTAAATAATTAGAGATCCCATGACTCTATACCACCAAGGTGTTCAAGGCCCTGCTATTTTCTCCTATATGACCTCCAAACTGCCTCTTCTTACTTCTACTCCCTACCCCCGTTCTCTTTCCATCTCTCCTTCTCTGGCCTTTCCACCTCTGCAATCCAGAGCCAATCAAAGGTCTGTCCACTTTTGATACTTATGCTCCTCTGTCATGTTATTCTATACATCACATATGAGTAACAACATTCAATATTTGTCCTTCTGACCTATTTCACTTAATACAATATCCTCCGGTTCTAGTGAAATGTATAATTTCATCATTCCCTCTGACTGCATAGGATTCTATTGTACACAGATATCTCACTCTCATTATCCATCATCTGCCATTGGACATCTGGGTTGATTCCATATTCTAGGTATTGCACTAAGTGCTGCAATAAACAAAGGTCTGTGAGGTATCACCTCACACCAGTGAGAATGACATATATGAAAAAGACGAGAAACAACTTGTTTTGGCAGGGATGTGACAAAAATGGAACTTACTGTATCCCTCCCACATGGCAAAGCCTGGCATCAAATCCCCGTGACATATTTGAAATGCCAAAAACAGTAACAACAAGTCTTACAATTTGTTGTGAGATATTACTGGTGCCCGCTCGGGCAAATTGATGAACAACGGGAGGACAGTGCTACAGTGCTACAGTGCTACTGTAGGTGAGAATGTTGTCTGGTTCAGTCACTATGGAAAATGGTACAGAGATTTCTCAAAAAGATAAGAGAGCTGCCATAAAACCCAGTGATTTCAATCTTGGTCTCTACCCCCCAAGACACAAAAATGTTCATAGATCTTGTGATCTCATACAGGATCATGTAACTGAAAAAGGGGGGGCGGCGAAGAAAGGGGAGATGTCACAAAATTCTGGCAATGGTGAAAGGTTTCTGAATGGTCAGTCCCCAAAATAATTAATTAGTCGTTGACACACAGCAACTAAATGTGAACAAGTACCACAACAGAAGTGTCTGATACCAAGTCATCATAGCCACCACCAAAAAGTGGGGGAGGGGAATAAAAATTAAAAATTAAGTCAAGACCCTGGTTTGATTTTATTCTCAGGCTTTTTTGTCTTCCAGAAAAATATGACTTTCCATAGTCAAAGGTAAGCTAGAAGACAGATCCCTATGATCACATGACTTGACTAATAAATCTAGAAAGAACTGAGATGATATGGTTTGCAACTTATACTAAGACAGTTCATGCTCGAGACAGGTTACTCCCTGGGTTTTCTATCTCCAGATATGTCCTATTTTGTTACCGTAGGGATTAACAACTGTGGCCCGTGAATCAAATTTGGTCTACCATCTTTTTAGGTAAATAAAGTTTTATTGAAATATAAGCATACCATTATATATATGTAAGGAAAGGAAGTTTTGATCATAATGTGATCATAATTTGTTACTATATTAATGAAAAATATTTTCTCTACTGAATTAATATTAATTAAGCATTAATTAATATTTACTGAATATCTTAATCTACTGGCTCTTCACACGCTACCTGTCTGAATGCAAGGTTCCATCCCAATGGAAAACCAGCAGGACTGTACTACTGTACAA
>JAOXYA010000001.1:1053405-1071138 GCA_028565675.1 Sorex palustris
ATGTGGCCCAAAAATCAAACCAAAATATATATATATATATTAAATTCTCTTCTAGTGAAATGAGTTTAAGCTTAATCTGTTTGTTGACAATTGAAGATTTGCCAGATATTCATAATTATTCTCATGTCACTGAAATTGGGAGCACATAAGGGTTTATAAATGTTGGCTTCTGAGTGTGACTAAATAAGTACCTGAATTTCATAATCCTTTGCTTGCTTGTTACTGCAAACTCTGGGTTGTTTTTTGTTTTGTTTTGCTTTTCTGTAGATCACAGACTCTGGACTAGTGAAAAAATGTAAAGAATATTGAAGTTCTTCCTAGAGTACAGTAGTTTTATATAAATCTGGTATATTGTAGTTATAAAAAAGAGGGTATAGGAGATTTGAGTTTAGGGAATGCTGCTGTACTTAACAAGTCTTTCTAAGGAAATGGCAAATATAGAGACTATATTAAATAAGTATAACCTAGTCCTTTTATGTTTATTTCTAGAGAGGGGAAAGAGTGGTTTTATTTTGTCAGGAACACAAAGCTACTAAAGACAACTGTTTATTTACTTATAAAACAAACTTACCTGCAAATTTCTAACTGGTGGGCTCCTTCTCCCTGGTATTTACTTAAAAATCATACTCTTAGTAATATATGATGATGAAGATAAAATATAGTTTAAGCTATATTATAGCTTATAATATAGCTGAAGAAAGAGTTGGGTTAACTTTCTAGCTTTCAGTCTTTCTTGGTTATGCCTTATTCATTTTAACGGTTCTGTCTACCAGCATGGTTAGAAAAGAGTACAGTCTTTTTCTTCTATAATGTCACTATCTGTAGTATTATATTTTGTTCTGTAAAGAGTTTCTGACTATTTAGATAAGAGAAACCTTATCACACTAAGAAGAACTGCTCATTTTTTGTTAGTGGCTTAATGACCATCATGTAATAAGACAATTCTGGAACATAGGAATGGAATTGCTCTCTCTTTGCCTATTAGAATTTTGCCCTGTAGCTCAATTTCACTGCTCCGAGAGGGCCAGGTGGAAGATTAAGGATGAATTGGTATAAGTGCTTTCTGGTATTAAAAAAAATAAATAAAGAATGTCTAGCTAGTGATAAAACAACTGTTTTTCTATATCAAGGATACTATCTTGTTAACAGTTGGTCATTCAAGTTCAAAGATCAGAAATTGAGATCACTTTTTGAACTAGAGTAAGTGAGTTTAATAGTAAATTATTATGTGTACTGTTTCAGAAAACAATGAATATAGTGTACTGATTGTGAAATTTTTATTTTGGCTTTGGTTTTTGAACCACACCCCATGGTGCTCAGAAGTTACTTACTCCTGGTTCTGTACTCAGGGATCATTCCTGGTGGTGCTCAGGGACAATATGGGATGCCAAGGATTGAACTCAGGTCAGCCATATGCCAGGCAAACACCCTGCCTACTATGCTATCTCTCTGGCCACTGTGAAATAAAATTTTACCCTAAGTATTTAGGTTTTGGTGCCAGAGGTATAGTACTTCAGGCAGGGCACTTGCCTTGCACATGGCTAACCTGGATTCGATTCCATACACCCTATATGGTTCCCCAAACCCACCAGGAATAATCCCTGAGTGCAAAGCCAAGAGTTGCCCCTGAGTACCACTGGGTATAGCCCCCAAAACCAAAAATTAAATAAAATAAAATACTTAGAGTTAGTTTTTTTTTTAATTATGCCTCCTAGAGGGTTGGGAAGACATGTGTCTAGCCTCATGCGTTTATCTCTGGACTTCATTTTTTTCAATGCTTAATAAATATACATAAGGGGGAAAAAGGAAGTAGAAGGAAAATATGTACCTGCAGTGCTGAACTTACTCTGCTCTGACTTTTTATTGTCTGCTCTACGTTTTGTTCTCTTTGTATTTCAAGTAAATCACATCACCCAAAACTTATAACCTACTTTACTACAATAGTGCTGACATGTTTTGGGAGCCTGGAAGGAAGATTGAAATTTAACTGGCATCCTGGGATCTCAGTTTAACAGCTTCTTCTACTTTACTTGGTAATGCACATATAATAATACTGAATAGCATTTACTCTCAAGAGGTTTTAGAGTTGATTGCAGCTGAAATGTATTGCAGGAAAGTACAAGATACTGTAATTAAAAGGGTTATGGGAGAGACTAGAAATTACTCTATCTGATAACCTGTTAATTTGATCATCTGAACCGTGTATTTAAATGTGATGTTGTGGAAAAATCATCTCCTTAGTTTGAAATTGAAGAGTAAACTCCATTATCAGCTGTGTAAATTTAGTGTTAAATCTTATGATACTCTTGTATTTAATCTTTCCTTAATAATTGTGTTTTTCATGGACATAGCTGTTTGGTATAGTTTTTCTTTTGTTTACTTAGGTCATGGTTGCATCTTTTTTATTTAGTTTTTATTGATGCTATATAAAATCTTATTAGCAAAGCCAACTAAATCTTGCTCCCCAAAGGGGTAAATTTGTTAGATATTTTATGCAAAAACACAAATGTATGAGTTCTATGTAAAGAAGACTTGGCTTTTAATGTACTTTTTTTTGACCACACCCATTGAGCCCAAGGATCACTCCTGGTGGGCCTCAAAGGACTATATGGGGTGTCCCAGGATCCAAACCCACTTGACTATGTGCAAGGCAAGCACCATGCCCATTGTACTATCTTTCCAACCCCTTTAATGTATTCATTTTTTCTTGGCTTTAAAAAAAAATTTTTTTTTTGGCTTTTTGGGTCATACTCTACAATGCTTATGGGTTACTCCTGCGTTCAGGAATCACTCCTGACAGTGCTTGGGGGACCATATAGGATGCTGTGAATCAAACCCAGGTTAGGTGCATACAAGGCAAATCCCCACCCCACCCCAGAGTGTACTATCACTCTGGTCCCGTAATGTGTTCTTTAAGTTTTCCATATTGTATTTCTATATTAAGATTCCTTTTCCTGATCCCAAAACCGGTACAGGTAGTAGGGCCAAATTTTATTGTTTAAAGGATAAAGCAGAGTCTCTTTACTGTAATAATTCAATATTTAAACATTCAAAGCAATCATAATTTGGAACAATGATGTCTGAGGTAGCTCAAACAGTTATAGAGCATGTTTTGCATGCCAGAGTCCTGGGTTTGTTCTCCAGCCCTGAACACTGCTGGAAATGAACCCCAAACACAGTTCAGGAGTAGCTCCTGCATCCCCGTGGGTGTGACCCAAAGACAAAAAGACCTGGAGACAGTAAGTAACCTCTTGAATGATTTTAAACAAGGAATGACACAAACAATGACATTTGTATTTCAGAATTATTACTGGCAGCTATGTGGAAACAGATTGGTTGCAGGAAGAATAGATGTTGCAGGGGAAAAAGACGTTAGAGTAAGTGAAGAGAAATTAAAGTTTTTGTTTGTTTTGTGGGGGCCACACCTGGAAGTGCTCAAGGACTAATCATAGGGGGGTGCATATGGGGTGTCAGAGATTGAAGCCGGGCCAGCTGCATGCAAAGTGAGTACCCTACCTGCTGTACTGTCTCTTTAGACTCCAGAAAAGTAAAGTTTTTAACTGAGACTAGTAACATAGAAGCTTAGAAGCATAACTAAGAACATAGAAGAAGAGGAAAAAAGATCTGAGATTGGTGAGGGAATGTATGTGATGGTAGGAACAGAATATTAAATTAGTTGGAAAGAGAAATTCTCTTGGTTGCAAGCAGTTATAGTGGTAGCTAGAGGACTGAAATCCCCGAAGAATGAAGAAGATACAAACCTACTTTAAAAATAAAAGTATGGTCCAATAAGATAGCAATGAATGCAGCAAATGCTTTTATGCAGGAACCATGGATTTGGTCCCTAACACCTCATGGTCCCCTGAGCAGCACAAGATGTGGTCCAAAATAAAGAAATAAAAGCACAGAGCACTATTTATATACCTGTAGTGTTTCATGTCACGTCAGTTGGGCTGGAGAGATGCTCAAAGAGTAGTTTTATCTGTACTTAAATGTCACATAATTGAGATGGATACCTAGTGTGCTGAAAGCACGCAGGAGACCAGGATTGACTCCTGGAAATGCAGACTACCCAGGCACAGCGGAAGCAAGCCCTGAGCACTTCCAGGTGTGACCCATAGAGCAAAAACTAAGAATTTCAGGGGCTGGAGCGATAGCATAGCAGGTAGGGCGTTTGCCTTGCATGCAGCCAACATGGCCAACCCAGGTTCGATTCCCAGCATCCCATATGGTCCCTCAAGCACCGCCAGGAGTAATTCCTGAGTGCATGAGCCAGAAGTAACCCCTGAGCATCGCCGGGTGTGACCCAAAAAGAAAAGAAAAAAGCCAGGCTGGAGGAGCATACTCATGAGGTGCTCACTTTAAATGAGGTCCAGATCCTTGTGACCTAAATAAAGGTGGTCATTTCCAGGGACGAAGAGATGGCTTGGTTGGGCCACACATGTGGGAGGCCCTCGTTGCAGTCCCTGGCACTGATGACCTCCTGTGTGCTTGCCATGCACAAAGCCCACCCAGGTTGAACCTATGGTTCCTTGAGCACAGCCAGGAGTTACCTCGAGTCCAGAGGTGGGTATTTTTTTTTTGGGGGGGCTTGTTTTTGGTTTGCTTTTTAGATCACACCCAGCAATGCTCAAATCTTACTCCTGACTCTGCACTCCAGAATTACTCCTGATAGTGCTCAGGGAACCCTATGGGATGATGCGAATTGAACCAGGGTCAGTGGCATGCAAGGCAAACGCTCTCCTCGCTGTACTATGACTCTAGCCCCAACAAAGAGAGTTTTAAAAGAAATTTTTGGCCCAACCTAAAAGCACGTTTTGTAAGCGGGAGCCTAGAGTTCATTCCCAGGATCACACAGATCCCTGAGGACTGCCGAGAGCAACAAGCTCTACCCACAACCCTCCAGAATGTGGCCCCAAGACAAAAAAATTCCAAAGTAAAGGATAAGTGAGGTGAGGATTGTGTTTGGTTTTTGCTTTTCCTTCATGATTACTGATGGCAGTCAGAACCTCCATGTTCATTTTAACTGATTTTTTTTTTTTTTGGTTTGGAGCCATACCCAGTGGTAACGGGGTGGGTGAAACCACTCCTAGCTCAGTGCTCAGGTGTTGTCCCCAGTGGTGCTCCATGAACATAGTTTGTTGAACTCTCAGGTCCATACATGATGTTTTTGTTTTGGGTCACACCCAATGCTGCTCAGGCGTTACATCCTGGCTCTGCACTCAGGAATTACTCCTGGTGGTGTACTCCAGGGGACCATATGGGATGCCAGGGATTGAACCTAGGTCAGCTGTGTGGAAGGCAAATGCCCTACCTGTACTCTCTCCAGTCCTCAGGTTCATTTTTATTATTAATTTATATATTGGGGGAAGGGGCTTGACCTCATCTAGCACTGGTAGGGGTCATTCTGTGCCCAGGAGTGACCCTCCTGGCACTTGGGAATTCTTCTTCTGTGGTACCAGGGATCAACTGGGTTGGCCATATGCAAGGCAAGTGCCTTTTCCTACACCTTAACTACTGTACTAGCTCTCCAGCCTATCCCTGTTCAATTTTGAACATTTGTGTCTGAGGCACAGAATTGGCGTAGTGGGCATGTGGGTTTAACAGGGCATGTCCCACCCCCCCATCCCACCCCGGCCACATTTTAGAGCCACAATCTGCCATACTCTTACTCTGCGCTCAGGGACCATTCCTGGCAGGGCCTGGGGTTGAACCTGGGTCAAACTTGTGCATGGCAAGCACCCTCCCCACTGTACTAATGCTCTGACCCCAAAGGGAGTATTCTTATTTGGGGGGTACACCTGGTATTGCTGGGGGCTGTTCCCAGCTTGGTGCTCAGGGATTGCTCTCAGCAGTGCTCTGGGAACCATGAAGTCTTAGGGATCGAACCCAGGGCTTGGAGACACAAAGCATGAATTCCGGCCCCCAGGACCAACTCCTTTTTCCCAGGGCGAAGTGTTTTGGCTGCTCCCAATGACTTGATTTAATCCGCCCTAATGGATCAGTAGGATCTGAATTATATCTAAGATGCTAAGGGATCGTCACACAAAAAGGGGTGGAGGAGGGATGGAAGCAGGAATGGAAGCAGGAAAAAAAAATCAGGAATTTTTTCTGGTTCAGTGTGACTTCAGCAAGAAAGCCTTGAGAAAATGTATTGCAACAATTAGCAACTCAGTGTCAAGCAGTCAAGGGGTGGAAAAGCTGTTCATTCCTCCAAGTTCGATTTTCTTCCACAGGACACTGCGAAACTTTTGTTCTTTTCCACATTCTGCATGTTGGGGGCTGGGGGGGAGCCTCTGGATTTTGTTGGAAGAGGGTTTTTACACGTTGCAACTATTAATTGCACACTCATAAAATCACAAGATCCCATTTTCTTCCCTGCATCTTGCTCAGTTTCTTGGCCTGGGGTGGGACCTGGTGATTAGTTGATGTTCTGGGAGTGGAAGGGAGGGTTGGCATAGAGGGAAACTCCCAGGCAAGGCCTTCAGCTCTGGCATGGCCTTGAGAAACATTACTTCCTTCAGCACCCACTCCAAGCACTGGGCTTATTCTGCTTTTTCGGGTGCACCCATATAGGATGCTGGGAATTGAACCTGGGTTGGCCACGTGCAAGGCAAACACCCTACCTGTTGTGCTATATCACTCCAGCCGCCCCCCTGAAATGGATTCTTGAGACTCCATTTTCTATTTGTAATACCTATTATTTTTTTGTTGTTTTGTTATATGGGGTCAGGCCCAGCAGAGCTCAGGGCATACCCAAGCTCTGTGCTTGGAGGTTGCTCCTGACAGTGCTTGGGAGACCCTGTGGTGCCAGAAATTTGAAACCTGTCTTCGTGCATGCAAAGCATGTGCTCAGCCCTGAGTCATCATCCTGGCCTCCAAAATGTTTGTGTATGGGGCTGGAGTGATAGCACAGCAGGTAGGGTGTTTGCCTTGCACGCAGCTGACCCAGGTTCGATTCCCAGCATCCCATAGGGTCCCCCAAGCACTGCCAGGAATGATTCCTGAGTGCAGAGCCAGGAGGAACCCCTGTGCATTTTCAGGTGTGACCCAAAAAGAAAAAAATAAAAAACAGGCTCCTTGCTGAAGGAATGGCCTTGTCACTGGGCGTGTGTAGGAAATTCGAGGCATGGGGCGTCCCCATGTCTGTCTCCTCTCAGGATGTGGTCAGTCCAGGGGTCCGGCTGTGAGGCTGCCCATCTTCACCTGGGAGTCCACAGGGGCGTGAAGTGTGGGGTCACTTGGGGTGCCCCGCAAGTGTCTCAGCATGGCTGTGTTGTCTTGTCTAATTCCTGAGTGCAGAGCCAGGAGTAAACCCTGTGCATTGCTGGTGTGACCCAAAAAGAAAAAAAAAATGTGTGTGTGTGTGTGTGTGTGTGTGTGTGTGTATGCGCGTTACATATACTTGGCTACTCCGTGGCACTACTTCTTGTTGTGCGTCTGACATCCATCTCTAGAATGTTCTCATCCTCCCAGCCAGAATCTGTTCCTATTAGTCTAAGACTCCCCATCCTCTACCTCTTGCTGCTTTGGTAACCCTGATTCTACTTCCAGTGGCGCTGGGGGCACACGTAGCCCTTGGGATTGCACCCAGGGCGTGCCCCAGTCCTGCTGCATCTCCCGGTTCCACCTCCAATTTTCACTTTTCTTTTCTGGGCCACACCTGGCAATGCTCAGGGGTTATTCCTGATGGTGCTCGGGGGACCATATGGTATGCCAGGGATCGAACCCAGGTCAGCTGTATCCAAGGCAAACGCCGTACCCACTGTACTATTGCTCTGGCCTCTCTAATTTTTACTTTCCTAGGTACCTCCTGTTAAAAGTGGAATCACACAATATTTGGTCTTTTGTGTGTGGCTGATTCTATTTAAGGTTTGTTTTGGGGTTTGGGCGATGCTCAGGGGTTGCTCCTATCTCTGCACTAGGAATCACTCCTGAGAGTGCTCAGGGAACTATATGGGATGCTGGAGATGGTACCCGGGTCAGCCGCATGCAAGGTGAGCACCCCACCTGCTGTACTTCACTTCGGTCCCCTAGCAAAAGATCTTAAATGTTCATCCATATTACAGTAGCACTATAGCACTGTCCTCCCATTGTTCATCAATTTGCTCGAGCAGGCACCAGTAACGTCTCCATTGTGAGACTTCTTGTTCCTGTTTCTGGCATATTGAGTACGCCACAGGGACTTGCCAGGCTTTGCCACGCAGGTGGAATACTCTTGGTAGCTTGCCAGGCTCTCCAAGAGGGGCGAAGGAAACGAACCTGGATCAGCTGCGTGCAAGGCACAAATGCCCTACTTGCTGTGCTATCACTCCGGCCCACCCATATTATAGTACATGTCAAAATTTCACATCCTTTCAAAGCTAGGTTATATTTATTGAGGTTGGATAGTATAATAGGTAAGGTGCTTGCCGACCTGGGTTTGATCCCCAGCAATGCGTATGGTCCCAAAAGCGCTGCCGGGAGTAAGCCCTGAGGTGTGTGGCCCGAACCCTCTTCCAAGTAAAAATGAAAATATACACACATCATATACCTTTATAGTTTAATTTTAAAATGACAGTAACAAATACTTTTCCCTTATTGGGGAATGACACATTGGTTTTCAGTGGAAGGGCCTTAGAAAGTGTTCTGTCCAAATTGAACTTAAAAACTGCGCAAAAGTCATGCAAAGCAGAGAAATGCTTACAGAGATGCATCCACAACGTGGGGCCACCTGCCTTTCTCCTTGGGATGTGGAATTTCTCTCATTTTTGGGGAGTCTGTGGCTTACTCCCCTTGGGAGAAGGCCATGTTCTTTCACTGTCCTCTCTCCTCACAGTCCCTAAACAATTTTACTTTACATAAGTGCCAACAAGGACTGTAGCTGCCTCAGACCCTGGGCAGCATACCCCACGAGGGGCCCTGAGGGGTTCAATCCTGAGGACACGCCCCGGCTGTAACCGCGGACTCCTGCTCTAACATTAGGGTTGAGAGATGTGATCACATTCTCATTGCACCTGGGGGTTTAAATACCTTCACTTGAACTTAGTTAACCCAGGCTTGAAAAACTCATCATCAGTAAAAGTTTCAGGCAATTAGGTCCTACCTCAAAAAAACTGCATTGAAAGATCTTAGCCACATCATAAAAATAATTATTTTTGCTCCACTCAGTGGTACTCAGGGCTTACTCCTGACTTTGTGCTTAGGGATCACACCTGGCGGGGCCTGGGGGGATTATATGTGGTGCCAGGGATTGAACCTTGGCCAGACAGTGTGCAAAGCAAGTACCTTACTGGTTGTACTACCGCTCCAACTCCATAAAAACATTTTTTAGAAAAGCAAGGTGCTTTTTTCTTTGTCTTTTTGGGTCACACCCGCCGATGCTCAGGGCTTACTCCTGGCTCTGCACGCATTACTCTGCACTCATTAATCCTGGCAGTGCTCAGGGGACCATCTGGGATGCCGGGGATCAAACCTGGGTCGGCTGTGTGAGGACAAATGCCCTTCCTGCTGTGCTATCGCTCTGGCTCCAGGTTTCTGACACAGAGAAACACACAGCCATCAAACGCTTCCCCAACTGTATGACAGCCATGAGGTGACAGGGTCTGGCCCAGGTTCACATTGCTCCAGTGGTAGCAGCGAGCAAAAACTGTGACAGAGGACTCAAGGCCACAGCTAGAGGGCAAGCTGTGATTGGCTTCAACTCCTGACAGGAAGAAAGGTGCTGATTTGGAGGAAAAAAAAAAAAAAATCAGAACAAAGCCCAATTCATCTATTTTATAGTCTTCATCCGGAAGCTTAATGAACCGGCTGGATCTTAATCTCAATTAAGATACAATGTTCATGACAGTTTTTCCTTTCTGACCTTTACAAAAATTATGAGGCACACTCAAAGTTTTTGTTGTTTTTCTGTGTTCAGGGATCACTCCTGGCCGGGCCATATGTGGTGGTGGGCATCAAACCCCGGCAAGATGCGAGGAAGCCCCCTATCCGCTGTACTATTTTTCCAGGCCCCTACCCTGAGGATTTCAAGTCGCCACAGAAAAGTACTTTCCTAATGTGGATAGCATGATAGCATGATTATGGGAAGTGAGGCTCATTTTTTGCCAAATGGGCCAGAGGTTCACTGCATCCTTCATCTAGATGGTACTGACAGTGATTCAACCATTAACTTAATTCGTGTGAACACCTGAAGAAACTTTCTCAAATCATAATTTTCGTTAAGGTATGTATATACTGATTTCAGGGAGGAAAATATGTGTGTGTGTGTGTGTGTGTGTGTGTGTGTGTGTGTGTGTGTCTGGAGATGAGGGTGGGCTGCTGCATCCAGCAGTCTCAGGGATTCCTCCTGGCTCTGCACTCAGGAATCACTCCTTCCAGTACTTGGGGAACCATATGGGATACTGGGAAAAGAACCTGGGTCAGCTGTGTGCAAGGCAAGTGCATTACCCAGTGCATTATTGCTCTGGTCTCCTTGGGGAGGAAAATGTGGGTCTTGTCTGTACTATGATTAAGATTCAGGGGCTGGGGAGGTGGCTCAAAGGGCTGAAGTACAAACTTTGCATGGTGGGTTCTGGTGCGTGGATTAATGGGCCTAGGGAGATGGCTCAGCGGTAAAACACGTGCCTTGTATACGTTAAGTCCTGGGTTCAACTTTTCTAAGTTTTTAGTGAGATTCAGGGGTTAGGGGGTTGGAGTGACAGAATAGGACACTTCTCTTGCACCCAGCTGACCCGGGTCTGATCCCTGGCATCTCAAATGGTCCCTCGAGGCCTGTCAGGAGTGATTCCTGAGCACAGAGCCAGGAGTAACCTCCAGTTACTCCCAAAACTAAACAAAACCAGAAAAATTTTAGTCAGATTTAGAGGAAGAAAAAGAAGTCCTTGTTTCTGGTCTGTAAAGAAACAAAGGCCCCAAATCACGAGAGGGTGATCGTGTCAGAGGCCCCGGGAGCGAGAAGCCCAGCTGTGGGCTTACACCTCACGGTTCAGAAGCTGCTCCACAGCGACTCAGAGGCGAGCAAGGCCAAGTGCCAGGGGCGCCACTGCCGGGCACGACAGGTACAGCCTTTGGGCCTGTCACAGCATCTCCGCCTTCTCAACAGTCACTGCTGGTCTGCTTCGGGCCAGTTTCTTGGCTCTGCTGTTAAGGGCAAACTTGGCGCATCTTCTAGCCTCGTCTTGACCTGCTCCCAACCATGGCCCCCTTGCCTTATGTCCTTTCTGGGGCCCCCCTAATCGTGTGCTTGGGGCCCAAAGGGGTCTTGTGGTTCCTGGCTGAGAAATTCTGTCCTAGACTATGTTTCCTGAATACAAACCTCTTCTTTAGGTACCAACAATCAATACGTTTTATACATGTCGGGCTCATAAACAGGTTTAGAAAGATGTAAGGGTCAGAGAGATTTCTGCACAGAGGCCTGGGTTTGATTCTCAGCACTACATAGTCCCATGAGCACTAGCCAGGAGCAGTCCCAGAGCACCACTAGGTGTGCCCCAAAACATTAAAAAAAAAAAAGACGTGAATATATGAAATTTTTTATTTTTTTGGTGAGGAGTATAGTGAGGGGTTTTGAGCCATAGTTGGCGGTGTTTAGGGCTCACTTCTGGCTGTGTATTCAGGGTCATTCCTGGCAGTGCCAAGGGACCCTACTGTGGTGTGCCAGGGCTTAAACCTGGGTCTGTCACATGCAAGGCAAGTGACTTAAAAATTATGAAGAGGTTTCCTCAATAACAAAATTTCTCTTTTTGTGAGAACTGGAGCCATACACTGTGGTGCTCAGGGGGCATCCTTGACTCTGCTCAGGGACCACACCTGGAAGTACTCTGGGGTCCATATGTGGTACTGGAGATGGGGGACAGCTAACTGCCTTCCCTGAGGACTATCTCTCCAGCCTGCATCACACAAATCTTATAATTTTTTTTTCTTTTTCGGCCACACCCAGCGATCCTCAGGGGTTACTCCTGGCAGTGCTTGGGGAACCATATGGGTTGCCGGGGACTGAACTTGGTCGGCCGCGTGCAAGGCAAACACCCTACCCACTGTACTATCGCTCCGGTCCTACAAATCTTATAAATTTAAGCAAAAGCAGAAACTAAGGACCTGGAGAGGAGATACTTTTCTGTTCACTAAAATGTGTGACCTGCAATGCATGGACATTAGTTAAGTAACATCTTTCTTTACATCTGAAATTTAAACTTGCCCGGATCATTAATTCTCCAGAATTAATGATAGTATAGTTTTATAACAGTTTAAAAACCAACTTTCCAGATTTCAACCAATTGAAAATAAGGACCATATACATGCCTGCATGCTTTCAGACAGACATCCCACTCCCGAGCAGAACACATACGTCCACGGACACACGGCAAGCTCATGGGCAGGGATGACGGCGCGCGCCTCTCTCGACCCTGCGGTGCACGTGAGTTGTGGTGGGGGTCAAGAGGCCCTGCCGCAGATCTGCTCGATGTCGTTCAGCTCCTTGGGACAGTCTGCAGAAAGGATGAGAGGCGAGTCCTCAGTCACCACGACGTCGTCCTCAATCCGCACACCCAGGCCACGGAATTTCTCCGGGGCATCTCTGTCATCTTCCGGAATATAAATGCCTGAGAAGCAGAAAAGGAAAGTGTTGCTCAGCCTTCCCCTCACTCTTCCTGGCCCTCTTGGTGGCAGCTCCTGGTAAGGAAGCAGGAAGGCAGGAAGACGGTGCCTTCCTGGCGTGAAGATCACTGGAGTCGACCAGCGAAGCTCCATCTTGTTATAAGAAACAGACAATATGTGCTGGGACTCCCCCAAAAAACTCTTATAATCCCACTGTTTATTGGAGAAGTCAAATTACAGAAACAGTGTGATGTTAAATAGGAAAGTTCTGGGGCTGGAGCGGTAGGGCGTTTGCCTTGCATGCGGCCAACCCGGGTTCGATTCCCAGCATTCCATCTGGTCCCCTAAGCACCACTAGGAGTGATTCCTGAGCCAGGAGTAACCCCTGTGCACCGCCGGGTGTGACCCAAAAAGCAAAAACAAAAACCAAAAAAAAAGAAAGTTCTGGATTTAGAGAGAGAGAGAGAGAGAGAGAGAGAGAGAGAGAAAGAGAGAGTACAGCGGGTGACAGAGCTGCGTTCAATCCCCAGCAGCGCATATGGTCCTCTAAGCACTGCAAGAGATCCCTGAGCAGAGGCAGGGGTAAGCCCTGAGGACTGCTGTGTGTGATGTGGCCCCAAACTCCAAGGGACCCTGAGCTTCCCTCAAAAAAAAAAAAAAGCCATCCCTTCAACACTGGCTTCACCATCCTGTTTCCCCTAGTTTACTTGGGTCAGTCTGGGTGAAAATGATGATTCTCGCCCTGAGGCCACCATGATGGCCCTAAGGGACCAGGGGCCGCCGGTGCTCCCTTACCTGGCTCCACGGTGACCACCATGCCGGGCTGCAGCGGCAGAGACCGAGGAATGTCCGGTGTGTCATGGACATCCATCCCGAGGTAGTGGCCCACATGGTGAGGGCAGTATCTGCGAGCCGCCTAAGATTAAAATGACCTTGGCATTAGTAGAGTGGTGAGGGGGCATCTGGGCAGGCTGAAACTGGTGAGATACAGCTCTTCCCGTTCCCATGGCTGCGTCACTCATCTTTAACCCACCCCTGATAAACCAAGCCCCCATCCCGGGCGTGATCCTGCCAATGTCATGGTAATGAAGTCATATACTTCCATCCTTGCCACTTACTACACTAACACACATCCTAGGAACAACCATGGCAAATGAAAACCTCCCGTCAGGGAAGGACAGGGCTGTGCATCTCACAGCCACTGTAGAGTCAGCACGAAGCATCAAATACCAGAACAACTGTTAGGCACTTGTCAGCTTGGGTATTTCCGTTCGTTCAAGCTCTCCTGGGCGTCTGGAGAGGTAGTGGAGAGGGAAAGGTACTTGCCTTGCATGCAGCAAAACCAGCTTTGATCCCCAGCACCCCATATGGTACCACAAGCCTGCCAGGAGTGATACCTGAGTACTGCCGGGTATGGTCCCCAAATAAAAACAAAACAAACAAACAGCTCTACTGGTCTAAGCGGGACGAAGTTCTGGCTTCTCCCATACTGAAGGAACCTGCAGCCTCAGTCTGAAGGTGGGAGGTGCTATGGGGAGTGTCAAGCCGAGGCTGTCTGTCCTTCCTGAACACCACGGCACTGCGGGTGTAGTGACACTCACTAAAGACGGAGCCCTGAGTGTAGCGCTCAACACTGTCACCGAGGCGACCGGCACTTTCTGCTCCAACCTCTACCCTTCCACCGCTGCGGTGGGAGGATGAAATGTCACCTCCCCTCTTTGTGTCCTTCCCTAGGGCCTGCTGCAGACTTCATTTTATGTTTTCTGGCCAGAGTTAGGGGAGCAACGATCAGAATGTGCCGCCATCTTCTGGAAGGAAAAAGTACTGACTCCCTTTGTTTTGATCCTCGTCCTACCTGAATTCCCTCACACAAGTGAAAGAATCACAAAGCCTGTTTCTATTCTAGACGCAATCTGCTTGGGACAGGTGAGGGCCCAGCACCTGTCGTGCTCCTTAGGACGGGGATCAAAAGGAGTCGGGTACCTTGAAGGCGCCGCCGTCCTGCGTGTCCTTCAGGACGCCCAGCTCTCGGAGCTTCTGTCCGATCAGGGTCAGCATCATGGAGTAGACGTTCTCCAGGCTCGTCCCGGGAGAGCAGAGCGTCAGACAGTCCCTCTGGACCTCGAGCACGGCTTCGTAGAGCTCTGCCTGGGCTGCCGTGAACCTGGGCAGAAGACGAAAGGGTCTGAATGCTGAGTAAGCTCACCTGGTGGGAAGCTGGCTCCTAAGTTTGGCCAGAAACCCCCCGAGGTGATGATTCCAGCGCACAGCTGAAACCCGCATGTTCCTTGTGTCAGTACTGACGGGACGTGCCAGAGCCCGTGGAGCTGGGGTGTCCCTCCGCAGGACGTGAAGCTCACCCCTACCCTTTCCAAAATCAAGAACCAAGACACGAGGGGATGGAGCGATAGCACAGCAGGTGGGGCGTTTGCCTTGCATGTGGCCGATGTGGGTTCAATTCCCGGCATCCCACAGGGTCCCCTAAACACTGCCAGGAGTAATTCCTGAGTGCAGAGGTAGGAGTAACCCCTGAGCATCGCTTGGTGTGACCCAAAAAGAAAAGGAAAAAAAAAAGAAAAAAAAAGAACCAAGACACGAGTCAATAACTTGGTTACTAGCAACTCAATAGTTTCTCATGACCTTCAAGGGGAAATTTCCTAGTGGTGATACTAGGAAAATCATCGGGGAATAAGCTGGTGAGCATGGGACAAGGCCAGCGTCCCGAATCTCTGTTCTTTCTTTTTTTGCTTTTTGGGCCACACCCGGCGATGCACAGGGGTTCCTCCTGGCTCATGCACTCAGGAATTACTCCTGGCAGTGCTCGGGGGACCCTATGGGATGCTGGGAATCGAACCTAGGTCAGCCAGGTGTAAGGCAAACGCCCTACCGTTGTGCTATCGATCCGGTCCCCTCTGCTCTTTCTTGAACTCGAATATAGCCCATTCCCAGCTCAGACCAAGACGCAGCAGGAAGGTACCGTGGGAAGCCCTACCTGCCATTGACAGGCCAGGTGCGGGTGATGTCACTCACATAGCACGAGGACTCACAGCCGCCATCCAGCAGCACCATCTCGCCATCCTGGAACAATAGGACACACAGCAGAACTAGAAGTTGTTCTTTCTTTTTCTCCGTTTTTGTTTTTGGGCCACATCCAGCAGTGCTCGGGACTTCCTCCTGGCTCTGCGCACAGGAGTCACTCACTCTGATAGTGTGATGGTGCTCGGGGGACCATATGGTATGCTGGGGATCGGACTCGGGAGGGCTGCAGGCCAAGCAAATGCCCGACACTCTGAATCTCTCTCTCAAGCTAGATTGTCTCAAAAACCAGATTGTCTAGTTTATTTTATTTATTTATTTTAAAGGTTGTTCAGGAATAGTAGATGACAAAAGAAAAACAAACAAGATTAAAATACAAGGGCCAGAGATATATCCAGGGATTAAAGTGCTTGCTTTGTATTCTGTTTTACAAAACTGACACTGCATATGGTCACTGGGTACCACCAGGACCTTTTCCCGTGCAGAGCCAGGAATAAGCTCTTAGCATTGCTGGGTGGGCCCAACCACGCCCTTCCAGCCCCTCCCCCCCCAAAAAAAAACCCCCAAAACATGGGGCTGGAAATAGTACAGTGGGTAGTGTGCTTGCCTTGCTCATGGCTGACTGGGGTTTGATCCCTGGTACCTCGTATTGTCCTGAGCCCCCCCAGGACTAATTCCTGAGTGCAGAGCAATGAGCAACCCCTAAGCATCGTCTGGTGTGGCCTAAAAAACAAAACCAAAAAATCCAAAACACAACTTTGTAGGGGTGAGAGGAAGAGCTCTGCACACAGGGTCAGCTCCTGGCGCCTCAGGTCCCCTGAACACTGCTGGGGGTGGCCCCAGGCATGCTGTGTGGCCCAAACACTGCTCACCCCTCCCCCAAAGATAATTAAAAATTCATAAAACTTTGCCTTAATATCTGGTTCTCAAAAATGTTTGGTCCCTACCTTACACAAATCCTGGGGAATTTATAAAATGAAACAAGCAAAGGTTTTTAGAAGAAGAGACTGGCTCTGTTTTCTGGTTTACTGTCCTTATCTACTAAGCAGGCATGTTGACAAAGGCCACTGTGCCAATGTAAGAATCAAATGAGGTGATGTCTGCAAAAGTGTATCAAATAATAAAGTGCTCTATAAGTGGGGTCTATTTTTTCCTTTTTTAAAAAAAAGGCCATAACAACCAGTGCTCAGGGCCGACTCCTGGCGGTGCTTGGGGGGCAATACAGGGTGCCAGGGATTGAACCCATTTGGCTCTGTGCAACACACAATATCCCGCTACACTACCACTCCGGCCCGTGAACAGTGGGCATTTTGAGAGCTGAAGGTCAGGGATCCACGAAGAGCTTTTTCTCCAAAGGTGTCTGGAACCAGGGCCACAGCCTTGAAGGAACTTGCGTACCTTGATCAGTTGGTTATTCTTCACATAGTGCAGAGTGTTCGAGCGGTTCCCTCCAGCAACCACGGGTGGGTAGGCCAGGATGTCTGCGCCTCGGGCCCGGCACTCAAACTCAAACTGAAACACAACAGCTAGATCAGCCGAACTGCATGACCGGAAGAGGATGCCCACGGCTGCTGAAGTCCAGGCTCTTCTCAACGGCCCACCCCTCCCTCCAAGTGGGCATCTCGGGCATCGGTGGAGAACAAGCTGTCCAACCCAATTTAAAAAGTTTCAGGCACGGTGATTTGTAATACTGTTAATAGGGTTTCATGTATCCGGTGTTCCAATGCCCAACCTTCCCACTGCAGTAGTCCAGTCTTTGTAAAGGTTATACCTGGTGATGCCAGGAGTCCGTATGAGGAACTAGGTCAGCTATGCGCAAGGAAGGTGCCCTGCTACTGTAATCTCTCTCCTGATCTCCACCCTCATTTTTGGCTCTGGGACCACCTTCAGCAGTGCTTCAGGCCTTACTCCTGGCATTGTGCTAAGGGATCACTCCTGTTGGTGCTGGGGGAACATATGTGGTGTCAGGGATCAAACTTGGGCTGGCTGCATGCAGGGCCAGCATCCCACCCACTGTACTACTGCTCCAGCCCCAGCAGCCCAATTTCTCTCTCTCTCTCTTTCTTTCTTTCTTTCTTTCTTTCTTTCTTTCTTTCTTTCTTTCTTTCTTTCTTTCTTTCT
>JAOXYA010000001.1:1101808-1120204 GCA_028565675.1 Sorex palustris
TTTAAAAAAAAAAAAAAAAAAAAAAAAAGCTGTTGTGAGGAACAGCAGCTCCTAGCCCCTAGGTCAGACCTTCCCCTTTTCAGAAAACATTTTCAACTTCTCCCTGACCTGTGTTTACCCCAAGAATTTCTTAGAAATTTCCTCTATTGAACACGCAGCGAGGACCATTCCTTTGTTTTCCAGCTCTAAGTATTCCCTACCACTCCACTTCCTACCCTGCGTGTAACTCTCAGCCCTGGGACAAACCACCCCTCCCACTCTTCCCGTATCTTCACTCTTAATTACAGCTAAAGTAGCGTTGACGCGAGTAATTTTCTGAGTTTACACTGTTATGACGGTGAGTCAAGTAAACCAGGATTACTTTTCATTTCCTGAACCACTTTCTGCTCCCCGGAATTAATAATTCCCTTTCTGTTTGCATAATTTTCTGTGAATTCACCAATACTCAGCGCCAGATTCAGTGCCACTGGCCCAGATCTCCTGTTTCTAGTAAGTTCCCTCGCATCAGGTTCTCTCCCTGCCTGGCGCCCTCTGAGCCGCCCCCGCCTGGGCTGGGGCACAAGACTCCCTTGCCTCTTTCGAACCACAGCTTACTACGGAGGCAGGCTGTATCTGGATGAGTGGAGAAATACTGCAAGGCAAAGCTCTCAGACCCAGTATGTCTACAACCACCTGTATTTTACTTTTACTCCTAAAAAAAAAGAAAATGCCAGCTGTGTGTGGAATTTCTCGCCAGAAATCAATTTCATTGAAAAAAAAAAAAGTAGGAAGGCCTGGGAGTTAGCTCAGAGTGGAAGCACATGTGCTGTGCACACAAGGCCCCAAAAGTCCAATCCCCAACACCATGTGCTCCCACAAGCATGGTCATGCGTGGAGGCATGAGTAGTCTCCTGCCAGGCCCACACATGGAACCATTCAGGACAGTTACCCAAACACTACCAGAAATGGATCTGGGGCCTCCTGCGCACTGCTAAGGAGCCCGCGGCCCAACCTCACCAAAAGAGAGGCAAGAGGGGGGGGGGGGAGAGAGAGAGAGAGAGAGATAGAGAGAGAGAGAGAGAGAGAGAGGAGAACAAGGACATAGGCTCAACCATCTATATTCCAGTGTACTGGGAAGCCTGAAACAATTCTGATTCCTAATGTTCAACTATGACTGCTTTGTCCCTGTAAATTTGTAGGATTATCTTTCTCCCTGGTCCACTAAAATGTCAAGGTGCAGATCTGGACTTGCCCCGTCTACTGAGCTCAACACCTGATGAGTCCTACCATGAACACCGAGTCTCCCAGCGCCCTTGGTTTTTCCTCCTGCAAAATGAATCTACGAAACAACTGCTTAGACTAACAACTGCTTTCAAATGATTCTTCGGCCTGGCCCCCTCCAAGGCTCTGTTCCACTGGGTGCTGAGGGTCACTCACAGGCCAAAGAAACACCCAGCAGGTCCAAGGAAAGAAGTCTCAGCGGGGGCGGAGGGACTAGTAAGTACAGGGAAAGACAGCGGATCACATGCAGCTCAGATCACTGTGCCTCAGTGCCACAGATTCCAGAGTCCCAGGTGCCGTTACTCTCTGAGACGGGACAAAGGGGCTCAAATGCTCTGATTCAATTCTGAGTTACCTTCCAGAGTCCTGTGGAACAGTAGTAAGACCCAGTACCAATGTCCTACTCTGACCTGCTCCAACCCCTACACCCAGACCCTGCCAGAAGCTGTGACTGGGGCCGCAGCTACTCCCAGGGATCCAGAAGTCTGTGTACCAAGACAAGTGCTCCAGAGCCAGCCAGGGGCCCGGTAAGGGACTTGCCTTCCCTGGAGCACTGACCCCGGCACAAAGGTGCAGGGCAAGAGAGGCTGAAGAGCTGAGACACCTCCCTGGCCCCGCCCCAGGTTCTGATTCCCAGGGATGGTCCTCACAGGTACTCCGGAGCCCTGGGCCCCCACCTCCGAGACCACCGAGCTTTCCAACAGGTCAGAGTTCTCAGAGCTTAACTTCCTGTCTGAAACCCTGAGCTTCGCAGAGCACCGTGAGTTTCCACCATCAAAACCCAGAGCTCATGGAGGCTGGAATGATAGTACAGCGGGTAGGGCATTTGCCTTGTACACGGCCGACCCGGGTTCAATCCCCAGCATCCCGTATGGTCCCCCAGCACTGCCAGGAGTGCAGAACCAGGAGTAACCCCTGAGCATGGCTGGGTGTGTCCCAAAAAACAAAAAAAGAAAAAGAAAAAAACAACAACAAAAATCTACAGCCCAAAAATACTGAGTTCAAGGAGCACCAGAGATGGAGGACCCACCCCCCAACTGTCTACCCTTGCTCTAACTCCACTGGACTGCCAGCAAGAGGGACACATATGGGGCACGGGGCAGACACAGGGAGGCGGAGGCAAGGGTTCAGCAAGAAAAATCCTGGGCCTGGAATTGAGGCCACCTAACCCAGTGATTTTCAGACTTACTATTTTTACTATTTTTTAAGCTGTGGGAGTCCTCGTTCAAAGGAATTCTGACCCAGAAACCCAGCATGGAGGTAGGCAAGGTAGTTGGCATCTCACCAGGGGGCCAGCAGAGGGGGGAGTGGTGCTTGAGACAGCAGCCACTGGGCAGTGGGGAAGGGGGTGGGGGCTGGAATCACTAGTATCTCAAATGCCACAGAATATCACACCCATTCCAGAAACTTTTCCCTGCTACACACCAAGACTAGCGCAGTGGGAATCTCAGACCTGGAAATTCACATTGTTCAGAGCTAAAAGGACCCTGGCCAAATCTGGACTCCTCAGAGCATCCAAATATCAGATAATGGTGATAGACCTGGACCCAATGGCTAAGATAAGCATCCATAAGTCCACGCTAATGTAGATAAATGGATCAATAAATGGGGAGAAGGAAAAGATTTTTACAGCAGGGCGCCAATTCCTAAACAAATCAGGGCTCGGCCTCCCCCAGAAAGCGGAGAGCAGACACTGTCCACTACTAAGTGTCTCCTTGGCAGGGGGTGCTGAGGTCAATGGAGGCCGCAGGCGTCCTGGGACACTGCACCGTTGAAGGAGAAAGATTACTGAGATGCAGGGCACATCCACAAAGGACCTCCTCTACTGGAGGGACACATCTTAAGGCAGGACGGACACCCGAAGCCTGGCCTGGCCGTGCGTCACCTTCTGCTCAAGGCCCCAGAGAACCTGTCTCACTCCTCGGGTCAAGAACGGAAACCCTCGGGTCTACCTCATTACTCTAGAATTCTCGGGCCTGAAAATTCTCCCAGCATATGTAATTAAATTTGTTTTTCTCCCACTAATCTGTCTGATGTTAATTTGTTTTCTCCACCAACCCGTGCAGAGCCCCTACGGGGGCGGGAGGGAGAGGACTAGCTAGCTACATGGGAATTAAGACATTAAATCATCACCACTCAGCAACCAGAGCAAAAACCACTGGTTCGTCAGCGAACCAGTGAAGGAATCACCATCAGCGGTGCACGGGTTAGGGTGCGGGCCTTGCACGTGCGTGCTAGGCCCAGCTGACCCCAGCACATGGCCTCCCCAACTCCACCCCCTACCCCAGGTGTGTCCCTGGAGGCCCAGGTACCACACAACCCGGGCAGCACCGCCTCCTCAGGCCCTCACACACAACTGAACTTCTGTTCGGAGGCTGGGGGTCCCAGCCAGCAGGGTCCTAGGAAGGCACGCTCTCTTTTCGGTGAGTGTCCCACTGTGCCCAGCAGCTGCTTCTGCCCTTGGAGGCACAGGGAAGTGGCCAGTAGCCGCGGCAATGCCCTTGCCCCCGAACAATCATGGTGGGGCTGTTTCTGAACCCCGAAGAGAGCACGAGACACCCGACACACAAAAACGGGCGCGGGAGGCTGCGACAGGGGCCCCGTTCACTGTGGGATGTTACTATGGGAACTCCAGGGGGTGAGGTCCACTCTGACCTTCCCAGATGAGGAGCAGAGGGCCGGAGACCCCTGAACTGCCCCGACGGAAGGTGGCCCAGAGACCTGGACAGCCACTAGGAGGCTGTGAAGTCAGAAGAACTGGACCGAGAGGCGGGCAGCAGGGCAGACGGCCAGGAGATGTTTGCCAGCTCGGTCACCCAGGCACTGTCACCTTACACGACCCAACACCACGCAAGGCAGACGCAGGTGACTGTCCAGCCCACGCAGGACCCCCTGAGGAGGCCGTCATCCTCACCCGGGGCTACCCAGCAGAGCCCCTTGCAACACCGCCGAGAGACCCACGGGCCCACTCCCGGGGAGAAGTGAGAAACGCTCTCACTGTAAAGGCGGACAGCTCCGTGAGAGCAGACACTCGGAAAAGAGAATTCTCGGCGGCCACTGTGTGGGGCGGCTGGCCGGGGCACGGCTCCAGCCAGCAGCAGGCGAGGACTCCCGGGCAGGTCCCCTGGGGACGCTGGTTGCTCTCTTCACGGTAGCCCTCCTCCCCGCCACCCAAAGAACAGTGCCAGAGAGTGCCAGGGCAGGCGGTAAGGATCACAGCTCAGAAAGGTGAAATCTCTGTAGCCACACTCGCAGGACCCGAGACAGATGGGGAGCAGCTCTCCCCCCGCACCCCCACCCCTACCACCGCCACCGAGGAGGAGGGGTGCAGGGCCTGTCCCCTCCAGCACCTGCAGGAGGAGTAGGCCTGCAGGGGGAAAGCACTCAGTGAGCCCAGCAGACAGGCCCCCCCAAACTGAAACCTGATGAAGAAAAAGATGTAAGACTAAGCACTGGAAAAGTCAAAAGAAGAGAGTAGTGCGTGGGATCAGCACGTTTCTAGGTTTCTAGTGCGCTGGTGGGAGCGTCAGATTAGCCGCCCTGTGCTCCCTAAAAGGGGGGGAGGGGTATTGCTCCCGCCAACCCACAGACCTCACCCTCAGACCCAAGCCTTCCCCCACCCCCCCAAACCCCCCACCAGAATGCAGGTGAAGGAGTGAATCTAGCAAATCCGGAGCCTTTTTTTTTCAAGCCAAGGTTTCACCTCAAACTTTTTTTTTTCTATAAAGTTATAGTCCCCCCTCCTGGGAGACAGACTCGCACTTTGGCATATACCGAAACGGTTTTTGTTGCGATTACAAAGCAAGCAGCGTTTACAACCTGAATCGGAGACTGTCGTCCAGCAGGCAACAGATGGCTGAGGGAGGCCTGGGCGCTGCCCTCCTGCAAAAGAGGGGTCCAATTACCCCCGCCTCGGGGCTCCCTGCCCCAAAGATGACCTTGCCGGCAGGCCTGGAGGAGGTGCCCACCGCTGCCAGCCAAGGGGACGCTGAGACACCAGCCCCACCTCCAGTACGCCCCAGAGTGCCAGGGACACCGGCAGAAAAACAGACAGGCAGAGGCCCGGATCAAAGCAGACAGACACCAGAGCCGGGCAGAGGGGAAGGCGGCTAACCACAGGCCCGGCTGCAGCGGGGTGGAGACTCGGACTTGAAAGCACATGCAAATCACCTGGGAACCGGGTGAAAGGCAGCAGCCTCGGATCCTGCAGCTGTGGGTGGCAGCCCGAAACTCCGCCTATCAGAGTTCCCGGGGACGTTAGGGTGCTGGTGGTGGCACGCCTGGGACTTTGGTGGGGGGAACTCAGACAGTGAGAGCGTGATATGGGGAAGCGAGAACCCCAATGCTGATGAGGGTACGCAGTACCACGACAGCAGCCGGACTTGAGGGGCGGGGGGGGGGGGGGGGGGGGGAGGAGAAGTCTCTTGGGTCTCACTGTGCTGTGGCTCTTTTACCTTCCCACAGACGTCGCCAGGGTGAAAGATTCTTTCAAGAAGACATTTGCAATGAACTATTTTTGTCTTCCCAGCAGCCCCTGGGAGGGTGGTGGGGGAGCAAGATTTGTCACCCAGCTTCACAAAAGGGAACTGAGGGGACATGAAAAGTGCTGGGGCTTCCCATGCAAACCCCAATCAGCTTGCCTTGAGGCCCGAGGTCACCTCAAACTAATCGCCTCGATGCTTTAGAAGATGCCTTAGAGTCCACCCCTGCCCCCATGCTGTTAGGGGATGAGGTCCGCTTTAAATTCCCACTTTCCAGTTGAAGGGACTGAGGTCTGATGGGTAAAGTGACTCAAAGGGACAAATGCAGTCACAGCCCCAGGGACATTTCAGACCCTCCCCTGGAGAAGCCAGCCCCAGAGCATTCTAAATGCAGGTCTTGGACGCTCGCTGTGGGGGTGCCAGGCCTGGCCCTCAACTTCCCCATATTCCATTCTGCGGCTGCTCTGAGGCTTGTAGGGTGTCAGAGTCACAGAGCCCCTTCCAGAGCCCCTTCCAGCTCTACAAAGGGATTTGTTGCAATGCAAAGACTCAGCAAAGTACTTGTCCTGGTATCTGATGCCTCAGTTTTCTGGTTTTTTTTTTTGGGGGGGGGACACACTTAGTGATGCTCAGGTGTTACTCCTGTCTGCACTCAGGAGTCGCTCCTGGTGGTGCTTGGGAGACCATCTGGGGTGCCAGGGATCAAATCTGGGTTGGCTGCATGCCAGGCAAGCACCTTACCTGCTGTCCTATCCTCTGGTCCCTGATGCTGGAGTTTTCTGTCTTCAGGTCAGGAACTGGGGAAGGGAAGCTGTTGTTAAGTTGGAGAGAGTGGGACCCATGAGGATGGGGCATCTGCTCATTCATGAGCTTCTGCTCCGTGTCACAGACAAGCGGGAGCTCATAATCGAGACGCACACACTGGAGGGCAGAGACGACAGGTTAAGGCACTTGCTTTCCATCCCACTGACACTGGCTTGAGTCCTGGGGACAACATATAGTCTCCCAGGTATCGCCAGAGGTCCCTCTTGAGTACAGACCTACAAATAGCCCACGAGCTTCACCAGGTATGCAACCTCCCTCCCAAACAAACATTCTAGAGCCCCAGAGGTAGATGGTGATGTGATGGCTGGTGGCGTGATGGCAGGCCGGTGACATCACACTCCAGGGGAATTGAGTGGACACATAAAGGGCCTACTCCACCCCTCTGATCTGGGAAGATGTTGTCCAAGGCTCTTCCATGCATCACCCCCAAACTCAGAGGATTGAAACAGCCTGTTGGTGGGTATAAGTCCTTTCTGGGTGTTGGGACCTGGCGGAGCCCTGGCTGGTTGGTTTGGGATTAAGGACTCTCCGAGGTTGTGGCCGAGCTGCGTGTTCCCCTGTGCGTGTTTGGCAGGGCTGTGTGTTCCCAGCATGGTTCTGAGAGGCTGTGGGGTCACTTGAATGTCCCCTCCCCCATCACTGCTGGCAAGCGATGCCCAAGAAAGCAAAAAACCCATGATGTCCCTGAAGAACCACCCTGTCAGTGTCACTGTCACTGTCCTCCCATTGTTCATCGACTTGCTCGAGTGGGCCCAGTAACACTGTGAGACTTGTTACTGTGTTTGGAATATCGAATATGTCACAGGTAGTTTGCCAGGCTTTGCCGTACGGGCGAGATACTCTTGGTAACTTTCCGGGCTCTCCGAGAGGGGCAAAGGAATCGAACTCGGATTGGCCATGTCGGCCGCATGCAAGGCAAACACCCTACCCGCTGTGCTATCGCTCCAGCCTAGTGCTCACAAACCAGCATTTCTGCAAACTCTTTTTTCATTATTTGTTTTCGCTCACACCTGGCAGTGCTCAGGGCTTATTCCTGGCCCTGTGCTCAAGAGGACCCCTGACAGTGCTTGGGGGACCCTATGTGGTACCAAGGATAGAACCTGGGTTGGTCATGTGCGAGGCAAGCATCCTACCCTCTGTTCTATCTCTCCAGCTCATTTCCACATCTCTTATTCCTGATGCTGCTTAGCCTGTTTCTGGGGGAAGGGCACTACTGAGTGCTGAGCGCCAGGAAGTGGGGGCACTGGACCCTCTTGGAGGGCATCAGGAGACCTCAAACGGCCTTCAGGGACCGGCCTTCCCATATAGCCAGAGAGCTCTGTGAGGGCAGGGACAGCCTCCCACGGCCCCACTCCTCCCCATGGCCCCCGCGCCAGGCTGCCTCCCCACTTGGAAATCCTGGCAGCTGCTCAAGCAAAGGGGACAAGGAACTTCTGCATCTGCCCTTCCCCTTCACCCCCAAACCCCACAATCCTCCTCACTTCCTTTTTCCCATCTTAGAAGTAGCAACTCCGCTCTTAATTGCTCAACTCCTAACTTTCATTCCAAGATGACTTTTTGCCTCATTCGCCACATCCAATCTGTCTGCAAGTCCTGTTATGTCTGCTTTGCTGTTGTTTATGGGTCACACCCAGTGGGGCTTAGAGCTTACTCCTGGCTCTGCACCCAGGGATCACTCCTGGCAGTGCTCAGGCGACCATATGGGGTGCTGGGAATCAAACCCGGGTTGGCCGCATGCAAGGCAAATGCTCTCCCTGATGTACTACTTTCATGATCCATTAGGTCTAGTTTGTTTGCTTATTTATTTATTTTAATTTTTACTAAAAACACCGTGCTTTAAGAAGCTATTCATTAAATAGCTGTTTCAGGCATTTAGTTTTCCAACATCACCAAAGTGATCTTCCCTCCACCAATGTTCCCATTTTCCCTCCCATCCAACCATTAGGTCTAGTTTGAAAAAATCTACCTGGAACCCACTTCTCTCTCATGGCCTCAACAGCTGCATCCTGGTCTGAGCACTGCACGCGCAACTGCCTTCGCCTCCTGACCGCTCCTCCGCCCTGCGCAGCTTCCTCTCTTGTGGGAGGGTCTGTCTCCTAGCTAGCAGCCAGGGAGATCCCAATAAAAAGCAGCTAAGAAGAGTATTACAGCTCTTTTAGAAATTGTCTAGCAGGTTTTCCAGTTACTACCAGAAAACCCCCACTCCCTTCCTGCCAAAAAAAAAAAAAGCTGCTAATGAGTGAAATGAGTCAGAAAGAGAGGGACAGACATAGAATGACTGCACTCATTTGTGGAATATAAAATATCAGAATACGAGACTGATACCCAAGGACAGTAGACACAAAGACCAAGAAGATTGCTCCACGTTTGGAAGCCTACTTCATGAGCTGGGGGAGAAGGCAGCTGGGATAGAGAAGGGATCACTAAGTCAATGATGGTTGGAGGGATCGCTCGGGATGGGCGATGTCTGCTGAAAGTAGATAAAGAACCAAACATGATGGCCTCTCGGTATCTGTATGGAAAACCATAATACCCATAAGTAGAGAGAGAACAAGAGGGAAATTGTCTGCCATAGAGGCAGGGGAAGGACTGGGATGGGATGGGGGGGATACTGGGGACATTGGTGGTGGAAAATGTACACTGGTGAACGGATGGGTGTTCCATCATTTTATGACTGAAAATCAGACATGAAAGTTTTGTAATTGTAGCTCACAGTGATTCAATTAAAACGAATGAAACATACTGTAAGCCTAAATATTTAAATGTTACAAACCAAACTAGCATGCTATTAAAATATTTTTCTTTTACATGGAAAAAAATTAAGACACAGGATAGGAGCCAGAGAGATAGTACAGGACAGGAAAGCTCTGCTTGCATGTGGCCGACCTTGGTTGGATCCTTAGCACTGCCTGTGGTCCTTGAGTACCACCAGGGGTCTCTCCTGAGCACAGTGCTAGGAATAGCCTCTGAGTACAACAGGGTATCACCCCAAACCCCACCCCAACACCCCCCAAAAAGATATGGTAGCTCAATGAATTTTAAAAAGCAGAATCCATCTATATTATATATACAAGAAAGTCCTGAGATCCACACACAAAGAAGTCCTATGAGATCCACACACAGATTCATAATGAAAAGCTGGAGAGAGCAAGATAATTCAAGCTAATAACAGCAAGAAAAAGACAGGAATTGCCATAGTTGTAGCTGGTAAAGTAGATTTTCAGCTAAAAAAGGTAGTAGCACTGTAGCACTGTTCATTGATTTGCTTGAGTAAGCACCAGTAACATCTCCATTGTGAGACTTGTTACTGTTTTTAGCATATAGGCCACTATTTCTGCAGCACCTCCTGAACAATTCTTAAGTAAATGAAGAAACCAAAAAAATTATATGGAGACAACAAAAATGAAGAGACAAACCATCAGAATGTAGTAATAGCCATAAGAGGGACGTTCATGGCAAGACAGGTCCACAGCAATAGAGAAGAAAACTCTCAGACTGAAGAGATAACTCGGTGGGCTAATGTACATACCTTGTATGCGGGATGCCCAGGTTCAATCCCTGGCACTGCTGGCACTGCTGCCACTCTGCCCCTCAGTACTGCCAGGAGTGACTTCTGAACCAGGAGGAACCCCTGAGTACCACTGGGTGTAACCCAAATCAAACCAAAGTTGCAAATAAATAATCTAATTAGAAGAATTAGAAACAAAAGAGGTCAAAGTACAATAGACACTGAAGAATAGGAAAGGTGATTAAAGGCCTCTCATATCTATGTGCAAACAAACTGGACAACCAAGAAGAGATGGGAAGATTTTTAGGATTTTACAACCTTCCAAGACTAAATCAGAAATACTTAGTTTGAGCAGACCCATCACAAGTACAGAAATAGAAACAGTAATCAAAAATATTTCTGGAAAAGGGAGCTCAGATAGAGAAGGGAACACCAAATAAAGGTGTTGGGAGGATCCTCCCAGAATGGTAGAAGCATGCTGAAAGTAGACTATACACCAAACATCCAAACATGATTGTCACCCATTCCCTCTTTTGCAAACCACAACACCCAATAAGAGAGAGAGAACAAAAGGGAATGCCCTGCCACAGAAGCAGGGTGGGATGGGGGCCAACCCAGGTTCCACCACCAGTATTCCATATGGTTTCCCAAGCGCCACAGGAGTGATTTCTGAGCACAAGGGCAGGAATAACCCCACAGCACCGCCAGGTGTGGCCCCAAAAAGCAAGCAGAATTATGTGTATATTATATTTCTAAGAACAAAAGCCCAGGAGCAGATGGCTTCCCTCGTGAATTCCACCAACTTTTCAGTGAAGATATAATAGATAATAATATCAACAGACACTGAAGGGAAAAAAAGTGTTTGCAAGATTCAACACTCATTTGTGATTTCAAAACAAAACAACAAACTGGGAATGGAAGTGTTTACCTCAACATAATAAAATTCATATATGACAAACTTAATGGGTAACATCATAGTCAAGGGTGAAAAGTTGGAAGCCTTATTATCTAAGGTCAAGAATAAGACACTCTCACCACTACTCTCAACGTGGTTTTGGAAATTAAAGCAAGAACAATAGGGCAAATGAAATAATACAGCAGGTTTGACTCTTGTCTTGCACACAGCTGACCCTGTAGTTCCAAGCCCTGAGCACAGCCAGCTGTGGCCCAAAAACAAAACCAAAAAAGGATACATTGAAAATTTTTAAAGTAGCCCACCTCCCAGAACCACTGCCTTGTTCACTCGCCCACCAGCCCTACTCTTCAGTTATATAGTTAAACCAAGCAGCTTCCAAACAGCTGAAATTCATGAATATACTGGTCCTCTGACTGAGAACTCTGGGGTCCTCCCGTGAGGAAGGCGAGGGGGAGGGACAAGCCGAGTCCACACCCTGCAGAAGGCCTGGAAGCCACACCCACATCCCACTTTGCCAACACACCAGCAGTCTAACTCCACAGCTTCACTAGGAATCTCTGCAGACTCATCCCAGTTCTACAGGCCCTAAAGTTTCTGGACTGTGCTGCCACATATGCAGATGCACAACACCGTCTAAGTCCTCAATACTGAAATTCCAGTAGGGTCACACCAAATTAGCTGGAAAAGTAACATAGAAGCCAGCTAAATTCAGCAAGCAGAAACAATACAACTTTGGGGACTGGAGCAATAGCACTCGGATAGGGTGTTTGCCCTGCACACGGCCAACCTGGGTTCAATTCCCAGCATCCCATATGGTCCCCTGAGCACCTCCAGGGGTGATTTGTTGAGTGCAGAGCCAGGAGTAACCTCTGTGCATCGCTGGGTGTAACACAAAAAGAAAAAAAATACAACTTTTTAAACCACGGTATTCAAATAAAGTAGATAAACTAAAATTTAAAAAATGATTTTTAAAAGAAGCAAAACTTATTATTTGCAAATGACCCAATACCACACATAGAAAATCCTAGAGACAAAAATAGAAATAAAACATTTAAAAATTATAAATATAGTAAAGGGTTATAATACAAAATAAATATTTTTAAAAATCTAATGGATATATATATATATAAACAGTGACTAAAAGGAAGAGATTAAGAATACAATTCAGGAGCTGGAGAGACCATATTAAGGCACTTGCCTTGCATGTGACTGATCCCAGTTTAGTTGCCAGCACAAAGAGGAGTGATCCCTGAGCACACAGCCAGGAGTAAACACTGAAGTCCATAGAAGCTGGAAGAGAAGAAGAGAGTGGTGGGGTGTGTGTGTGTGTGTGTGTGTGTGTGTGTGTGTGTGTGTGTAGGGGGTCATTTTGATAGTGTGCTGGCTCTGGAACTGGCAATGGATGCCATGAGGCTTGTGTACTTAAATAGGTGTGAAACCATCCTCCTGAAATTTTACAGTACTGTAACCCAATAGGAAATCAATAAAATGTACTTTTTTTAAATTTCAAAATCTAAATGCATCTGCTCTTGATGAGAAACAAATTGCTTTTAATGATGTGAGTGAGCAAAACCCTTTGTGAGTTATTTTTTTGGGAGGTGGGGAAGGAGTGGTTTGGATCATACCAAGCGATGCTCAGAGCATATTCCTGGCTTCCTGCTCAAGTGACATGGAGGGTGGGAAGAAACGTTGGGATATTAATGGAGGGAAGTTAACACTGGTGATAGGATATTGATGGAAGGAAGTGGACAATGGTGGTGGGATATTGGTGGAGGGAAGTGGACAGTGGTGGTGGGATATTGGTGGAGGAAAGTGGACAGTGGTAGTGGAATATTAGTGGAAGGAAGTTGATACTGGTGGTAGAATTAGTGGGACCTGACACTCAGCTATAAATAGTTTGTAAATCACAGTTCCTCAATAACAACCTTTTAGAATTTAAAAAACAACAACAACATAGGGAGGGGACTGTGGAATCAGGACACATACACAACCACACAATCACACAACCAAAAAGAGTTTGGAAAGAAAAAAGAGTTACCTGCACAAGGGAACCATAAATGCAGTGCTAGGGTTGACTGCATGTAAAGCAAGTGTCTTGTACTGTCTCTCTGGCCCCCTCATGAATGATTTTTAACCCTGCTGCTACAGCTTGTCTATTTTTTTTTTTGCCCAGTACATGTAATGACACCTTGTTCTGATCTTCTGTGATGAGGTCTGCTTCTCTCGCATAATCCTGCATCTGTGCTCTTTCCTCATCTAGAATAGAACCTTGTGGTGAGCCAGCACTTGTTAAATGCATACGAAGGTCAAAGCTCATGTGACTATCTCTCTCCTTATTCTCAGTGTTTGGAATTTGACTGAAGTGACCCCTTAGCACAACTCTATATAGTGTGGTTCATAAAACAATAGGTATTTGAACCATCTGGAATCCCTTCTTGAAAACTTGCTCTGCAGTCACTTGTTCCTGTGGCATGTTTAGAGAGCCTTGATATTCAAGGGCCTGAATGGCAGGAAAACCCAATTCATATCCTATTTTGTTGGCTTGTGTTTGTGTTACTTGGAAAATTTGGTGTGCTATTTGGAAAAATTTTGTTGTTGTAATGTGCCATTTTGTTTTGGGTGTTTTCTTGTTTTGTAGCAAAGAAGTAAACGTGGAGGTTGGTCCAAAGGTCGAAAGAGAAAGAAACCTCTTCGAGACAGCAATGCACCCAAGTCCCCTCTGACAGGTTATGTTCGGTTCATGAATGAGCGTCGGGAACAGCTTCGAGCAAAAAGACCAGAAGTCCCGTTTCCAGAAATCACACGGATGTTAGGCAATGAATGGAGTAAACTTCCTCCTGAGGAAAAGCAGGTAATTGTTCCTATACTGATCCTTTGCTGGATTTGGACTATATTTCAAAAAAAAAAAAAATCACCTGTCAGAAAAATGACAGAAAAGCAAAGAATATGCATGGTTGATTCCTCGATTTTTATCAGGGTGCCCAGAATAGAAGAGCGGGCGGCTCCCTGGCCCCTTCCTGGCTCGGTGGTTTTGATACTCATCTGAGTCGGTTCCATGGGAGCCGTAAGGCCTCGAGGGCCCTTCCAACAAAGCAGCTCCTTCTTGGTTTAACTATATGCTGAGAGGGTACAGATTTTTTTTCCAAAGCACGTTCAGTATTAAGAAATTTAATCTTAACATAATTTGTTCTTCCAAGTTAAATGAAAAGTCATGAATTAAATGAGAAAAGGTCATTTGATAAAATTCCGCAATTCACACAAGATTTTTGTTTAAGAAAAAGATTTTTACTACTTTAGGCCAGGGATATAGCTCAGCAGTAAAGCCCTTGCCTGGGTTTAATCCCTGATACTGGCAAGTGTGGGGGGCCAGGGAGGACACAAAAAACAAGAACAGATGTTTCTGCTTTAAAAAAAAAAAATTTAAGTGGATTTCTGGCAAATTTAACATTCTATGGACAATAAAGCCAGAATTACTTGAACTCTTTCTTTTCTAAGACAGAACTAACCCTGTTGCCAAACTGAAGCAAATTCATCTGTTAGAGAGACTTGAGAGGAATTCAAGACCAGTTAGCCAAGAACTGGTTGAAACGCCACAAAAACAAAGTGATGGTGATGGTGGTGGGTGTGGCTGTGGGGTAAAGGTCCCAGTATTATCAAAATCAGGGAGATGGCTATATATTTTCTTAGGTCTTATAATCCTTTAAAAAAGATTCCAAGCAGGAAAGAAAAAGAGTTGAAAAATACTCAAACAATCTCAGAGATCAGAGTTAAGTTGCAACTTGAAGCTCTGTTCATGGGAGCAGGCAATAGAGAGCAGTGAGGCCGCCCACGGTTGTAGCTCAGCTGTCTAAAGTGACTGGGACCTGTCCACACTGTGTGACCTTCCTTCAGTGCTTTGTTGGGGGGATAGCTGTTGACCACACCCAGTGCTGCTTCAGGGACTGTGGCTATGTCAGTCATATGCAAGGTGAGTGCCTTACCCCCAGAACTATTTCCCTGGCTCATCCTTCCATCACTTTTTTTTTTGCAAGGTGCTAAGGACTAAATCCAGAGCATGCATGCGCTCTTAACTCTGAGCTATCCCAACACCACTCTTCTAGATTTTTTAATTTCAAACTTAGTACATGCTCATATTTTCAGACATTTTAGAAGTACATATTTTTATGAAATGGGCCAGAAAGATAGTACAGTGGGTAGGTATTTCCTTGTACACAGCTGACTTGGGTTCTATCTCTGGCCTCACATATGGTCAACATCGCCCAACATCGCCCCCCTTCCAAGTATTATCCTTTAGTGCAGAGCCAGGAGTAAGCACTGAGCACTGCCTAGTGTGGCACACACACACACACACACACATACACACAAATAATAATAATAATAATGGGAAAGTACCAGTAGTTAAGAATACTCAAATAGGAGCTAGGAGAATGTTCAGCAGTTAGGACACATGTGCCCAGCCCTGGTTAGATTCTTGGCACCAGCTAGTCTCCCTCAAAGCATTGCCAGGTGTCACCCAGAAGCTCCCAGCACCACCAGGTAGCCTAGCTATCAGTGGCGCCTCAGGGCCCAGGCAGCATCGCGTCCTCAGGCCTGGAATCTCCAGTGAGTCCCCCCCTCACCCAAAAGAAAGAACATCCAAATACCCTTTTCCTGGATTGTCTTCCCCCCATCCACACTGGGAGGAAGGGGACCACATCAGGATCTGTGTTCAGGAGGGAGTGAACCTTGGCAGTGCTAGCAAGACCATATTCAATGATGGGAATCAAACTGGGGTTGACTGTATGCACAGCAGGTGCCTTACCTCCTGTACTGTCTCACCAGTGCTCCTAAACTCTCTTAGCTTTCACCCTTTTCTCCCATGTCTCCATTCACATAAGTGTTCGGTCTTTCCTTTAGCTTGCTAGCTGGTTCTGGTACCTTCTCATACCCCCCTCTTCTCCCTACCCTCTTCCCCCCCCCCCAATTTTAATAGACTTGCTCTCTTACCCTGCCGTAGTATCATTAGCAAAGTTCTAATTTTATATCATCACAGCCCTTTAACGTATCATTCGTATTCCAGTTCTGCCCCTTGACTAAACATGATTACTCGAACGTTTTTCCCCCTCCAGTTTGGATTCTAGTCAGATCAGGGTTTGGTAGTCGGTTCTCTAGAGTCCTTTAATTTGGGTGATTTCCACGACCTTTTTTCTTTTATGATCTTGGTATTTTCGAGAATACAGCCCCTTTGGCCTCCTCTCCCTCTCTTTGTTTGCTTTCAACAGAACAGTGTTCATGCTGGACTTATAAAGTCCCCTCCTGGGTGCTCTGAGGGTGGCTCTCTCAGCCATAACGCTGCCTGGCTGCCGTGTCCATCTCAGTGACATCCAGGCCAGCAGGCGGACGGGCTCCTTTTGTTCCTCACTGGCTGCTCAATTTTGCTCAATCCAGCAAAGTTTGTACTTTTCCTCTCTAATTAAGTAAGCCATCTGAAGGGTGACATTTTTCAAACATGCAAATAATCTGTCCATAGCTAAATTTCCCCCCTCCATTTAACATTTAACGTACACTGATGACTGTTCCCTGACCTACCCTTGACCAAGATGTTTCCAGTTTCAGCCCTTTTGCCTTACCAGGCCTGCTTCAGATTTGCCCTCCTCCTTCATTTATGCCTGTATCTGTTTGCTGTCTTTGATCACTGACATGAATATATAAAGTCCTTTTTTTCCCCTAATGATTTGTGATTTAGTACTATCCTTAAGAATTCTGGTATTTAAATTGCTCTGGCATTAGCCAGTTGGATGGTCCCCTACCTCTGGCTTGTGTGCTTTTAGAAGCAATATTTTTATGCTTTACTTCTTATTGATTCATGCGAAGGACACGGCTTCAAACAATTATCCTAGTAGGTCAGTGAACTTTGTTTAAATAATTAATAATGCAAAGCATGTAGATCAGAGCTCTCTTAGAGTGGTCCATTTTAGGTACATAGGATGAGCTCATTCTTTTTTTATGTTCTTTGTGTATCCCAGCTTAGTTCACTACTCTTCTGGCTCTTAAAAGGCTTATTGATATATGAGATCATTCTCTCTGAATGGGATGGGGATAGAAAAACAAAATAATCTTCCCTTCCTTCCCCTAGGAAGACTCACTGTGTGGTGTTCTGTCCTCTTGAGGAAGCCAGTGGCTATGTAGAGCTGTCTATAGGGTTAGAGGGATCACTACAATCATCTTCCTTATGAATCTTTGATGAGAAAGTTCTCATTAGAACTTATCTTCATTCAGTCAGAAAAGGCAATAGTCTCGAAAGACAAAAGTCCCCTATTTTATCATTGAGATATTACATTTTAGTCTATTAAGGTTTTTTTACCCCAGTTCCCAGAAAGCTACTCCCTATATATTTTTCCTTTTATGTTCTAATTGTTGTCCTATTTTCTTCAAGTAGATAACTGATATTTTGCTTAAATAGGAGTTGTTTCTTGAATATAATTTCCCATTTCTTTCCTAGCGCTACCTTGATGAAGCAGACAGAGATAAGGAGCGTTACATGAAGGAGCTGGAGCAGTATCAAAAGACTGAGGCATACAAGGTCTTCAGCAGGAAAACCCAGGACCGTCAGAAAGGCAAATCTCATAGGCAAGGTATCAGAACCAGAATGAGCTGGATTTGTAGCTTACAGATAACTGTGCATCCTCTTCTCAAGTGATAAATGGAAAAGATAGTGTTTCTGTCATTTCTCTATTCAACATTCATTTAATGTAAGCATTATCTTGTTTTGTTTTGTTTTGTTTTATTTTGTTTTGTTTTGGCAGGGCTGGGGTCACGCCCAGTAGTGCTCAAGAATCACTCCTGGCGGCTATGGGACCATATCGGGTGCCAGGAATCAAACATAAGTTGGCCGCAAGCAAGGCAAACGCCCTGCCTGCTGTATTCTCGCTCCAGCCCCATAAGCATTATTTTGGAATTACATTAAAATCACATTGCGGGGGCCAGAAAAATAGTATAGCATGTAAGATGCTTGCCTTGCATGTGGCCAATCTGGGTTCGATTTCTGGCATCCCGTGTGGTCCCCTGAGCAATGCCAGGAATGATTTCTGAGCACAGAGCCAGGAGTAACACCAGAGCAATGCCCAGTGTGACCCAGAAACCTAAATAAATAAATAAATAAATAAAATCACATTGCTCTCATTTAGAAATTGCAGTTAGGTTTCCATAACCAGTATTAGCAACAATTAATCTTGTTCTCTAAGACCTCCTTTGGTTTTTTGTGCTTATTTTGAAATTCCCACTTTAGGTATTTCTTTGCATCTAAACAAATCTTCTACTAAACTACTTAACTGCCTTGCTTTTAGGACCTCTAACATTCTTATGTGTCATTTCTCCCAGGCCACAGTGACTTTTTTTTTTTTTTAGTTTATCCTTGGGGGTGGGGG
>JAOXYA010000001.1:1165555-1194947 GCA_028565675.1 Sorex palustris
TCCCCACTTCCGGCTGCCCGTGCCCCTCTCTCTGCCGCTGCCACTCTGCCTTCTTCTCTCTGTTTTTTTGTGTTTTTTTAGCTCACCTTTCTCTCTCTCTCTCTCTCTCTCTCTCTCTCTCTCTCTCTCTCTCTCTCTCTCTCCTCTCTCTCCCTTACCTCTCTCTTCTCCCCACTCCCTGGAAGTCAGGGGCCCAGTCTGACTCAGCGTCTAATTCTTTTTATTTGTTTTTCGGAGCACAGCACTCAGCTGTGCTCAGGGTTTATTCCTGGCTCTGCACTCAGGGATCACCTGGCAGGCTCAGGGGACCATATGATGCTGGGAATTGAGCCCGGGCTGGCCACGAGCAAGGCAAGCACCCTACCCTCTGTGCCATCATTCAGGCTCCTGGATCAGTGACTAAAGCACCCTGCTCCCTGACACCCAAGTGTGAACAAGTGTGAAGCCATGAGTCCCGACTCTCAGGCTCTGCCCACACATGCCAAGATGATCCTGGAGGCTTTGGGGGTAGGTGCTGCCTGTGGCACTTCAGCTGAAGGGACAAGCTCTGGCAGGGACTCGCCCCAGTGGCCCCTGAAGAACACACCTCAGAGCGCCCCCTACAGCGAGCACTGTGCAAGGGTGAGCACCTCAACCAAACTCCACAACCGAGTGTATGAGAATCCCTGCCATCACCACAGCAGCTAAGGGCGGGGGAAATGCATACAAGCAGGCATGCACACATGCATGCATCCACATATACATGCACGCATGTGTATATATACTATACATGCACACATACAAATATACATGCACGCATGCACACATGAACACAAGCTCATAAGAATGCATACATTTACACGTATATACATACACACATGCACACATACACGCAGGCATACACATACAAGCACACACATGCATCCATGCATATACACATGCAGCTACAGGGATATGCACGCATATATGCAGGGAAATATTTAAAGTCGCTGTCCTGACTGGCTCTCTATTGGCTCCCGCAGGATGGCTCAGGATCACACATGCGCCCAGAACGGCAAGCATGGCCACTGTGCTGGGCAGGAGGGGGCAGTGGGTGATCAGGGCGAAGCCCTGGTGGCTCTTTTGTTTTCAGGAATAGAATGTTCAGTCTGTGCAGGAGGGCAGGATGGGGCAGGGGCAGCCCTCAGGATGAGGAGGTCTGGGGATTGGGTTCCTGGGGCAGATTCCAGAGAGCTGCAGTTTCTGACGGGGCCACCGGGCACCTTTATAGATGTTGGGGTCCCAAGGAGAGGCAGACTCAGAGAGTCGTTGACTTCAGGGCTGAGTGTGGGCTACATGTGGCTACATGTGGCCTACAGGGACCCCAGGAGAAAAGGCAGTCAGTGGGCCGCAGTATCTACAGTCACGGCTGCTGCCGGGAACTCAGCTACAAGAGCCGTCCCGGACAGCAAAAACACTGGGCATGTGGAAGAGGAAGGAGGAAGGTCTGTGCTCCTCAGGCACAGAGAGACCTGCACACATGCACGTGGGCCCCGGGAACTCTGGTGCAGGTACAGCCAGTGGGTGGGCAGGGGGGACGGCTCAGAGGGCTGAGCGTATGGTTTGCACCTGGAAGTCCTGTGTTCAAGCCTCAGCACCACATGGCTGCCAGTCACTGCTGGGAGTGACCTCCAGCACTGCAGGGTGTGGCCCCAAACTTGGAGCAAAAGAAGGGAGGAAGGAAGGAAGGAAGGAAGGAAGGAAGGAAGGAAGGAAGGAAGGAAGGAAGGAAGGAAGAAGGGATGGAGGGAGGGAGGACGGACTAGAAATTCAGTTCATTTTCATTCTGCAAAGGTGCCGAAAGTCGGGGGAGAGACTCCAACACACATCCAACCCCTGTCTGATCCCTAGCGTGTCCCATACTGACCATGGGCCTGTCCCACACAGTCCTGGTCATCACAGAGTCTGCCTGGCTGATCTCAGATGGAGCCGGCCCTGGCTTCTGTTGGCAGAGTCCCTGGCTGCTTACTGTGAGCTGATGGACAGTCCCGCTCCCCATTTCCTCCTCCCCCCCTCAGCAGGCTGCAGGTTCCATGTCACCTGGAGTGGGACCATGTCACCAGCAAGCCTGGGGTGAGGGACACAGGACGGACCCTCCGGTGTGCAGGCCCAGGGAATCGGCATTTTGTGTTTGTATTTGTGTTTGTGGTGAGGGTGAGGGAAGGTTCCTCATGGCCCATGTGTTGCCGTGGGAATCAGGGGACTCAGTTGAAGAGGCTGCTCGGGTGCTGGTGTCCTGTAGATGCCCCTGAGCCTGGGGTCCTCCCGGCCTGCGGAACCCAGGCAGCAGGGCTTGGTGGGGCCTCGGGACAGAGCAACCCCTACAAGGGACCATACGAGGCCCTGTCCTGCCGCGTCCTCTGTCCCCTTGTCTCTGGCCCCCCTCAGCAGTACCTGGGCCTCTGGGCATAGACGGGCAGCAAGTCCCTGGACAAGTCCAGTGAGGGGAGATGCAGACCAGACTCAGGAGCCTGGTGGCCTGGCACACGCCCCGGCAGTGGACTTCAGCCTCTGCGGCTCAGTTCCCGGTTCCCTCCCTGGTACTGCGGGCAGGGAGCAGCCCCGGCCTGTCGACTGCTCTGAGGTGCTGGGCCGGACCCAGGCTGAGCGGAGCTCCTGGCAGGGACGAGGCTGCTGCTGTGCTGCTGATACACCACGGCTGACCCATGAGAAGGTCTCGGCACTGCAGTGGCCTGTTCTTGGGCTGGAGGGGTCGGCACTGTCCCTGGGTGCCTGCTCAGGTCAGGCGGGGTACATGGGCAGGCTGGGGGGCACCGAGGAGGAGAGCAGGGGAGACGAGGGTGGGGAGGGCTGATGTCGTGAAGGTGCATTTACTGAGCCCAGATCTGTGCCGGGAACTGTTCTGACCTGTGCCCCTTCGTGTCCAGGCAGGTGGCCTGTAAGCAGTGTGACAAGGTTACCCCCATGTCAGAGTGACCCAGGGGCCCGGGGCTGAGGGTGTGTGCAGGCCAGGGCCAGATGTGCCAAACACAGGGGAGAGTGGACACTGCCACACCCAGCCTGGGTCTGAACAGGGGTCAGGGTTTGTGCTGACAAGGCAAAGGCTCCGTGTCTGCTCAGCCCCCGAACCCGGGATCCCACCCAGGAATCCAGTCAGGTGGGCAGGGCCTGTAGAGGGGCTGCAGGTGGGGCTGAGGGGTGCCCAGGGCCTTTGGGGGTGGTGGGAGGTACCGGGCCCCAGACCCTCCCATTCAACCGCAGCCCCCCTGCCGCCCCACCTGAGCTTCCTCCCTCAGGACCCCAACAGCCTCCACCCTCAGACTTTCAGGGGCGTGCTGGACACCTCCAAGCAGGTGTGGCAGGGGGCATCTGTCCCTCCTGAGCCTCCTGCCCCTGACTCGCTTCCCCCCAGCCCCCACCCCACCCCGCACAATTAGCTGCTCTTGTTTCTAATTGATTCCTCTGGTGCTCACAGGACAATTAGAATTTAAATTGCCTTTACAAAGGTCACCAAAACATGATCAAGAGGAATCTATTAGCAGCGCTGGGGGTCCCTCCTGCACAGCCTCTGGACTCAGGGTGCCTGGTGCTGTTTGCTCAAAGCCTTTCCCAAGTCCTGCCCCGCCCCTGTGAGAGGGGAGAGCATGTGTGTGGCCCCTGCCTGCCCCCCTCCACACTCCTGCACAGCAGGGCCTCGAGTGCTCCCTAAGCCTGATGCTGTCCGGCCTCGGTAAGCTGCCTGCACCCCCCAGGTCTCAGAGGAGCGGGGACTTTCGCTCCCGAAATGGGACTTTCGCTCCCCAGGAAGAGTCCCCAGGGGTCCCTCTGACAGTCAGTCTCTGCTGCTCAGGGCCCCTGGCTGCCACGAAGGTGCCCAGGGTGCTGGCACCTCAGCTCGTCTGCCCCCGCTTGTGGCCGCACTGGCCATGTGCACGCTCTGCCCAGAGGGGAGCAGCTTGTCCCTGGGGGACCCGGGGCAGAGGCTGGGCTCCCCATGGCTCCCCAGCAACTGGGCATGGCTGGGCCCGAGAAATGGAGCTTGATTAGAGGGAACTAGGTGACCCCAAGGCCTTGAACCCTGGCAGGGAAGACAGACGGATGAATGGACAGACAGGAAGAGGATGAATAGACAAATTGAAGGACAGACAGGAAGATGGGCAGACAGATGGAAGGATAGATAGATGAATGGAAGAGGATGGACAGAGGGAAGGATGGATGGATGGATGGATGGATGGATGGATGGATGGATGGATGGACGGACAGACAGACAGGCAGAAGGGTGGACGGTCTGTGTCATGAGAGGACCAGCCACTTTGGCAGAACCTGAGGAGAATCATACCTGACCCAGTTCTGGGTTTGGCATTCAGGGTCATCAGAAGGTGGTAGATGGGGCTAGCCTGGTCTTCCCAGGGCCAGCTGGTTAGGTCTGGTTCCAATACTGGAGTGGGCTTCCATGGTGGGGGAGCCCTCCAGGCCCAACCCCACAGTAGGGGTTGGGGAATCTGGGGAATCTGGCCACTGTCTGGTCACTGCCATCAGTTGGGCAGAGACCAGGCAGGGGTTAGGGGGCTGTGCCCTTAAAGTCAGCAGCAGAGCTGTTTCAGGAGGGAAGCAGAGATGGTGGTCTGGTGGCCTCCACTGAGCAGGCTCTTGGCAGGATCAGACACAGAGCCTGAGAGCACCCCTGCAGCCCTCAGTCAAATGAGAGCACAGGCTCAGAGAGGTCAAGCACACTGCGTGGGGTCACACAGCAAGGGAACTGGGTTTCACCAGGCTTTCAGGGCTTGGCACTTTCCACACCTTTCCAAAGGGGGGCGGTTGAGTTATCCAGGCTAGGGTGGTAGTCATCTGGGGGTGCAATTTAGTCTGCTTGAAGAAGATAAGGGGGTGATGGGGGGCACTGAGTGATTGAGTCTTCCAGAAAAGGGGTCCACGGGCCCTATTAGTTTGGGGACCACAGAGCAGGTGGACCCAGAGCTGTGGCTGAGAGCCCACATATCTGAGAGGGCTGCACAGCTGCCTCCATCCCACTGCAGGTGGTGGGAGCCTGCAGGAGTCAGTGTGGCCAGTGGGAGCCGGGCAGGGGGCGTGTCCGTGTCCTGCTTTCTGGGGACACTCATTGTTCAACAGACACAGCCCCAGCACGGAGATTCCCCGGGCAGCTACGTGGCCACTTTCCAGGCCCCACAGGACTGCCATGGGACACCCAAGGAGGCTGGTGTGGGCACCAGGCTGACCCAGGTCTGGTGTGGGAGCGCCAGGCTGACCGAGCCTGGTGTAGCTGCATTTCCTGGGAGACCCCGCATCTGAGAGCAGAGGCAGGAGGGCAGGGGATGCTTGGAGCTGCTGAGGATGACTCCCTTTCCCCAAGGCGGCACCCGGTGCAACCCGCCATGCCCCTGACTGAAGCCCTGCCCAAGAGTGGGAGAAGCCTGTCTGAGGGAAAAGGGGAGCTGGTACCCAGGACAGGGAAGAAGGGGGTCCCTTGCCGACCGCACCCACCCCCAGTGCTGCCTACTCCGACCAGGCTGGGCTAGCCAGGCTGGATGGCATGGGCGCCAGACCAGCCTGTCCCTGGGCGTCAGTGTCTTCAGGGCTGTAAATTCCACCCCCACCAGGGCCTGGGAGCAGGTCACAGAGCTGTGGTGACAGCTGCAGTAAAATCATGTGGCCGCCTCCGAGCCAGGAGGGGATGGTTCCAGAAAAGGGGGCTCACGGCTCCCCGTCTCCTTGCCCAGTGTACGGTGTGTTGGGGGGGTGGTCAGGGGTACCCAACACCTGTACTCCCTCTATGGGGCTGGGCTGGTCTCTCCATGTGGGGGTGGGCAGCAGGCTGTCCCCTGCCTAGGTGGCTGGAATTGGGGTCCTAGAACCTCCCCACCACTGACCTTGGTCCCCTGAAGAGGAGCCCCATGTCAGAGAGAGGGTTGGAGCCCCAGTCCCTGGCCCTGGGCCCTCCCCTGCTCTGCCTTGTCTGGGACCCAGCCTTGGCCTGTTTCCACTCCTCATCCCGCACGACTGCCCCCAGGCCTCCCTGCTCTGCTGGAGTCTGCCGAGGGCCATGCCTCCCCTCAGCTCCGGCCAGCTGCATGCCTGAAAGCACACATGTGTCTGTGTCTGGGGTCTTGTGAGGTATGCCTGGCTCTGGGAGCACTCCCCGTGCGCTGGACACCGACAGACATTTACTTGACTTCAGAGGAACAATCGGGACGCACATAAAGCCCGCGGCCCGAACCCCTGAATACCTGGGACCATCTGTTCCCAGAAAAGGCCTTTGCACCCCGAGGCCCAAAGGGTTAATGAGAGAGCAGAGACTGACAAGTGCCCTCATGGGCCAAACTGGAGAGCAGGACCTGCCCCCTATCCCAGGACCCGTGTCTGAGGCCTTCTGCGTCACGGCAGTCCTGTGTGGCCAGTGACCCAGGCTCCACAGTCCAGTCAGCCTCTACTCCAGTAGGCTCTGCCGCCTATTTCTCAGGACTGCCCTGGAGCCCCTTAGCACCTCAGTGCCCAGGAGGGGCAGCTGCCAGGTCTTGGTCCCCTTGAGTCCTGATGGACAGTCTCCTGGACAGAAGGGCCCGCAGGAAGATCCCGGCTAGGTTTCTGCACGCATCAGCACTGCTTGCCTTTGCAAACTGCTTACTGCAGGCTCAACTCAAGGATTGGGAGCAGGGAGGGGTCCCTGCACTCTGCTTTCTAGGGGGCTCCTAGTCTTGGCCCCAGTATCACTTCCTGTTCCTGGAATACCCCTTTTCCCTTCATCTCATCCACTTAGGTCGAGCACTCATGCGGCCCCACCCACCACGGGGCTCTGGCCCTCACACTACCAGATTTGGGGACCCTCATTTGAAAGAGGCTGACCTGGAGTGAGGACGGACAGGAGGCCCTGTTGGAGCTCAGCAGTCTCGTCTGGGACATGGGAAGAAGCTGCTCCGTCTCCTGCGCCTGCTGCTCTGCCCCACCCCTGCAGAGCCTCCAGCCTCAAAAGAACTGCTCAACTGGGGCTGGCGAGATAGCACAGCGGGTAGGGCATTTACTTTGCACGCAACTGACCCGGGTTCGATCCCCAGCATCCCATATGGTCCCCTGAGCACCGCCAAGAGTAATTCCTGCCAAAACCTGCTGGGTTCCGAGATTTGCTCCTGAGTCTCTGGGATCATGGCCGTTAAGCAGCTTGATCAGGAACCAGAAAGGCCATTCATGGGTGGTGACTCGGATCTCACTGGGGCAGGGAGGAAAGGGACCCAGCCTTGGCCTGTTTCCACCCCTCATCCTGCACGACTGCCCCCAGGCCTCCCTGCTCTGCTGGAGTCATACCACGAGGCCCTGCGTGTCTCGTCACTGAGGGCCCAAACCAGTGGCCTCTGGAGGATGGTGGCCACCGAACTGCCTAGGGGGAGCAGGTGAACCGAGAGTTAGAGCCAAAAGCTTTGTGACTGCTCTCACAGTGATTCAATAAATAAAATTATAAAAATTAAAAATAAATTAAAAAAGAGTAACTCCTGACTGCAGAGCCAGGAGTAACCCCTGTGCATCACAGGGTGTGACTCAAAAAGCCAAAAAAAAAAAAAAAGAGCAGCTCAACTCGAGCAGAGCACCAGAGCATCTGAGTCGACACCTGCTCTTGGGGTGCTGGGCTGCCCTCACGAGTGGAGCTCTCCATGTCTGGGAGGAGTGCGCCCCCCCCCCCCAGGGAGCAGAGCAATGAGCATCAGCAATGAGTATAACCCCAGTGAGCACCACAGTCAAGCGTATGTGAACAGCAAAGGGGACAAGAAGAACCTGCCGGGGGCAAGGCTGCGGCTGTGTGGGCGGCACGGGGTGTGGGGTACGGGTGAGACTCAGGCGCAGAGTGGGGGTGGGGGTGTGCACGTGTCTGTGTGTACACTGTGACCTGTGTTCAGATGGGAGCGTGCATGTGTGTCCCTGTGTGTTTGTGGGTCTCTGAGACGTGTGCATGTCTGAGGATCGTGTGTGTGCAGCCACCGTGCATGTGAGCCGTGTGTGACTGTGCAGGTGTGTGGAGGGATCATGCCTGCAGGTGTGAGAGGCTCGTCCTGTGTCTGGGAACACGGAGGCTCCTGGCCGAGTCTGCTGGCCCTGGACCTGCCTTTGTAGGGGGCGTCTCCCTGTCCTGGTGATGGGGCTAGTAGGTACCCCTCCCCATAACCCCTCTAGGGGAGGTGATGGAGGGCATGGGGGGAGGAGACATCTTGGGCAGGATCAGCTTCAGCTCCCTGGGGTGGGGGAGCGTGGGATCCCCGACCCCATCACAGGGGCCTGGGATCAGGGTGGAGAAGGTGGGGTGCTGGGGGGTGGGTGAGGAGGAGGCAGCAGGAGGATGAGCATGTGAGGAGAGATGCAGGAAGGAGAGCTGGGCTGGTGCTGGGGGGAAGGTGGGGGCGGAGGATGCCGGCTGGGCCAAGTCGTCTGGGCCGGACATCAAAGCCCAGTGTGTTCCGCAGGAGCCGGTGTCTCCCTCCCACGGAGAGACAGATGTCCCTTTGATGGTGGAGATGCAGGATGCTGGACATGAGAGCGGAGGGAGCAGGGGCAGGCGGCTGCCCCGTGCTCACCGGGGGATAGCCCCGTGGGTGGTCACCCCTCCCTGAGTGTGATGCAGAGGTCCTGGGGTCACCACTGGCCACGGGGCCAACCCTGAGCTTGGCCTCTTCCTGGCACCAGAAGCAGCAGCTAGGATGCAGGTCTGGGATCTCTCCTGGGCCTGCGTGGGTGCACGTGTCTGCAGGATGCCCCTCCCACCCCTCCACATGGGGATGCTGGCTGGCTGCCTCCCAGGAGCACCGCTAGGGCGGACAATGCACTTGTAAGAAGCAGAAGAGATGCCCGGGGCTTTCCTGCTGTGTGGAGACGCATCCCACTCCACACACACACACACACACACACACACACACACACACACACACATACACACACACACATCTCCCAGGAGCTGAGTGTCGGGAGGGAGGTGAGGGCCTGGAGCTCTTTCCCTGCTGCCCCTTTGAGAGTGGGCTTGAGGAGCCTCCCGCCTTGTGTCCTCTGACTGCCCACAGAGCGCCCCCACCTGTTATCCCGAGACCCTGAGGAGTCTGGGGCACGGGCACTGCTGGGTGAGCCACAGAACAAAGCTGGTTTGCGGGAGGAACCAGCTCCCGGCCGGGCTGAATGCCGGGGCGGCTGGTCTAGGACTAGGGTCAGGAGGAATGTTCCAGAACATGGGGTTCATGGGGCTGCCCTAAAGACCCCTGCCTGATGGCCTTCCCATGCAGAGACTTGGGAAGAATCCCCCGCTGACAGCCAGCCCCTGTCACCTCCCCTGTCTGGGACACAGCTAGGAGTGGTTCTGAGAGGTGCTACCCCCACCCTGCTACTTCCTGCCCTGGGCCTGCAGAGAAGACCCCCAAGGCCTCCCTGAGGGGCCTTGGCTCACCCCTGCCCTGAGGTGCCATCAGGCCCCTGCATCCTCCTACCCCCCCACCCGCCCCTGTCACCTGTCCCCACAGCAGCCCAGTCTCTGTCTTCCTGCTGCCAAGGTGCCACTGGGCTGCTTGAGGGGGCAGCTAGGACCCTCACCTCAGCACTGCCATGCTTGGACACCTCACACTATGCCCAGCCCAGGCTCTGCCCATGGCCTCTCGCCAGCATGCCCACGAGGCTAGGCCGTCCCCCGAATCCCTGATGACTCTAGCCTCCGCAACTGCAGCTGCAGGTGATGGAGATGTTGACCTGTGCTTATGTGTTTGCTCCCTACAACCTGGGGTCAGGTTTGCACCCCTCCCCCTGTGACCCCCCAGAACCCCGGTCACACTTCGCCTGGCTCTGACCCCTTGGGTAGGAAAGTGTGAAATCAAACTCCCTCCCTCCTGCCCGCTGCCCGAGCAATGTGCCATGCCCACAGCTGCCGGCACAGACCAGGAGACTTGCAGGCTTGCTTTGCATCTTTCCTTTCTAAATGATTTGACGCTTGTCCCCCCACCCTCTCCCCTCCTCCCCATCAGACGCTCCATTCTCTGCTAATGGCAGAATAATAAAAAATTATCCCTCATAGCGCATGAGTGAGAGGCCGAGACTGGAGCCCAGGAGCGAGGGGAAGGCGAGGAAGAAAGAGGTTATTATAAATGTGTCAGCTCGCTTTATGGCCCTTTATCAGCGGGGAGAGACAGCCACGGAAGGCGCCGTCAGCAGAGCGCTGAAGCTGCCTGCCAGCTTGGTGGGGGAGTGTAAATAATTTTTATTTTTGACTCTATTTAGATATTTTAAAACACAGACCGCCAGCCCTGGTGGGGAGCTAGCCATGCCTGCGGGGAGAGCTGGCGGGGACCCCGTGCCTTTGGGGCCCTGCTTGCAAGGTCCCTTCCCCGGGAAAGAGTGGGGCCACCTGGTCTCCACGTTCCCCTGGGGGCTCATCCTCCCAGGCAGGATCTGGGGAGGCTGCTCAGGTCCCCGTATCCTTCCCCACAGGGTCCAAGGTGGGGCCACCAGGCACCCCATTCTCGGAACCCTAAGGATCCATGGGTGCTGCCCTTCATGGGTCAGGATCCACCATGGGGCCAGCGTTAAGCTCTCCCCGGCCTGAGCACAGCCTTTGCATGCGGGAGACCCTCAACCCACTTCCGGCAACACCTGGCTCCCCCAGTCAACTAAGGCCTCAAATAAGGCCTGTGTGTTGAGATCATAGGACTTGACAGTAAGGGGCAGAGATGGTCCCTCTGCCCTCTCCTCCTGAGAGGCTGTTTGCGCTCATCCTGGCCGCGGGTGGCCTGGGCTCCATGTGGGCAGCCCGTGGACTTTGTGGCTTCATGGCCAGGAGCTGCAGCTACACCTGAGCCAGGGCTGGCAGTGTAGGGGTTGTGGGAGGGAACAGATATGATAGTGGTCTCTGGAAATGGGAAACCTAGCAGTCCTCATGTCATACGGTTATCGGCACCAAAGAGATGATGGGAGTCGGGTGACAGCTCACAGAGGTGCAGCCTTTAGTTCCGTCCTCAGCACTTCAGAGGCTCATTTCCAGCAGCCTGAGCCTGCACTGCCAGGCCCCGCCTGAGGAAAAGATGTCATGTTTCAGGACTCACTGTCTGTCCATGCCGGAAACACGCTCTGGAGCAAGAGGACAGGGGGCATGGCGCAGGTCTAGCACGCGGTTGGACCCCGGGCACTGCAGGGATGGCTCACCAGGTCCAAATGGCACCGCACCCTGGGGGTCAGGCTGGTGGAGAATCACCACGAGGGTCCCCGGCTTTCTGATCACCCCTGGGGAGAAGTGTTCATGCTCCAGGGTGCCCAACCTGGAGACCAGGATCAAGGGGAGGCTGCAAAGAGCCAGCTGGTGTCCGATGGCTCCTGGGCCAGGGAGGACAAGTTGCTCTGCAGACCAACTGAGTCTGGGGGGGTCAGGGGGAGGCAGAGGTTGGGAAGAAGCAGCCCCCAGGAGCAGAGGCAGTGCCTAGCTGTTTTCCCCAGAGCCTCAGAGGGGACTTGATGGCAGTACCAATGACTGTGATCTCACCTGTCTGTCCCCCTGTCAGGGGGCCACTGGAGACGGATGCAGGAGACAGACAGGGCCACCTGTCTGACGGATGCAGGACCACCTAAGCACGCTCTCTGTGTCTCTGCAGGCTCAGGGGGCCGGGCCGGGCTGAGGCTGGCAGGTGGTGGGCACAGACGACTCCAGGAAGCAAAGGAGAGTAGAGCTGTCCCCAGGGTCGTGGCTGCTGGGTGTGGGAGAGCAAGGCCCTAGGATCCTCCAAATTCCTTCTTCCGGCCAGAGGACGGGTCGTATGAGGTTCAAGGGCAGTTGAGTATGAATTTGGACGAGGATGCAAGGGAGGGCGGGCTCTGAGCCAGACTGTGAGGGTCAAGTTTTATTATGGGGCCTCAGGGCTGAGAGGGTCCCTGCTTAAGGGGAGGGCAGGGGGGAGGGGAGATGAAGCAAATGGGGGGGGAGGCAGGCGCGGGGGGGGGGGGGGCTCCCCAACTGCCTCCCACCTCTTGCCACCCCTTTGGTTAATCCTTTATGCTGCAAACATCTGCCACCTGCTGTGAGCCTGGAGCTGGAGGTCAGAGAAGTGACAGACTGGGACCTGAGGAGGAAGTGGGGGTGGGGAGCAAGGGTGACCTGAGAGAGGAGGGTCAGAGATAGCTGCAGCAGGCCCAGCAGGTGAGGGGGCAAGAACTCTCTGTGAGAGGCCCCAGGGGAGAAGAGGTCATTGTGTGGGGCTGACCTGGTCTCTCTGGACATGCACTCTGGGGGCATTGTCAGGGCTCCTTGAAACATGCGTTCCCCTACTCAGAGACGCTTGGGGGAACGTCAGTCAGAACAATGACGAGCACCAGGTATAAGATGGATCGACAAAAATTTGTTGTATTTCTATACATAGCACTGAAGAATGAAATGAAGAAAATGATTCCCCTTTCACTACATCAAAAACAATATACATCAGAATAAGTTTAACCACCAGAAGCTATGAAGCTTTTCTGTTTTTGTTTGTTTTTTGTTCTGCTTTTTGGGCCACACCCAGAAATGCTCAGGGGTTACTCCTGGCTCTGGACTCAGGAATTACTCCTGGTTGTGCTTGGGGGACCATATGGGATGCCGGGGATTGAACCTGGGTCAGCTGTGTACAAGGCAAACTTCCTATCTTCTGTACTATCTCTCCGGTCCCGCATCTCTGAAAGAAATTAAGAAGACCGAGAGAAATGGAGAGACGTCCCCTCCTCTTTGATGAGAAGATCAAATGTCACTGGATTGTAAATCGGGGGGCCCAAAGTTAAGGCACATGCCCAGCACCTGACAGATCCTGACAAGTTGTCCCCTGAGCATCACTGGGTGTGGTACTAAAGTTTACTGAGCCCCACTGGGGAGGGCCCAGCGGCAGAGGCCTCAAGCAGCACCTTATCCTTGGGCCTGTACATTGAACCACCAGATGGCTGGCTGAGAATCAGTGGAGAGACCCCAGGCCATCCCAGCACTGCTGAGACCACCCCCTTCCAGTAAAAGATGGAAATGCTCCTTAAATTGAAGTATGGCATCAATACAATCCCTATCAAAATCTCAGATGAGTTTTTATTTTACCTTCAGAAATAGACAAATGACCCTAAACTTAATATGAAAATATTAAGGAACGGCTGGTGAAAGTGGCAAATGGTACGGTTGCTTTATAAGACACTTTGGTGGTTTCTTACAAAATAGAACATATGGGATCAGAGATATAATGCAACAGGGAAGGCGCTTGGCTTGCGTGTGGCTCACCAGGAGTGGCCCCCCGAATGCAGAACCAGGACAAAGCCCTGAGCACCACTTAGTGCCCTCCAAATCACAAAGAAGAAAACAAGAAACAAAACCAGAAAACCAAGACATTCTCTCATCACATGATCCAGCCATCATGCCACTGGGCTTCCACTCAAAGGAGCTGAAAACTTATGTTGGAAGCAGCTTTATTCAGAACTGTCAGAGATGGAATGTGACCAAGGTACCCTTCAGTGAGAGAGGGCACAAATAAATGGGAGACCTCCCGATGGTGAAGTATTCAGTGCTAAAAAGAAATTAGCTATCAAACCGTGAAAAGGCAGGAGGGACTCTTCAACATATACTGTCACCATGTGAAGGAAAACAATTGGAAATGCTGCTCCCTGGACCTGTGATGTGCTGGCAAAGGTGAGACGGTGAGCACAGCCAAAAGATCAGTTTTCCAGAAGCAGAGGGGACACAGGGATGAGTGGGGAGAGCACCCCAGCCTCAGGAGGGTTTCTTGTATGGCTGTGAAACTATTCTGCGTACGGGTGGGAAGGTACTGCCTCATCACACATATGTCCAGCCCTATAGACTGGCCAACACCAAGAATAAACCCTAAATCAGCCATGGACTTGGGCTGATAGCCAGATCGGCATGGTTCCAGGGATGGGAACCCACAGGCCACTCAGCTGAAGTGTGGATCCTGCGGAGCCCATGCCCAGCTGAGGGCAGCAGGAAACAGGGAGTCTGGGCATTTCCTGCTCCATGTTATCAGGGAGCTCAAGCTGCCATAAAGAAATAGAGTCCAGGGGGCTGGAGCGATAGCACAGCTGATAGGGTGTTTGCCTTGCACGCGGCTGACCCAGGTTCGATTCCTAGCATCCCATGTGGTCCCCCAAACACTGCCAGGAGTGATTCCTGAGTGCAGAGCCAGGAGTAACCCCTGTCACCGCTGGGTGTGACCCAAAAAGAAAAAAAGAAAAAAAAAGAAATAGAGTCCACTTAAAAATGCAGAGGACACAGACTAGTCAAAATAGCACTGAAGAAAAACAAAACTGGCAGGCTCATCTTCCCGATTTCGAGATTCCCGGCGAGGCTACAGTCATCGAGACAGGGAGGTCCTGAGCAAGGACAGACATGTAGATCAATGCCATAGATGCACAAGTTCAAAAATAAACCTGCACATTTATGGACAATTGAATTTTTTTTTAAATCAGGGAACCCAAGAGAATTTGATGGGGAGAAAAAAAGTTGTTTTTCAACGAATGATGCTGGGAAACCCCGTTACCATGGTGTAGATTAGAGGATGCTTCTGTGCCCCCCCCTCTACCCCCCCACCAAGAAGCACAGCTGAAAACATGTGTGAACACCAGAAGCAGAAAGGGGAAGCCCTGAGCAGAGAGCCCTGTGTGTGAATATCACAACTGAAGGACAGCCATGACGGGGAGCAGAGAAACGCACCGTGTGACACCCCAGCTCAGCATGGGTGGCAGGTCCTTGCAATGAGAAAGGGAGGTGGCAGGGGGTGGGATAAAATGAATAAAGGTGGGCTCCTTGTTCGCATTATTCACAAAGACCCACACAGCATGGCTCAGTGCCAAGACTGGAAAAACCCTGGCTGTGGGCACCGAGGCGAAGAGTCACTTCACCACCCAGCCAGCCCTCTCCTCTGCATCGGTATTCTGTCCTGGCATGGTGCATTGGCAAGTGTCAGTCACAGATTCACATGGGTGAATCCGTGCAGACAGGAAGACACTCTCCCTAAGGGCTTTCTCTTTCTACTCCCATTTTGTTTGGAGGTCACACCTGGCCGTGCTCAGGGCTTATTTCCAACTCTGTGCTCAAGGATCACTCTTGGCGGGGCTCAGGGGACCTTAGGCAGTGTTGGGGTTTGACTCAAGGTTGACTGCATGAGAGGCAAGTGCCTAAATCCCTGTCTGATCTCTCTCCTCCATTTTATCTGCTTGGAAATTTGGTCTGAATGGTCATGGGGTTCAGCCTTTGGAAGGACAACTTGGCATTACTAAAACCTGAGCTCTCTACTGTCCCCCACTCTGACATCTGCAGCACCGCCAGATGGAGTAGGTGCTAAGTAGGTTCCGAGACATGTATTGTTGCATTGTTGGTAATTGTCTGTAATAGCCTCTTTAGAAGATCATTACCAAGATGATCCCCGCTTGCCATTTTTGCCTTCCCAGTGTCTCCCTGCAGCTCTTCCCATCAAGAGACGCAGCCTCCACACTGACACGGTGGCTTCCCACTGACTGGGACGGCTGGACGCCATCACGGCCCTTCCAAGCATCGGCCTCCAGACCCCTGCTGCCAGCACCGGGGAGGGCAGGGCTGGCCTGTGGTGGACAGCCAGTCAGATGGCCCACAGGAGGCCACCCTACACCAGCCAGCCCCAGGCCTCCTCCAGTTGCTCCGTGCCCAGCTCCCTCTCGGGCTCAGCTGAGCCTGGCCTGAACCACAGCTGCCTGCTGACCTCCAGACTCATTTGCACAATAAATGCAACTTTAAGTCAGGAAGCTTCAGGGGTGTCAGCAGAGAGCCATTTCATTTCTTCCTTTCTTCTTCTTCTTCTTCTTTTTTTTTTAATTTTAATTTTGGGCCTCCCATCCAAGTACTAACCAGACCCAACCCTGCTTAGCTTTCTAGATCAGACGAGATAGGGCACGTTCAGGGTGGTGTGGCCATAGACTAGCAAGCTACCGAGAGTATCTCACTCGCACGGGGAGCCTGGCATGCTCCCCGTGGTATATTCGATATGCCAAACACAGTAACAACAAGACTCACAATGGAGACGTTGCTGGGCCCGCTCGAGCAAATCGATGAACAATGGGAGGACAGTGCTAAAAAAAAAAAATTTGGTCCATACCTGGCAATGCTCAGGGCTTACTCCTGCCTCCACACTTAGGTACCACTCCTGGCATGCTCAGGGGACCATATGGGATGCCAGGGATAGAACTCAGGTCAGCCGTGTGCAAGACAAGCCCCCTTCCCGGCTGTACTATCTTTCTGACCCCCTTTTTGTTTTGAATGTGGGTTGTTTTTGCTTTGCTTTGTTTCTGAGTAGGTGGGCCAAACCCAGTGGTGTAGGGGCTGTGCTCAGGAGTGCCTCTTGGCAGTGCTGGGGGATGCCATGCAGGAGGGACCTTATGTGGTGCTGGGGATCCAGCCAGAGGGCTCAGCCACATACAAGGCAAGCCCCTTATGCCCTGTACTATCTCTCCTGGCCCTGTGTTGTTCTTGTGTTTCTTGAATGCTTTTTAGAATGATTCAGGATCTCAGGGTCACTGCAAGTGTTTTGTATACACACGGATCCAGTGAGCACTATTGTGAGGTGTGTGTGTGTGTGTGTGTGTGTGTGTATGTGTGTGTGTGTTGGTGGGGGTTTAGGGCCTGCCATATGGTACTCAGGTTCTACTACTGGCTCTGTCTCATAGATCACCCTGGCTTTACTCAGGAGACCATATAGGGTGCCAGGGACTGAATCAGGGTTGGCCCCAAGCAGGGCAAGAGCCCTGTGCCACCTGTTCCAGAGTCGTTTCCTTATTGTACTAAACTCTGGTACAGCATCAGTGTGCAAGCAACTCAGGAATCTCTCTATGCAGACGGAGACCTGGGTGTCTATGCAGCCACACAGTGGGCCCCCAAGGACGCTGAAACACGGAGTCAGGATCTGGGGAGTCGACCCAATCCCGGAAATGCATGCTTTGCATGTGAGAGGTCTGGGTTTGATCCTCTGCACCAGTCTCCTGAGCCCTGCCAGGAGCCATCTCTGAGAAGAGAGGCTGGAGGAGTCCCTGAGTGGTGTCAGGAAGGGCCTGAAAGCAAAAGACAAAACAAATCAAAAATCACACAAAACTGTCTGGAAGAAAATTAGTTGGTGTTTTGGGGCTGGAGCGATAGCACAGTGGTAGGGTGTTTGCCTTGCACGCGGCCGACCCGGGTTTGATTCCCAGCATCCCATATGGTCCCCCGAGCACCGCCAGGAATAATTCCTAAGTGCAGAGCCAAGAGTAACCCCTGAGCATCGCTGGGTGTGACCCAAAAAGCACTTGTCACTCGCTCTCCACTCCTTCAGAGCCCCGGGGAGCATCTGTTGAAACCTGAAATCTGGAAGATCAGAGACCAGCTCTATCCAGCTCCCCAGGGCCAGAAGCAGAAGGACTGGGAGGCGGGCGGGTTGGGGGCAGGGTGGGCATCAGTGCCAGCCTCAGCCTCGGGCAGCAGCCAGATAATAAGCAAGAATAATAGAGCAAAGAGAGGGAAATGTCACATGGCTCTGGTGCCATTAGCCACCAGAGAAGGGAAATAGCACATAATTAGGCCAGGGCTTTGTTTGCCTTTGTGGAGGGGGAGGACTGGTGAGGGGGACAGGTGAGGGGGGGGCACTGAGCCCCTGGGGACTGGCAGGGGAGGGGGCAGTGGGCCAGGACCCTGGGCCCAGGCATGGGAAAGCAGGCACGGGCTTCGGGCTGGGAGAGGCTGCACCGGGGCCCCCTGGCAGAGCTGCCTTGGCGGCTGTTTGTTTGTATTTTCTCTCGTTATTACCCAAGTCACAGAAACACCCGGGTAATCGCTGTAAAATTACACACTCGCAGCTAATTCGGGTACGGCTCTTGGCATAGCAGCCGCGTTTTAAGGAGAAATAAACAAGGCCTGAAATAAAAGTCGGCAGGAATACAAATCCACAGCCACGACGTGCGCCTGTCCCCCCACACAGCCCTCTCCTCCCTCAGAGCCCGGGGCGGGGGAGGGGGAGCGCATAGACCAGCTCTGCCCTTTCTCCCGGGACCCCTTGAGGGACTCTGTGCACTCCTCCCCCATCAATAACAAGGTTGGGTGAGGTCCTTGAGGTATTTTTGTTTGGTTTGGTTTAGTTTGCAGTTTTTTTTTAATTTTGGGGGTGTTTTGGGTTTGGGTTTTTGGCCCACAGCAGGTGGTGCTCAGAGCTTGCTCCTGGCACTGTGCTAAGGGATCACTCCTGGCAGGGCTTGGGGCACCATATCCAGTGCTGGGGATGAATGCAGGTCGGCAGCGTGCAAGGCAAGTGCCCTCCCTGCTGTACTACTGCACTGGCCCCTGGAGTCCTGGTTTTGACAAACACCCCTACCCACCTCCCAGCCTTTCACTAGGCTCTTTCCTTTTTTCCTTTTCTTCTTTTGATTTTTGGGCCATTCCTGGCTGTGTTCGGGGCTTTCTCCTGGCCCTCAGGACTCACTCCTGATGAGGTCGGAGGACCACAAGGATGCTGGGATTGAACCCAGGTTGGCTGTGTGCAACAGGGCAAGTGTCTTCCCGCAATACTATCACTCAGATCCAAGTTCCCTTCCCTTAGGCGTATACCCACCTGTATGTCCCCAAGGCTAAGGATCTACCCAGGGCTCACTTGTCACTCATTCACTTGAGCACATACTTCCTGCCAGGCATTCGGCCGAACGTGGGGGAAACACAGACCTGGGTTCTCTCCTGTGTGGTGCAAGAGGCTGAAATCAGACAACAGAGTGCCTGGATAAATGTGTGACAGCAATCTCTAATCACCAGTGCGGGAAGGAAGTAACTTGAGGTGGCACTGGGAGAGAAGAGAAGGGTCTGGCCCCGGGTGCTGTCTGGGTGCAGGGAAGGAGCGCTACAGGTGGATGAATACCACAGGCAGAGGCTCATGCTGGGTGCTGGGGTGCAGGGAGTAGGGGGCAGAGGCAGGGGGCAGGGAGTAGGGGACAGGGGCAGGAGGCAGGAGGCAGGGGGGCAGGGTCAGGGGCAAGGGGCAGGGCCTCAGCCCTTCACAGTCCTTCGGGCCGCTCTGGACAGCTGGGCAGGTTCTGAGTCTGCGAGGGAGGAGCAGGAGATGGCAAACAGCCTCCATTTCTTTTGTTCTTGTTGTTGTTTGTTCGAGGGTAGAGGTCATGCTGGGCACTGCTCAGGGCTCACTCCTGGCTCTGCATGGCAGATGGGGACCCAGAGGACTCCACGGACCATATCTAGCATCCAGGATGGAACCAGGGCTGGCCACATGCTAGGTGCTACTCACTTCCCCAGCTTCCTGGAGCAATCCCTGATCCCCGGAGAGGCTGGTAGAGGATTGGGGGGGAGCCTTTGCTCTGCCATCCTGGGAAGAGGGGACTGAGAAAGGGGACAGTGAGAGAGGGGGTTGGAGGGGCTTGGGGTGGGGGGCTGCAGAAGGGCAGGTCAAGTGGGGCCTATGTGGAGATGGTCCAGGAGGGAAAGGTGAAGGCGGGGGGTGGGGGGGTGGTGCTGTGAACTCAGGCAGCTGGAAGCCCCAGTCTGCCATCCCCACCCCCACCCCGCTGCTCATGGAATCAGCCCTGGGACCCTGTGGGAGGCCCTCAAGGCTGGGGTGGGTTCCCACGGGAGTCTGACTAGGGCCCCCAGCCAGATCCGTGGGACCTGAAGGCAGGTTCTGCATGGCAGATGGGGACCCAGAGAACTCCACGGGCTGAAGGGTAGGGGACCAAGGACCCGTGGCTGGTCTGGGTAGGGAGGGCAGAGGAGAACAGAGGGCAGATGGGGGGCCGGGTGGGCCCTGGAGTCTAACACGCCTGCAGGGTGCTGGTTTGCAAGTTGCCACCCTAAGGTGTCATCCTAGGCGCCCTCTGCCTATAGCTAGTCCACGCCCTGCAGGGAAGGCAAGGTGGGCCAAGTGGGGGCTCCCTCTTCCCTCCTCTATGAGAAACCTGGGCTGGGTGGAGAGAGGGACCCTGAGCGGGGAGGCAGGAGCCCTGGTTTGCCTGGGCCTGGATACTATCTGCTTCCCAGGCTCCCTGGGATGGGCACATGGAAGGCCCGCCTGACCACGGGCGTCCACTGCAGGCTGAGCCTCTGGGCTGCGCCACTCCTGCCACTGTGTGTACAGAGATGAGTGGGCACTCGTGCACTGGTCATGCATGCCTTGTGCCCTCAAGCCCGGGCAAATCATGTGCCAGTGTGCGCAGGTGTTTGTGTGTGCTATTTGTATTGTGTGTGTGCTGTGTGTGTGTGCTGTGAGTGTGCTGTGTGGGCATGTGCGCCTGTTGGGGACCCATGCTTTGCAAACATGTGCATAGGAAAGCACTTACCCACCACGGAAGCCAGGAAGGCAGCCTCCCTGACCCCTGACTCTGCCTCCCTTGCCGGGAATTCCCTGCTCAGCCCCTCCTCCCGGGGCAGGATCCAACCCCTGGGCTCCGGGGCTGAAGTGGCACCACTGGCCTGGATCTGGGGCCCAGCCTCCCTTCAGATTCCCTGATAGCTGCCCTAGAAGTGCGGGAGGAGTCCCTTGTCTTTGCCAGGCTGGTGACCTGTGCAGCGACTGGGTCTGCTGAGAAGGGGCTGCTGGTGCTTAGAGATACGCCCCCACACAGGTCCAAGGTGATAAGGGAACTGTGTGTGTCAGCAACCCCATTGTTCCCCCTCTCTCATACTCCCTGCGGCCCCCAGCCTGGGATGCAGCCTCTGAGCCTCCAGGAAGGGGCACCACAGTCCAGTGAGGGCCCCTGGGGCCAGGGCTGGTCTGCTACAGGGTGCTGAGCACTAAGGGGCTCCTGCACTGGCCACCCTCTCCTCCGGGGGCCTCATTCTGCTCCTTCATGTATATACTGGGACAAGGGTAGGCTGGTGGTCCCCAGGGCTTGTCGCTGAGGGCCACGGGCCCCCACAACATGGGTGGAGGCATATGAGGAGGAAACCCAGAGGCCCCAATCCCGGGATTACCATGCCTAATCCCGCACGGTGCCAGGCAGGGCTCTGCGGCCTGAAATGTTCAGGCTCCTTCCACAGCTCGGACTGGGAGCGTGGGGCCCTTCCGGAGCTCGCTGGTCCGGGGGAGGCAGATGCTTCCTTGGCGTCTCAAGCCAAGAGCTGCTGGACAGGCGCTGAGGACAGCTGGTCCTGCTCCGGCCCACAGCTCCCAGGCCGGCTGGCCTTTAGACCTTCCTGTTGTCCCCGTTGCATCCAAACAGAGCCAGGGAGACTGAGAGGCTCCTGGGGCAGCTTAAACTTTTTGTTTGTTATTCTGAAGAGGGAGTACACTCAATCACACATCTGAAAAAGCCAACTAAGAAGAGAGCCGCATGCAGGAACGTCCTCCCGGGCCCCTGTCTGTGAGGCCGCTTTGTTCCCGAGTGTGCTTTCAAGGTCGCGTTTGCTTCCAGAAGCAAACACAAAGACGAACAGCTTCCGGCCAGCTGAAAGAGTTGGGGTCTCTCCTGGAGGGGGGCCAGGCCTCTGTCCCTCCCCCCCTCCCACCCAGGGCTCTGCCCAGCTCAGGACGATAATCAATCGGACACTCTCAAATATTTATGAAACACAGATGGATTTTCTCAGTCTGGAGTTGGCGCTTTCATGGAATTTGGCTTTATCAGCCAGAAAGTCAATATTTTCCCTGGGCAGCTGCCGAGATGCATTCCTGTCCATGCCCTGGGCCCTGTGGGCCTGGCTGCCCCTATCCTGTCAGCTGGTGGCTAGTGGCTCCTGAGTCCCCTGTGGTGGGAAGGGGATGGGGAACTGACACAGGGAGGCCAGAACTCTGGGTAAACCCCTGTCTGTACAGACTCACTCTGGGTAATGCGCCAGCCAGCCAGTAGCTCTGTCCAAATCTTAATTTTCCCATCTGTGAAATGGGACATTTGGCCAACTGGGGATTCTCTTGCTACTCACTGCTCAAGGGGACTGTCCGAGGTGCCTCAGACTGAGAGTGCAGGGCTGGATCTTCTCTTTCTCCTCTCCCTGACCCCAGCACCCCAGTTACAGGACAAAGCTTGGGTCTGGGCAGGCACGGGGCCTCATCCCAGCTAGTCCCCGGCGCATGCCTGCTTCATGCCTGAGGCAGCGGGGGCAGCTGCTCCAAAGCTGAAGGGATCAGGGGTGAGGGATGGCCACAGAGGGGGGCTGGCAGGAAGTCATGGGAACCGAACTGATGTGCCATACAGATGTGGGGCAGGAGTGGGGCAGGAGAGAGAGAGAGAGAGAGAGAGAGAGAGAGAGAGAGAGAAATAGAGAGAGAAAGAGAAAGAGAAAAATAGAGAGAAAGAAATAGAAATAGAGAAACAGACAGAAATAGAGAGATAGAGAGAGAGAGAGATAGAAAGAGAGATAGAGATAGAAAGAGAGAGAGAGAGAGAGAGAGAGAGAGAGAGAGCTCCTGAGCGGGACTGTGTGTGGGGCACAGGGACGGTGTAGCTAGCAGGGAGAAGGTGGGCCCCACCTGGCACCAGGGGTGTTGGAAGGAGCATTTTGAAATGTGTGTGTGTTGATATGTGCGATTAAATTCTATGGTCTTAAAAATATGTAAACATAGATTCAAGAGGCTTGGCTGCATGAATACATTTTCATCATGATAAACAGCAATAAACAATACAAAGAATTTGGCAGCCTGGGGCAGCTTGGCTGCATCTCCCTGTGGATCAGCCTGCGCTGTGAAGGGGTTTCATGGGCAACGACACCCCCCATCGCCGGCCACCACCAGTACTTACGGATGCACCACATTTACATCTTTCCAGCGACAGCTACAGTTGCACTGACAATAGACAATAGGGTGAATGGCCCGTGGATAGATCTTATTCTGAATTTACATTTTCCCCCATAAAATTGGGTCTGACTCCTTTGAACTAATTTGGGGCCTTCTGGGAAAGGATGAGCCTGGGTCTGTGCAGAAAAAAACAACTTTGGATTCTATTGTGGATTCTATTGCCATTACAAATGAGGGGCTCCAGGAGGTCGTGCTCCCTGGGCCTGCCTCAACGTCCCCTCTGCTCCCAGCCAGCCAGAGCAATGAGCTGGCCCCAGAGAGGCCCAGCTGGACGGGCCAGAGGCACTTCTTCCTGTAGGAGGAGCTGTGTGATGGCAGCCTCGTGGGCACTGTGATGGCTGTGGAGGGGAGTGACCGTGCTGGCCCACACCCAGCCTGTCTCCTGTTACTCTCATTCGCTTCTTGGCTATGGTCAGCTGCCCAAGGGAGAGATCTCAAAGGAGAGTGGAGTGCAAGTCACTGGGCCTGCACATTGCAATGGACCCGGAGGAGCCTCACCTTGGCTTGGCCTTGAATTTGGCACCATTCAAAGTCACAGACAGGGGCTGGAACAATAGCACCACGGGGAGGGTGTTTGCCTTGCCCGCGGCAGACCCGGGTTTTATTCCCAGCATCCCATATAGTCCCCCGAGCACCGCCAGGAGTGATTCCTGAGTGCATGAGGCAGGAGTAACCCTGTACAATGCCGGGTGTGACCCAAAAAGAAAAAAAAAGTCACAAGACTGGGCTCAGGAGTAGAAAGAACCAGGATGGGCCTTGCTTGCTTCCTGGAACGTCCCGGGGGGGGGGGGGCATGTTCCCCCTCCCAGCACAGAGCTGGGGGTAGCCCCTGAGCACCACCTGGTGTCCAAAGATAAAACCCCCCAAACAAGTTCATAAGACGGTGGGGAGATCCCTTTCCCCAGAGCCCCCAGTGTTCAGGGCTGGGGAAATATACTCAGCCTTGGAGGGCAAAGATGGTCCCTTCCAATCTGATGATGGCCCAACTCACATACCCTCTGCCCTCTGCCTCTCCAGCTGCAGTGCGGTGCCTGTGTCCTGCCTGGTGATGCCCACCCCCACCGGGGCTGTCTGCTGCTCGTATGGGGCCACAGCCCACCCCGCCCTGCCCCCACGAAGCCTCTTGGGAGTTGTTGCTTGTCAGCGGGGTGCTGCTGGCTGTCCCATCTCACCCCATCATGGAGTGATGCAGTTCTGGGAAGAAGCAGGTCCTGGCATTGGGAGGGCTTGGGAGAGTCGAAGGACTCAAGCATGCCTGCCCAGGGCCAGTGGGTTTGAGTCACATGAGGGCCAAAAGGCAAACCCAATGGCCAGAATCCCATGGGGGAGGGGGAGCAGTCACCACCTTCCTGCTGGTCCCCACATCCCTCACTGATGGAGGTGGAACCCTCTTTAGAATCTCTGGAGTATCTGCGACCACTCCTCCAAAAGCTTCCAGCTCTGACACCACACCCACTCAGGGGAAGAAGGGCAGTAGGGGGCCCCAGGAGAACCCTCTCCCCTGACCTTCTCACCTCTTGCCCAGGAGCTGATGTAAGCTTCCTGAGGGGTCTCCTGCAGCCTCCAGGGTGTGCCATCCTGGGGGAGCAAGGCATTCTGGGAGGCCCAGACAGGGACTCTGAAGATCTCTGGAATCAAGTACTAGAACCCGAGAGAGGTGAAAGGTGCTGAAACTAGAGGAGAAGCTACAGCAAAAGTGTCCCCTTAGGGGGCTGGAGTGATAGTATAGCGGGTAGGGCGTTTGCCTTGCATACAACCGACCTAGGTTCCATCCCCGGCTCCCATATGGTCCCCCGAGCATCGCCAGGAGTAATTCCTGAGTACAGGACCAGGAGTAACCCCTGAGCATTGCCGCGTGTGACCCAAAAAAGCAAAAAAAAAAAAAATACAGCGTCTCCTCAGGGCCAAGAGTCCAGAGGGTGGGGCATTTGCCTTGCTCATGGCTGACCCAGGTTCAATCCCTGGCATCCCATGTGGTACCCAAGTACTGCCAGGAGTGATCCCTGAGCACTGCTTGGGTGTGGTCCCCAAAACAAATAAATAAATAATAAATGATTTTTTAAAATAAAATAAAGATCAACGAGTGTTCCCTTACCCTCTCCCCACCAGTGGAAATTGGCAGGAAGGAGAGTCGGGGTCTGATACATAGGATCTGAAAAGTTCATTCAGGCTGAGATTCCGTCCCCCCACAGCTGCCCTCCCTGAAGTCCCAGGTGATAGGGGTGAATCTTCAGTGGAGTGAAATTTGGGAAGGAGGGTCGATCAAAGAGGGGGGCCCTGTTTGTCCTCAGAGGGCTCTGGCCAAGCCTGATGGACAAATTTCGGACCATAGGACAGGCTCCAAGCTATGAGGCTGTCAATTCAGGGGAGAAATCAGCTCTGAGGCCCAGATTTTCATCAATGAGGCCCCAACACTGATGGCTTCAGCATGGTAGTCTAGGCAGGCTTCCTGGAGCAGGAACAGGTCTTCTAAGCATGTGTCCCGGAGCTAGACACACCCGAGGAGCCCTCCAGCCTCCTCCCTGAGCACCAATATGAGCAATGGACTTTCCTCCCTGCACCAAGTCCTTTGGCCTGGAAGCAGGGCTAATAATAGTCTTCAACAAAGAGACGGCAGAACCTGAAATGTGGATAATGGCAAATGTTCAACAGATGAGTCATCTCTGGGACGAGGTTCTTCAGTGTGGTCAGATGGGAACAGTGCAAAGAGATGAAGGCGGGGGTGGGGGGAGTGTGGAGGGTGTTGGGCAGTGCAGGCCACAAGGTGGGCTAGGATCCCCACGCTGCATGACCTCAGGGGAAGTACCACCTCTCCAGAAACAAGGGGCACAGACCTAGAAGCCACTGGGTGCTCTAGTCTGGGCTCCAGCACCCCAGCTCAGGGCACAAACTTTGCCAGCTTTTTGTCATCAGGGGCTCCAAGCTCTGTGACGACTAACCCCATCCTCAAGGCTCAGAATGTGGTTGGTGTATCACAGTGTGGGACCAGTCACTAGGGACAGGAAGTCAAAGGTTGTCAGTTCCTCTGGGATGTGTTGAGTGGGTGGGGCAGGTTGTACCACTCAGCAGCTTCTCGAGGGAGAGGGTAGCTTGATTTCCTGGTCTGGACCTCAGTTTACCTCTCTGCACAATGGGAAGGGGAAGCCAAAAGAAGCTACCGAGCAGTCCAAGGCAGCCAGAGGGGCAGACTTGGTGGAAGGTGTGATGTTGGAGGGCCCCCCAGGGAAAGGTGACAGAAGGCTGGCCTGGGACATTGGCTGCATGCTGCCTGGCGGGCGACAGCTCTTGCTCCCCCTGAAAGAGGCCGCGGCTGACTGACGAGAAGACTCCAGAGCCAGGCTGCCAGCAAGTGCCCCTGGCCACCTTTGCTGGGCTAATTTGCATAAAATTTACACAAATCTGCATAATTTAGGAGGCAGCTCGTGCTCATCTTGGGCAGTCCAATTTGCTGTGATTTTATGAGCTTTGAAGTAGCCCTTTCTTTTCCTGCCCACTCCCTGTCTGTGTTCCCTGTCTCTGTCTGGCTTGTCAGAGAGCTGTCTCCGCCCTCCTTTCCCGGCCTGGAGGACCAACGGCCTCCCAGGCTGCCCTGGGGCCCCAGAGAGAGCCCCTCCTCCGCTGGGGAGTAGGATGGCTTGGACCCGCCTGTCCCCCTGCAGGCCGGGCTGGAGGGCTGGGGGGGCCACGATCACACAGCTGTCCCCAGGAACTGACTCAGCCATGATTGTCAGCCCAGATGGATGTCCCCACAGCTGTGCCACCGGGCTCTGTCCCTGCCCTTTCAACAGTTTCGCTCTCGGATTTATTCTTGGATGAGTCTTTTGGGTACAAGTGACAATAACTCAGCTCCAATTGGCTTAAACAAAGGGGAAAGGGAAGATTTACTGGTTAATTTCCCCAGGAAGTCCAGGGGTAATGTGGCCTGGAGCTATGGTAATGTGGCAGCTAAAGAGCCCATGCCAGCACGAGGAGGCTGCGCCTGACTGGTGTTCCTTGGTGTTGGCTCAACCCTGCCCCCAAGCTCCAGAGGTCTGGACCACCGAGATGCTCCCACTCCAGGAGAATCGGGGTGCTGAGTGTCTAGGATGCAACCCTATTGGCTGTTCGGAATCACATGCCCAAAGCTGAGCCAATCATTGTGGTCAGAAGCATGTGGGCGTTGCCCAGGTCCCGCCTCTCCGCAAGGAGCCCTGAGTCAGCCCACACCCAGGACTGACAGTGGGAGAAGGTGCGGGGATGGGGTGGGGAGGGTGCGTGGGGAAGATCAGGACAAAGGGGTACGAGTAGGCTGACTCCAGCTGGGGCGGAAGTGCTCTCCAAGGATGAGCACGTGGGTGACAGGTTTGTGAAACAGAAGGCATGTGGCAGGCACGGCCGGGGCACGCCAGGGTTGGGGATGTGAATTTCCTCCTTTTGGTGGGCAATGCCAGGGCCTGGGCAGAATTTGAACCTTGGCCCTGACACCTGGGCATTGGGTGGTGGGGGGCCATGCCAGGAGTAAGTGTGTCATCTGCCCTCTGGAAACCAGAGCCAGGGAGCGTTGTGGTGCCAAAGGGCCGGTGGTGGCCATCTGGTGAGGACCAGCTTTGACAGTGGCCTTGGGTTTCCTTCCAACAAAGCACAGCCTGGCCCTTTACAGGGGCTGAGAGGAAGACACAGCACAGACCGCATTTCAGCACTGAGGGCGCCCTCCACCCCACTGCCCAAGGCGCCACTGTCTAGCTCTGCACCCCCACCTCCTTCCAGCCCTAGAGGCTGCAGCCCCTCCCCCGGCCCCCGACTCTGCCCTGCACCCAGAAGGTGTGAGGGGCAGGTCCCGCCAGGCTTGCCTTGGATCTGCCATGTCCCAGTCTCCTCCCAGCAGAGGGGCTTTGCTCCAGGGAAGCACTGACACTTGCCAAGCATCCTTGATGAGCCAGGCACGGAGCTAAGCATTTTAGTCACAGAAGCCTCCACAACCTGCAAGACTGTGATTGTCCTCGGGTCTCCCCTCCCTGCTGTACAAACACCCAGACAGGGTTGGAGCCCCAAGATCCTGAGTATTCTGTAGTTCATGATGCCCCTGCCTCTGTCCACGGCCTGGTCCCCCACCTAGACCAGACAGTCTCCCTGTGTGGGTGCTGAGACAGGGATTGGGGGGCAGTGGTGAGGAAGCATCCCAGAGCCAGGAAGGAGCAGGGGCACCAGACACCCAGCCTCAGAAGCCCTAGAGGATAGGAGCGGGCAAGGTGGATGGTGGGCGAGATGGTTGGTGGGGGTCGGTCATCTCTGGCCTGAGGGGGGCGCTAGGGAGGGGAGGAAGGGGGAGGGGAAGGGATGAGGGAAAGGAAGAGGGAGGAAGAGGAGAAGGCGAGCAGGAAAGGGAAAAGGGAGAGGGAGCTGGGGGTGGGCTGCAGGGGAGGAGATTGAGCCTTCCTTGTCCAGGTGAGGCAGGTGAGGCACCGCCCCCCTCCCCCCACCTCCAGAGCAGGGCTCACACCCACCACTATGGACAGTAAAGAGGAAGGTGGACACACAGAGAGTGGGCCAGAGTGAGAGTCTTGACAGAAGAGACCCTGTGCTGCTGACTGCCCATCCCTGCACATTCACTTGGACACAGGGTAGGCAGAAGCTTCTAGAAACCACCTGTCCCTGCAGGCGCCATGTGAGAACATTGGAGAGATGTAGCTTTGGCCCTGGCTCCCCAGGATGCCTCTAATCCATCACGACTGCCTCCTGTCTCCTGGGGGCAGCTTCCGGAGGCTCGGCACTGCACACAGGAGACATTTGGGGCGCTTCCCAGAGCTCCACACTTTCTGCTTCCAGGCCCCGGAGCGGCTGTGTGAATTTCCTTCCAAGTCCTCAGCTCCACAGATGCCAGCTTGCCGGCCCAACTGGTGGTTACCCGGCAACAAGACAAATATTTGGGCCAGACAGGCTGGCCTGAGCCCCCCATTCTGGGTTTAGCGAGACCCTGGAAGGCATGCAACCCCCATGGGTTTTGCCTATAAAAATTATATCTGGACACTTAGTTAAAATAGCTCCACTTGGCAACAATCCTTCCCACTGACCTCCATCCTGCGCTTTCTATTTGGGGACCTGGGTGGGTGAGTGAGGAGGCAGGAAGAGATAAGAAGAGGCGAGGAGGCTGGGCTTTAACCTGCCTCCCAAGCCTCTCAGCAGCAGGAACGCAGGGGGAGTGTGGGATCCCCTACCCAAATCAGCTCTGCACCACCACCCACTTCCTGTCCAGGGTTCCCCATCTCAGACCCCAGCCACATTCACCCCTGTCACCCCCTCATTGCCCACAATTGGTTTCCCTATTTATTTATTTATTTATTTTGGGGTTTTGGGTCACACCCAATGATGCTTGGGGGTTACTCCTGGCTCTACACACTCAGGAATTACTCATGGCAGTGATCAGGGGACCATATGGGATGCTGGGAATCGAACCCAGGTTGGCCATGTGCAAGGCAAATGCCCTCCCCACTGTGCTATGGCGTCATGGCTCCCCGTTCTGTGAGCTTTGCTGCCTTGTAGCTCTCAGGCTGCGCCCTCGCCTCCCCCCATTTCTGTCTCCACTCCCCACAGACTCCTCTGGCTCCCACCGCCCCACCCCCGTCCAGTGCTCCCTTTCTTCTTTCTTCTGAATGCTGTTTCAAGGATCC